>VWZY01010130.1:21763-218217 GCA_013399075.1 Chloroceryle aenea
GGGTGTTTAAGTCAGGCCTTTAATTTTGGGAGCCTGATTTCTCTTTACAAGCTTTAGATCTCTTAACAGACTCATGTATGTTTAAGCATTTGTTTAATTAAAAATATTTCCATAGTCCTGCCCTAATGCAACTGCTGCTGTGGACCAGAAGAGGCAATTTTCAGGGCAATAGGCTGGTTTTACTTGGGTAACTAGAAAGGCAAAGAGTGGAAAGTCAGATGAAAATGAAATGACTGCATTGTGGCTTCATCCTAGATGGAGTGCTCAGTTGTCTAAATTACTGAGCATATGCAGCTTCAGCAGAGCACAGTGATGATGTACCTCACCCTACAGACTCTTTGTTCCTGCAAAAGCCTCCTGGCCCTACTTTCCTGCCCTTGAAATCCATCTTGGTGGATCTGAAGAGGACTTAAACAACACTGCCTCAGCCCCTGTGGACCTTCAGCAGCTTCATGCACATCTCACACTGGCACAAAGGATAGTTGTATCCTTGAGGCCATCCCAATGAGGAAAACACATTTCTGTCACTTTTGCAGAATGATTAGTGAAAGAACAGTTAAAGACATCAAAGATGAAAAGTTGCATAAAAATGTGCACTAGTTAAAACACAGCTTTTACAATCCTGAAAGTAAATATTTTTCTTAAAACACTTGTGGGGCTGAAATAATGAAATAAAACTGGCTGTATTCAAATTATTCAGATTCTACTTCATTGCTCTTAAAGAAATAATTAGATCATAGTTCAAATGTGAACAGTCATTTTTTAATCTCTCTTTGTAAATAGTGGACGTGTGTTTTTTTGGAAAATAATTGTCCACTAAAATGAGAATTCAGGACAAGGACAAATAATCTAAATTATTATTAAGACATGTGCAGCTTTTAAAGCCTTCTATATCACCACCTCCTCACTCTATTACATTCCAAGAAGATGAAAGAATGTGGAAGGGAATTAGTAACTAACATCAGATTCACAAAGAGAATTACTGATTATTGGAAGTCCAGATAGAGAAAAACAAGTACTTTGTAAATGTAGTTAAATAGCATGGTGACGGAAGCTTAATGGAACAAGAAGAATCAAAAATAAGAATGGAGAATGGAGTGCTAATTGGAAGAAAGACAGTGAAAAACAGTACAAAAAAGCCAGGAATTCTGTATATTCTGCTGACATTATATCGAATGCTTGTCCAGACAAGACAGAGCAAACAAAAATCGGCTCACAAGTTCACATATCTGAACACAAGTGTTGCAGAGGTTTCAATAAGTCCCTCTCATCTCTGACACTTCCCCTTTTGAGGGATAGACCTTCTATTACTGAGCTTCACATGTTGTCAAATCCCATTCCCACAACTTTTTCCTCACCCCCTCACCTTTTAAACCTTAGAGGTTAAAAAACTTGGGGCTCCATCTGTTAGAAACAAGATGCAGTTTGTCACAATCTACTATTTCCATTCCTTGTATGCAAGCTTTCAGCAAGCTTTTGATGAACTAACCCTAAGGAGGAACTATGCTTTCCAAGATCTCATTGTTTTTTTAGTCTTCATGAAAATCAATGTTTGCTTATGGCTGCTTCAGAGTCTCAAGTGTATGGTGTCTAATGGTATTGCTTTAAAGTTTTATATTTTATCTTTATAACTTAGGATAATTATTTATAGTTGCAAATCATAATGTAGCATCATTATGGGAAACAGAATGGTGGATTGAACTGCAAAGGAAAGAGCAAATTCTGGGTTTATTGTATTATTATATTATAGAAGGCACTTCAGAGGCTACGAAAGAAAGCAACTCAAATTGTAGCAGTTCTCAGAAGCTGGGATAGTACAAAACAGATTTCATTCACAACACACTTTTGTATCATCATCACTGTATATATAGCCATTAAAGTATAATTGAAATATAGAAAATCAGGAAATGAGAGAACTGAAGTCAAGTTTTTCACATGTGATCAAAAGCATATGGGGAAAAAATAGAGGGGAAAAAGGTCAGCAGTTACATAGAAAATAGGAGATTGAACATAATTTCTGCTTTTTAAAAACAGATGGGAAATGTAGCAAAATTACAGTGAGGGAATTCTAATGTCCTGCTGAAGGTTTGTTTCTCCTTTATCACATAGTAAAAACTTTTTGAAATACATACATGAAAACTAGGTCCTAATCACAATCTGGAAATAAAAAGCCAGCATGGCGCTTTATAAAACACATCAGTTTTTAACAAAAATGTTGTGAAGAACAATGCACAGAATTGCTCTGAATTTTGCCTCTTGTCTCAAAGGACCATCCTGACATTGAAAGGCCAAGCTGAGTGTATCTCTTGCCACATCCTCTTCTCTCTGTTTTCATATCTGCCACTTCTGACTCCCATGAAAGTGATGAGGAAGTGCTGTTGTAGTAATATCTCAGTATCTGAAGGTTTGTTTTTATTGGGTGTATCTTCCTGGATCTGAGATTGCTGGGAAATGGACTTTATGAGAATTTCTGGACTGTATCTTTCACCTTTTGCTTTCACATCCATTTAGTAGCATGGAACCTGTTTAACAAAATATGAGAGATTTTAATTTCTTGTATAAAAAAGAGGTGTGCACATTAGGCTGAGATTTATATCAGATCTGATCCTGAGAGATAAATATTTCACAGCTCCTATATCTCTTGTGGATGTGGTTCCTCAAAGGAGAACTACTGAACCTGAATTTGGTGCATCAAGAGGATCTTTCTCCATTTTTTTTCTGTGTCTGTTTTAAAAGGCAAAAGTTATAATCTGGTAAACTTGGTACCAGAACAGTTCTTTCAAAGTTTTTTATGGGATTCATAAATGAGACAATGACTACTACTCGTTGGAGTGTGAGTACACATAGAACAAGCTGTGATTATCTACTGTTACTTTTCTAGCTTTTCCTCTCTGAGCTAGGAGGCTAGCCTAGGGCAGATAATGTAGTTTTCTGTGTTACACAGTTGTCATGTTGCCATCTCATAGTTTCAGGCATTTGCTCTGCCTGCATGCATCATGACAACAGAAATGGTGTTCTGCTACTATCACTTTACTGATACTTGTCTATACTAACTGTTTGGGACCAAGTTTATGTAATTAATTATGAACATGAAGTGTTTGAAGTGGAACACTATTTCCATACATTTTGACAGTAACCAGGTCTAAGAGTGTCATTTGGCTGTTAAAATCATAATATAGTGTTTTCAGTGTAATATAGAAGATTGAGGAAAGAATAAATGAGTAGCTGTATAGCTTGCCTTTATATCATAGACTCATAGAATGTTTTGAAGGCCTTGTAGTCCAATCCCCCTACAGTGAGCAGTGATACTGGAACTACAAATACCCTTATGTTAAAGATAGTAAGGACCCAGGATTTGTCATTTCAGTAATATTTCAAAATATGTTTCTAAGTTCTGGGTATGCTTTCTGTCCCGTTGACTTAATTCTGTGTTGTGCTCCCAAGATCGTTTGTTTTGTCAAAGTGACTGCTGGCTATGTAGCTGGGTTTGTACTGAATGTCTAATTGTGGAAATCAGCAAAGTACTGAAAACTGGCATTGTTATTTGGCCAGAACAAAATTCCAAGCCAGACAGTGGTTAGAGTGATGATATATTGCAGCAATATGTTGTAAATAGAAAACAAGTCCAGTACTTCGTCAACACTGGAAAGCAAAGCTTGTGAGAATGTATTATGGGAAAGCATTGCAGATATCACCCTCTCTTCTGATTAAGCTGCAATCCTATTGACTTTCTGGTGAACTATAATAATTTGTCTTTATGAAAACAGTCATCACATTCTGGTTGAAATAAAAATTTTGACAGTTGAAAAAAACCCCCTGTACCTGCAAAATAGAGGTGCAAGAGTGAGAAAAAGCATCTTTGAGGATTATTGCTCTGATCTTCTCCCTTAAAAGTAAATGATAATTTAAGTAGTAATGTTTTATCTCCAGTGAGGGTAGAATTGGCCCCTGTTGGGCCCTTAAACCCATTGTCTTTAAGGTTGTGTGTTTTGTCTTGAGGAAAGTAGCAAAGCTGCAAATCTGACAATATATGTTATCACCCAGATGGAACGTTAGGGAGGTATTCACAAAAACTAGATTTCACCTGGAGAGGTCAATCACCCCGAATTTCCTCTACAGACAGGAAGAGATCTGCTTTAAATCACCCTCTACAAGTAAGGCCCCAGAGGCAAACCTGCAAGGAAGCAAACCCTGGTGAATACCTCTGCCTTTTCTCCTTCAAACTGTTCTCCCAATTGCTCAGTTGTGTTTGAAGCTTCTCTGTTTCCCAGATACCCATACACACATATGCACACACATACACATGGATACTCTGATTACTTAATTGCATGCAGTGCTAGTTCAGCACCATATTAATGTGTTGATCACACTTGGTTTAGAAGAGCAATAAATCTCTTGTCTCAGGTGTTCATCCTACTCCCCGTGTTTAGTAAGGTTTAGCTTTCATCACAGTGGTTAAAGAGTCCAACCTGCATGAATTGGATTTGGATAAAAAGCTTTTAAAATGTTGTAACCGAAGCTCTCAATTTTTTATTTTTCATATTTTCACTTTTCTCTGATTGGCATGTATGATCCCAATGAAAGGAGATTGCTGAAGATAGAGACAGAGTAAAATAATGCTGTACAAGTAACTGAAGTGTCCTGATCTGGAGCAGGCTTTTGCAATCCAAACATGCCTAATTACTACAGAGAGGTTCATAAACCAACCCCAACTATGCCACAGCTGTGATAGTGATTTCTAAACAAACCAATTATAATTTCATTTGTATTTACCCAGGTATTGCTAAAAGAAAGTGAAAATGGTGTTTCTTCAGTACTCCAGGTACATTTTTTTCTCTTGTACAGAAATGGGTTTACAAGGCCAAATTAGATTCTGGCATGATTAATGCATCTTGCCAAATTCTTGCAGGTTAGCAAATTAGTTTATAGTGATTTTCCTGAAAACAAATTAAATAGCTGTAGAACATCACAAGAATAGAGATGTTTTTCATAACATAGGGTAAACAATTCAGTGGAAAAGAGATGTAATCAAACTAAAAATTTAGTAGTTTGTGCAGAAAAAAAATACAAATGTTTCAAATATTGCTGTCCATTATAGAAATGTGTAATTATTTGCATTTTAACCCATGATGTGTAACATGCAGTGGGAGGGCATCAAGGATTAAATCTGCATGAGTTTTACACATACTCTAAGCAGCTTATTCTTTTAGGTGGTTTTAGGACCCATCAGTTGAGAAAGGCAATGCAACACTTAGGGGCATTCTCAGATTTCTGTCATTACCATTTGTGTTCCAAGGTCCAAAAAAATGGCAATAATGGAATAGAATAATGGTCCAATGATAAATCGCTTGTTCCTTCTGCCAAGGTAAAGGAGCAGCTATGGGAACTGGGGTTGTGTAGCCTGGAGAAAAGGAGACTTAGGGAAGACCTCCTCACTCTCTACAATCACCCGAAAGGAGGTTGGGGGAGGGAGGGCAGTCTCTTCTCATAAATAACAAGTGATAGGACAACAGAAAATGGCCTCGAGTCGCACCAGGGGAGATTTAAATTGGACATTAGGAAAAATTTCTTCAACAGAAGGGTACTCAAGCCTGGGAACAGGCTGCCCAGGAAAGTGGTGGAGTTACCATTCCTGGAGGTATTTAAGAGATGTATAGCAGTGGTACTTAGGGACATGGTTTAGTGGTGGACTTGATAATAATGGTAGGTTAACAGTTGGATTTGAGGATCTTTTCAGCCTATATGATTCTATGATTCTTGTGTTCTAGGATGGCTTGAGTTGAGAGAGTGTGGGAAAAAAGCTTCAGTTAATCAACATTAGACTACACCAATCTCAGTGCCATAGTGTCTCCCACTCCTCACTAGGTCCCCTCTGTCAGCACAGTGTTTGCTTGCCCAGCTGAACAGAGAAGATCTATCCCAAAGTGCATAGTCAATCCTTGCTGTCTCTTAGCCACTGGCTGGCTTGATAGTTTAAAAGCACCAGACGTTGCACAGACCTGGATTGCAGACTAAACTACAGATATCTCATACTGAAAGGCAAGGGGAACTGCCTGACCATATACCAAAAAAACCCACTACTGGCCTCTTGGAGCACAAATATTTCACAAAAATATGTAAGGCCATTTCCTTTTCAAAATGAGAAAAATTGTGAAAAGCGGAACATGTTGTAAGAGATCCTTTATTGTATAGTCTGCACTTCTCACAAACTGACAGCAAGTAATTTATAAGTCAATTCTGGGAATAAGAGTTTCTTAGGCCCTTTTAGATAGCTGTTATTACTAAATACCAAGGGTATAATACAAAGGAGCATGACATCTCCCCTCTACTAGTGTGTGGCTGTTTAATTCCACACTATTGTTATTTACTTTATTATTGTTTATGGTTTAAGCTCTGTCTCATATTTTACTTATTTAATTAAGTTATATGCATAAGGAAAAGAAAACATACCTCCTGGACTCTTGGCTGTCTTCCCATCTAGCAAAAATTATCACTGACAAAAAATAATGTGGTTTCTTGCCCAAAGTAATTTCCTAGTTAGTTTAGTTTGTTTAATATATCTTTCTCATAGTAAGAGTGGTGTCAACTTAAAATACACATCCATGCACCAAAGAGGAAGAGAAGCCCCTAAAAAGACTTCATGATTTTGAGGTGCTGTCAGCTTGTCCTTTTAAAAAACATCTAATTCAAATAAAAAAATATTCAATATGACAGGTTATGAAGATACTTATTCTTCTTGGCAGTTGCTTGTGATTACTTTTTCTCTGTGACCAAGTCTGTGATCTCTGGATATTGTCTAGGCACCCCTGCCAGATCAGGACCCTCAGATACACATGAAGGATTTGTCTGTTTTCTGACTTTGAAATGAACTCAGCTCTGTTGTGAGATAGAGTGATACCTCTGGCCATGTACAGTCCTGAACTTCAGATGACTCTTAATTTTTCTTCTGCAATGTAGGCATTGTGAGTATTGGGTTTGAAGAAGGTTTTGTGGATCATGCTTCATTCTGGTTCCATTTTATGTGCCTTTTGGATATCTCCCAACAAAATTTGATCTATAGAACAGTAGAGTGTAGAACATTCTGGACTTTTCAGTCATGAGAATTAATCATGAGTTAGTCCACTTAGAGAAAGCTTGGTTGAGAAAACAGGAAAAGTGTAGGAAGTAACAGACAATTTTGAAAATTTTACTGAATAAGAATATTCCTGGTACAGTGAGTCATAGAAAGTGATAGAATTTTTTCAGTGGATACTCAGAAACGTTTGACTAGTAACAGGTTTTGTGAAAGTTATGTTTCTCTGCCATTGTAGACACTATAGCTAACGTATATTTCCTAAGAATAAATGTATGTAGTCCTAGTATGCATCCATAAAAGTTATGGTGAATGTGATCTGCTTCATCAAATTAAGAAACAGATAATACTAACCTGGATTATTGCAAAGTGGTTTTGTTTGTAAATGTCATTTATACATAACATATATTGTGTATTTGCAAAACATCTCTTTAGCGACTTGAAATAATGATGAATGACAGAACTCATTAAGCTTCCCTTACATGATAACTGGTAGTTTTATTGATGAGCGTGAAATTGTTTTCTCTGGCTTCACTTTGTGCTAAGGTCATCTCCATGAGGCATCAAAGTCTTCAGTTCTCATCACTTAGTATGCTTTCAAACTGCTTACATCCATTTGTACATATATTCATGGACATTGCATCTTCTACAAAGGAAAGACTGAATAACAGATCCTTTATGATAAAAAGACTCTGTCCACAATTAGGTGAGCATGTACAGTAACAGCTTTAAAGAATCCAGAAACTGAAGTAATGCAAAGGCTCCTGGGTGCTGGAAGGTGACGCTATTACTTTAATAGTATAGCATTTACCCAGTCTTTTCTGTTTAAGCTCTCTCTATGACAGCTGTCATTATATTTTCATTGCTTAAGGTCACCTTAAGAAATTACTATAATTTTGGTTAAAATGTCAAACTAATCTAATTGATCTACCTGAATTGTAGTTATTTTACTGTCTTCGGCTTTGTGAATGTTCTGATTCTGTGTAACAATGAAAATGTGTAGAATTTAATCAAATGAAGACATCTATCCAAATGTTATCTCTGAATAATACATATTTAAATTGAAAAAATATATTTCCAGTTACCTGCCTAACCATGAATCTGAGGTCATTCTTTGTTCCTTTACTTTTAACAAAGGGGATAGTAAGAACTCAATGCATTTCTCATTAAAATGAACAATAGAGGAGGAAAAAAGGCTTTGAATATGCATGCCAGCGTGTAAGACTAACTTTTTCAATGTAAGGGATTTTTCTACTTTGAGAGATAGTGTAGCCTTCCATCAGTTCAAATGTAGCTGTATACAATCAGAGAAAAAATGTTTAAACATCCCTGCATGGGTATTTCCATTTAAATCTGATTACAGTGAAATAAAACTGTAGCTATTAAAGGTTTAGAAGAACTACAAATACAAGCAGTAAAAGAAGACAGTTAGTAAATGAGGTAGTAAAACATTTCAGCAGGGCAAACAGTTTATAGTACTCAGCCTTCCTGTAGCAGACTGTGCTATTCACTACAGACCCGCTGCATTGTTCCCTGAACTGCACTTAAACCCGCAATTAACCTTTCACGCCTAATGAAGCTGTTTTGCTGCAGAATTAAAATATATAGTACTGCCTGTTTATACAGAGACTGGGAGGAGAGCATCTCAAAATGAATGACTTTTTCAGATGCTTTTGTTCAAATGCAGAATTACAGCTCTGTATATAAATCGGGAATGCGCTTTTCAAGGCAATCTCATTTGATGTGCTGTATTTTATTCCTGTACTTATTAATTGTTTTGCATAATTGTAAAAAAAAAAAAAATTAGACAAAAAAATTCACACACCAGTAATTTTATGATTAGATACTTACTTCCTGAGAATAAACTATTACCATTTAACTTCCATTAGGAAAGACAATAGTTCTGCTAAAGATAACCAAACTCATATTGCTTTCTCTGGTATTTTTCTCATTGTGGATGCAATTATCTCTTACAAAAATATACTTTCCACTTATGTATTTGACTGGACTCCCATCTTAATGATCCTTAAAACAAGCTAGAGGTTGTTTTACCTGCATAGAACTAGGTCAGGTTATTTCTATAACATTTAGTAGAAAAACAAACTAAACTTAAAAATAGGTCCAGTTCTGTGGCCAGCCCTGAATTTCCAGAACTTAGACTATTAGAGGTGACCTATTGATTCTCCATGTGAGATGCTTACTGATCCACTGTTCCTTTCTGACACCTTACTCAAGAGTCAGAAGCACCTAGAGACCATACACTGGTTTGGAAAACACTGTTTTGGATGGTAGATAGGATATTTAAATGGCATCATTCAGGGAAGATGGGTAAACATAGTAAATTACGAACTGAGGTAATAGATGTAGAGCACCAACTTTAATGACTATAAATGTATTCACATTTGTTGTTTAAATATGAGACCTGGAAAATAAAGGGAATGTTTTACTTTTTTTCTTTTAATGAATATTTAAGCCACAGCATTTTTATGAAATCTTCTGATGCATTTTGATGTAAATTCTGCTTTCTTGCAGTGTCTGTGCATCAGCTTAACTTGGTAAATGAAATTCCTTTAGACTGCCAGTATGAAATAATGAATTGTTCCCCAGTTAATTTTCTTGCTTTGATAACAAGGAACTATGCTGGGTGTAGAGAACATAAATGGATTTCATCAGATGATTTGTGTGACATTTAGAAAAATGATCTTCTGTAGTGACATGATTTTAATCGAACTCTAAGTTCATACCAGTATATCCCAATATGCAGCATTAGATTTGAAGGAAACACGTCTTCCTTTTTGTTAATTGTTATGTAAAGTGAGCTTAGCATCATACATCCAAGGATATTTTAAAATGTCTTTATAAAAAATGGAAAATCTATTTTCCTAATAATATTCATTCCATTTAGCATATTCCCTAAGCCTAGTTGTTAAAGACAGTATAACATGTAAGCAACTATGAAAATATTAGTTAAGTTTTATTCCTGTATTTGCTAATACTAGATACTACTGATACTTTAAAGGTGCCTCAAAGATATCAAAAATTTAATTTATCATAGTCCAATTTAAGGCATCACTGCCTCATGCCAAGAAATGTATGTTTGTGAGAAAAACAGCTTAATTAATCTTGGCTTTTACATATCCGGAAATGTAGCAATGATATTTATACTTAGCATTTTACATTATAGTGCTGTGCATTTTTAAAAAGCTGGATGCTCATTAATAAATTCCTGCAACTTTTTTCTCAAGTATGAAAGGTACTGTTACAATCTGTAATAGCCTAGATTTTTTCAGGATGCCAAGGACCTGAACTGTAGCTGTATCATATAGTACAACAGAAACCTCTAGAAACACTTGTAAGAGAAAGTTCTTTGTAACTTGTTGAAAGTTTTTTGAAGCTTGTAAGTTTTTGCACATTTTCTTAGCGCATAAGTGCTATAATGGGGGAATGCATTCAAAATATTACAAAATTGGGCTCTGTAATAGATAAACTAGGTTTGATTTTGGCCTGATTTAAAAAATAGAGACTGCCTGTTAAACATGGTGAAGAGTAATTTCAAATGTTTCCTTGTGGAGTAGCATTGTTATTGATTAGAGATTGAGACATACTGGGAAATATGGAGAACCAGCACCATCTTTGCCAACATTAAGGGTATATATAGATGTGCTTTTGCAAATATGTGTCATGGTTTTATTGCAGCTGTGGTGCAGTAGAACATATGAATGATATGAATATTTCTAATCCATTTCATTTCAATATTGTCTGTGTGAATTTAAAAATGTAGAGCTACCATATATTGTGTTGTCAATCACAGCATTTCAGCAGAAATCAGTAATTTCTAGCAAGCATGCAGTAACAAGAAAATGGAAGAGTATAATTATTATACTACTCTTTTCCTAGGCATGCCTGCCCATGCCCTCTGTAATACCCTGTTAAGATTTTAATAGGTCATGAAATATCAACAATTTAATCAGAATATGGAAAAGAAGAGTTTTGGTGAGTTGACAACATTTTGAGTTTATCCAGGCCAACACCATCACAGTTCACTCTGTTCACGAATCTATGCGTTCTGGAAAGATATTATCCTGTCTTTTTGTTCATGGTAAATACTAACCTTTGAATATTCCCAAATTAGGGAGGCATATATATTATAAAGGGAAATACTCAAGGATACAATTTTGTCTTAAATGTGGTGTCCATATCTTTTTTTTTTTTTCCTGATTCTGTATTTTCAACCATTTCTAAATGCAATACACAAACACTTAATAAGAGAAAATCTATGTCAGGGACCCACTGGTCCTCATAACCAAGCAAATGGCAATAAAGAGAGGTGATGCTAAGATCACATAAAAAAATCAATAACAGACTTAAATGGAACTCAGTTGTCCTGCTTTCCAGTCTAGTTTCTTAACTGCACAATTTTTTCTTGTTCTGTTTCTTCAACTGTTATAAGGTAGCATTTTAAAAAGTGAGAACTTGTTGTCTAACTCTGAAATAAAACTAATCACTTCTGGGAAAGTACAAAATCTTAGCATGGAAGGAACCATCACACTGCTCTGGAACTCTTCTCAGGAAAGCTGGGCATTAAATTTGTTTTTCTTTTATTTATTTTACAGGTCTTGCAATTGCAAGTGCACTGATAGACATTTCACAACAGAAGCCTGCAGACTGTAAAGATAAGAGTTCAGGAGTCAGAAATCGAAAACATCATCTTTCAACACGTCAAGGAACTTGTGTCTGAGATTCAAAAACTGCAATTGTATATTCTGTAATGTTTTCTTTTTAAATGGCTTCCATTGAAAGCTATACTACAGCCTCAGTTTTTATGGAGGCAAATCTATGAACAAACATATGAGGTACTGTGCTCTGTTATAGTCATATAGCCTACTATACCCCAAAGCAAAACAAACTTGTGATATGTATGAGTATGTTTCATGAGCTTTAATAAAAGGAGTGGATCCTAATACCAAGAAATTATGAAATAAATTACCTGCTGTTCTTAATCCTGAACATATCAGAGCAGGGAAAATCCTTGCATAGAACTAGGAAAAACTGTACATTTTTTTGTAATGTAGAAGGAAATTGTATAATTGAAAACTAAGCAAATTCCAGAAAATGAAGGGACATTTTGTATAGTTTCATGTAACAATGAGAATTGTACAGTTCTCTCCTTGTAATCAGCACTGAGATTTCTTTCCAGCAATCTGGAAGAGGATGATTTGGATTTAGGTGTTCTTTTATCATTGCCTGAAATAGGTAGGCAGCTTTTGAATTTTGCATAGCTATAACCCAAGAACATCACATGTAATGTGATTGAAAGATAATTCCGTTAAAATTTTTGATTTGAACATTTCATTATTATTTCTCCTTACCTTGTAAAAGTATCAGAAACATAATCTGGGCTGCAGCAGAGTGATGGGTGGGCTTTCGTATTTACGTAACTAAAAGTCTATTCTGGATTTTGAATGATGTGTTTTACAAAGGGTGCATGTGAGTCCTCCATGCCAGCTAACTGATTAGCAAAATTAATCGAATATGGAAAAGCTTATTTTACAATAAAGCTTGTTTTTTTTTTTTTCTGAGAGTCTCCAAGATTGCAAATCTAAGGAGAGGTTAAGTCACTGGTATTCTACCTGCTCCCATTTCAGTATTGAAATTGGCTGGAATCTATATATTGTCCTGACCTCCAAGCAGAAGAAATGAATCCTAGTCAACACTTTGACCCTTAAATGAATCCTAGTCAACACTTTGACCCTTGTTTTTACAATGAAGCATGGATGATTTATTTTTATGCCAGCTGCAGAATTTCATCTCATTCTCACTTTCACACCATTTAAGGAATAACCCTGCATAACCAAGATTAAATACATATTTAGAAGTCCAAGTTGCTTCCAACAGTGGTTCTCAAATCCAGCATCCAGTATGGAACCTCACACAATCAGTACTCAGCAACAAAAAGCCACTGGAAGTGTGTAGTTTCTCTATGATGTTATTCTTTTGGGGGCTCAGTCATCACAACTGATAGCTCAGCAAACAGCTTTAATGGCCCCCAGTCTTTTTATTTACTCAAAATTCATGAATATACAAAAGAGTAAGAGAACAGTAAGGGGTAGGTAGCAGACATGTCATATTCTCATTTACACATTACATATTGAGAACAGCGTAATATGAAAATAGTTTTGTACAAGCTTGTTGAAAGTATAGTTTCTCTACTCCAAATTTGCCACCATACTAGTACAGGAGAGTGATATAGAGGTATAAATGCCTCGTGTAATGATAGACTTTTGGTAAATACGAAAGATATAAAAATATAATTGATGTTTACTACGATATTTGTATTTTTCATGTTCTTTTTATTTCAGGAAGATGATGACATTTTACTGTTTATAGTTGACTACATAGTTACTTGCATGCCATGGTGGTGCAGTAGCAGTAATAAAGCCCTGTTGTGAGTTGTGTTTATTTTGTAACGCCATTCATACATAGGAGTATTCAGCTTGATTTGGATGAGGACTAAATGTAAAAATAACTATAAAAAGGAAGGATTGTACAGTATGTAGTTATATCTTATACAGGAATATTAGGTTGCATCTAACCATGACTGCTCTATTGTTTTGATAAATAATGCTCTTATGAATTGTGGTATAATTATTTCTTATGCTGGCATGATTGTTTCAGTATTTTCATATCTTAAAATAAGATTATTATCCTAAAACAATGCCATCACAATCTTGTGACTTTTATTGCCTATTCTGACCTCAATTTCTTATAACTTCAAACTTTAAAAATACCTTTTTAAAGCTTCTGTTGGGAACTTTCAAGCAGTGCTACTTAATATAGTGAAAAAAATGGTCTTGTTTTCACAACAGCCCTTTCTGTCAGTTTGAAAGTTCATTTCTTCATAGGAATATAAACCAATAGAACTGGTTTATATGATGCATACACTTATGAAAAGGAAAGAACCACTTGTCTGGAATATAATCCAAACTCTATCCTCAACCTAAACATTTCACATAAGAAATACACAGTGTGTGTTTTGTGAATGTACTGGAAACCCCATACACAGAAAGACCATATACTCTCATACTGGCTGCTAAAAGATTACATTCCTCCGCATCGCAACCGGAGTTTGACAAATATTTGAAAAGCAGGTATGAGTTTTAAAGGGATTAAAATACTTATTGCAATACTGAAGATGGGCAAATAGCTATCATTTTATTGTGTTAACAGGTAAAATTGTTATTTTATTGTACAACAAAAGCATGTTTGTCATGGAATCATTCAGCATTTTCATTTCCTCTGAGAATGTATTTTTTTTTCTGAAGTAACTTTCTTCTCCCAGGTTCCCTGCTTGCATGCAAATTAGTAAAGTCATATGATAAATAAATAAATATGTAAATTAAAATACTTATATGGTGGCCACACTTAGATAACAGGAGTTTGCCAACACATATCAAACCAAAGTTTCAGAATAACTGTTACAGCTTTCTATTTGAAAGGTATAAAAATAGCATAATATGTCTGATAACTACATTTTGTTAGTTGTTGGCAAATGCAAACTTTTTAATAATGACAACTGTACATCAGATGAGGTGTTTTATCAACTGTCACATTACGATTGCTTCATGAAAAAGCCAATTTTTTAAAAAGCCTGTTCTTCAATTTAACTATTCAACTCTTTCTTAAGGGAGTCAGAAAATGTTGAATGGCCTGTTTTACCCCTAACGTGATATATGTTGGATGAAAAATAAACAACTAAGCACTGTTCTAAAAAGTCAGCCCCAGTGAAGTTCTGATTGTCAGGATTCCATCTCCACCCCTTAAGTCTGGAGATTCTTTCAAGGGAAATTCAGCAGCTATGAATTACTGTTCAAAATATGAGAGAGACTGTCCATGGTACTGTGTGTTCACTACTTCAGTTCCTCCCTGTACTTGTATATTCATAAAAAGTCCTGAAACTGCTTAAATCAAATTTGTGCACATATAAAATCACTATGAAATATAATGAATGGAAGCAAATATTATAAAATGGTTTTTATATGTGCACAAATTTGATTTATTTATTATTATTCGATTCATTCCTATGAAATGCTAGTTTAGCTATACAAAAAAGCAGTGGTTTCTGTGTGTTGCTACTATTAAAATTATATCTAAAAAAAGGCCAAATTCTAACTATGTTAAGGCATGAAGATACAATTAATTAAAAACATTCAGATTCATCTGATTTGAAAATTTCATAGCTGGTTGCTCTCTATATAGTTTGAGTCCCCTCTCATCTTCCCAAATGTCCAAACATTTGGACAAGTTCAAACTGGGACAAAGAATCTGTTATGTGTAAAATCCACTGCAATAATTATTTTCTAAGTAATTTAACATAGCAAGCTGGAATCCTGATGGTAAGAATTTTAGTTTGGGATCACTTTAACAGATGCTCAGTCTTTATGCATAATAACTTCCGTAGTATTCATCTAAATTATAAAGTCATTATGTATCTAATTTCATTACCAGTTTTTTAAAAAGCATCTGAAAGGTTTCTTGACAATAAAGGAAAAGTCTCTGATAAAAGGTAATTAACAATGACTCTTTTTTTAAGCAAAATTGTTCTATCTAGAATGCTTGACATTAAGGAGGAAAAATGGACTGATTAACTCTATCTTTTTAGTCTCTATGGTACAGCATTACCTGAAATCCTGTAGTTTACTCATAGTTATTTTAGATCATCTCTAGAGAAAAGAATGGAATACCTAAAGCTATTTTAGTTGCTTATAGCAAATAATAGCAAAACTACTGTTGCCTACAGGTGGCCAGAGCTTTCTATATTCTCTTCAGCTGTACTGGCTTGTTAAATACTAACAAAGAAGAGCAAAGCTGGCAAAAACAGGCCATGCAGAGCCCAGGTTTTTATAGCTTAGTGCTGTGTGTTGTTTCAGCTTTTACTTAATGCTATTGCACTTTCAAAATGCCTATATTTCTACATGATCGCATAGATATGGTTATGTGTGGCCATTTATATGGCTACAGATATTTCTGATGTAAAATATCATCATCTTGTATATGTAGCTGAACTTCTACTGACCCTCTGAAACTTATTGTGAGACTGAAAGGGAACTATTATTACCCCAGGCTTTCTGTCATTGATACTTCTTTGTTCAGATAAGCTGAGACTCAGTTTTGGTAAAAAACCATTTCTTTGCACCTCTCAATATGGTAAGAACTTCCTTTTTCTAAACTAAGAAAGCAAAGGTGTGAATGATCAACAAATTGAAAAAAACCACAACCAAATAACCCTCTTTAAAACATACAGGAATAATATATATGTATGTGCATATATATATGGAATTATGTAATTGGTTTTACAGCTGATCTGAATATTTTCTGTTTCATTATATTGAATTGTATGAGGACTATTTGTTTGTGTACTAATGGTTATTTCTACAGAAATAAAATCTTAAATGTATTTATCCTCCCAAGTGGGGATATAGAAATCTGATTGAAATACTGCATAGAGAAAGTTATCCATTAGTAGTTGCTATCAATTAATATCAGTTGGGTATCAGTATTTTAAGCACGTGTAAGACTAAGTGCATGAAGTGAGGCAAAAGTGCTTTCCATATTTTTATATCCTTTATTTTCTAGCATATTTTCCCATAACAGTTTTTACATATTAAGGCCAGAGTTAATATAGAAAGCAGAAAGAATATGAATTTGAATTTTTAGAGCATTGTTACTCATTTAAAAATAACTGCTTGCCTTTTTATGGTATCATCAGAACAATGTTTAGCTATGTACTTTTCCAATTTTAGCAAATGCATTTTGTCTAAAAAAAAAATTTATTTTTTTGCAAGAAGCAATAAAAGAATAAGATGGAGCTCTTCAAATATATTTCCAGACCTAGAAGAGATCTGAAACATCTTGTTCTGTTGAAGGTCTGTCTCTTTTTAACATTCCTTTCCAGGTCAGTATTTATCAAAAGCCATTGTTATGACTTGATTTTTAGTAGTTAACATGAAGGACAAATTACTTTTTCATGTGGAGTCCTAAAGCTCTTTTGTGATATTCAGTTGTAAAATATACTCAAGAAAAAATAAACGTAGTTTTGGAACATAATGCTTAGGATAACCAATATTGAGGTTCTTATGACAGAATTTTATGGAAATTGTCTGTGTCCTAAAGCTTTCTCTCAGACATGAAATCTCTTAATATTCCTGCAAGCCTCCTCCTCCCCCTTCCGAAAGTGCCAAATTTTCAAGTATAAAAGAAATCTATCTTAATACAGGTAATTTTGTTTCTGCTTCTAAATAGATGGTTGTAATATGGCAAATAATTTTTCTGTTTTGAGTTTCTTAGCTGAATATTTAGGAAAGATAAAAATAACCTTACTAATGACATGGGAATATTGAAGGTTTATTAATTAATGCTCAGAGAGTACTCAGAGATCTTTACTGATGTAAAAATAACAGTCGCTGTATGAGTGCTAAGTATATTGTAGTTACATCGTTTAGTATCCAATATATGTAATAGTGCTAGATGTTGCAGTTTTCTATACCAGAATCTGAGGCATATTTTTAAAAATAAAAATAAGCATTTGCTGGCTGAGATTAAATATTTCATACTCTGTCACTTTTCACAAAAGTTGCTCTCAGTTTTTCCTGTTGAAGTCATTTCCCCATTGTTGGTAAATAATTTTTCTAATCTACTCAACATAATGGATAACGTTGATTAATCAGACTTCTCAGATGTCTGATTTTGTGTTATTTGTTCTTTTTCTTCTTCAAGTGGCCATTCTTTGTATAGCACCTTCTGCTTCATTCACAGTTGCCCAGACCATAGGATCCCAAAGGTGCTCCCACTATTTTGATGTTCACTGTAGCCTGAAAATGTCAGTGATTGTACCATTTTAGCCATGTCGAAGAATATAGGGGAAAATGCATTTCCATGCCTTAATCCCTCATTTATATTAAATGGGCTAGAGATTTTACTCCATCTTCATGCTTCATCTTCTTCATCTCAACTAGTGACTATGCCTTCTTAAAAATGTTTTATGGGGTTATAAATTCTTCCAATGTAGCTCAAAGGCCATGATATAGCATTGTAAGATTTCTTAAAATCTGTAACTCTGAGCATTCATTTTGATTATAGTGTTATATATTATAAAATATCTCATGAAAATGTTTCATATTTGGTAGAACTCTTCTCCAGAATTCCCACTAGTGTTACTGAACTGTTCCTGCTTACTACTTTCTTTCTCCTTTTTTTTACAAAAAAAAAGTCTTCTGAGAGAGCTTTATAGATTTTAAGCAAAAGACAGGCCCTGCACTAGCTTTTACCTCCAGTTATTGAAGGTGCTTTCCATTGCTTTGGAACTTTTTCAGATATCTGATATCAACAGAATTATTCTGTACAGCCCTCATCTTTATTTACCTCCTGCTCTTAATAGTTTAATGGTAACCCTGTCAACACATGGTGCTGAGCTCTTCCCAAAGTGTTGTAATTGCCTCTTGGATCTCTTCAGAATTGAAGCTCCACAAACAAGTCAGGTCCATCCCTCTGTAACTTCCCTCTTTGAAAATAAAAGTTTTTTATTGTTCAGCAGATTTGCAAGAAAAATTATATGACATACCTACTGCCTTGTCAGGCATTAATGTTCCTCCTCTGGTCCATCCTCTCCATCATGCAAATTACTGCCTTCCACACTGGTTTTCCCTCTTGCATTTTCTTTTGATTCAATCTCATAATGAAGCCAATCCAGGTTCTGAAGGCATGCAATCCTTGCTGCATGTTGATTCTGATTCTTTTCCAAATTCTTTTCTTTTTCCTCTTGGAAGTATACCATTGATTTCTGTGGCAGTCCTACTGCTGTATCTCTGATAATCTGACAGTATCAGCACCATCTGTGCACTTCAGATAGGAATCTTCTAACACTTCAAACCTGTCCTTAGGTGCTACTTGGGGATTCCTGAATCCCTCAGAATTTGTAAATTGTATTTCTAGCATGTGTGTTGAATTTGACTCTGCCAGATGAGGCTATCTCCTGTACAGTCCTTTAAAGTTTTGATATCCATCTGTTCCCCTGCAGTGCATTTTGGATCTTGCCATACACACTCAAAACTCGACATGTCATCTGTATCCACCCTTTCCTTAGACCTCTGCAGTTTTATCTGCTTTCCCAAGACTTCTTCAACTGTTTTCTAAAATTTTATGCTGCTTTGTGAAGAAAGTGCCTTCAAATCCAAGCTTTTTTATTATTATTATTACTTTTATATGACCCCATTTTTTTAACCTGCCCAGGTTCTTATAGTCAGCAGAGCTTTTGGAGTCACACATGTATCCAAGGTGTCATGTGACATCAAGATCCAGGTGACACTAGCAAGAGCAGGTGTACTAAACCATTGCCTAATTTCTAGAGTAATGTAGATCTGGGGGTTGCTTTGTGCAATACTTGGAGGATGACGAAGGAATGTTTAAGAAATTTAAATATCTTAAATTAATTAGTCGTACTACTGTATAGATGTTCTCGTCTAACTTATCCTGCTTGCTGTTTTATATGCTTCACCTCCCACTCTGTCTCTCCCAGTCTCATCCAAAGGAAAATGCAGCTTTAGAGTCTCTGCCACTGAGACACTGATATCACCAATGGTAGACTTTATGTTATTTAGTTTATTTTATGAACTAATCTGTTTTTAAAAAGAGGGCTTTAAAATACTATGGCTCAATGGTAGCTCAAAACTGAAGCATTCAGAACTTGTGATTTACCCTCAACCTTCTATTATAACAAACTGCCTTTGTTATAAAAATTACCAGCCTGAGAGGAGTGCTTGGAAGCTTGGTTGGCTTTTGCCTGCTTTGCAAAGCCTTGCTTTGATGGCAAGCAACATAGACTTGCAAAGGTTTCTTTATGTGCATTCCCATGGCAGTGCAATGTGCAAGCAGTAGTTTTTCTGTCTGGGAAGATGAGCTTGTTTGGTTTATAGACTCTAAAAATGAAGGCCAACAGGTAGGGCATCAGTAGCTCTACCCATACTGATTATGATTTCAACAACAACAAAGCTGGCATCACTAAACTCTAAATAAGTAAAACTTAAATGATTAAACAACATGACATTTTGCTGTCTGATTTCTCACTTATCATAAGGAGTGTGATATACAGGTGAAGTTCTGTTTCACAGGAGGAGAGACAAAAAAAGTGCTAATCTAACTTATATTTACCCCAAGTGGTACATTTGTGCTCACACACACCTATATGTGTGTGTGTCACCTGTAGAAGTGTTAGATGGGCTCAAGGTGTGTGTTTTTACTTGCATATAACTGCAAATCTTTCCACGTAAAGAGCACAGTGTGCTCCAGGGGTGAGCAGTTTTCTGACTTTCCTTTTTAGTTTTACATAGGCTGTAGCTAAAATGGAGTTTTGGTTTATGAGTGGATACATCCTTAGTTATCTAGGAGAAGAATGGGCCCTGATGATACCTTATGAAATCTTCAGGCTTCCAGTCAGACAGAAAATCATGACTCTGGATTGAAAAAGAATCAAGCAAAGTTGATTTCGCATAAGAGGTTGAATGTGCCACTCTTCTCCTTCAGGTGCCAGAGTACTAGGGCCAGAATGTGATGTTTAGATCAAGTTCTTACATCTTAGAATCTCACTTCTGAGTGATGTCAGAAAAAAACTCAAGGGTGACAGAGTAATGGCACAGGTTTATAGCAACTGGGAGCAAGACCAAAGCTTTTCTGTGGTATAGGGACACCACAGATTTATTTTTTTTAATTTATTTTTATTTATTACTATGGTGTTTGTGTTGGGGTTTCTCATGCTGAAGATTGTAAGGATACACTTGTATAATGTTATGTAGTGTAGTGCAGATCTCTCAGGCTAACTCTAGGTGAGTTACTCTGGGTACCAGAAGGGCATAGCTGCATCAGCACTGTACTGCACCCCTGCTAATAACTTACTGCTCTGCAGAGCTAATTAGCTCAGCAAGAGAGCACAGGATGCTGGCACTGATACAAGCCATCTTGTTCCCAGCCAGCTCAGGTAGTTCTGCACAATGTTTGATTTTGCTGTCGAGTTCTGAAGTTAGCAATCCTTGCTGGATTAGCCTTAGTGCCAAAGTAATGTAAATAACAGCCCCACTCTAGGAATACACTCAGTGCTATTGAGTGACATTTTTCTTCAGGGTTTCTTCTATGAGCTGGTGAAGCAAAACAAATGTTAAGATATTCATATTAGTAAGTATATCATGCCCTTAAAAAAGTCAGTTACTCCTTCTCCTATGAAGGCTGGCACTAACTGATCTGTGGAATCTGAGTCATAGCTTAAAAAAACCCCAGCAGTCAGAAGAACTGTCTATGAAAGAACAAGCAACCAAGGAATAGCAAATATTCCTTGGATTCTTTTTGAGCCAGGTTTTATGAAAGTTTGTTGCCTGTTTGCTATTGCAAGCTGCACAGTTACTCTGTACCTACGTGTCTGACATTTTGTTAGGTATCTCTGAGTAAAACACTCCAGAAGTATTTAAATTTGTATCAATAATGAACAGCTTTCATTCTTTCTCAGTCAGTGTTGTCATATACAAAGCAAATTGAAAGCTATGATCAACATAATAAACTGAAACATCTATCTCTTCCAGTCAGCCATTACCTTCCCTTTATTTTTATTCTCTTTTTTTCTTTTTTTTCCCCACTTTAGATAAACAATCTACAATGTGTTTACTGAGGCTTGTACTGATATCCCTCAATGGTATAGGCAAGTCTACTTTTATTCCAGCAGACACAGAGAGTAAGCCCACGGTGCACAGTGCGTGCAAACCCCTTTGAAACCAAAGATTATTTGTTCTCTGACTGTTCTAAGGTAATTAAGGAGCATTGCATGTTTCTCAATTAATGATTCCTCATTCAGCTGGGAATCTTTGATGCTGATTTGTTTTAATCAGGACAGAGACTGCTAAAAAACTAAACAATTCAGTGAAGAGGAACTAGGAATTTTTAATCAAGTGGAAAATATCTAAATGCTGTGAGGGACACATCCATCATAAGTTTTCACTTGTGTTCATTTAACTTTGTTCTTTCAGGTCTCATAAAATGATGCGTTAATCAATGCAAGAAAGTTTAAATTAAGAACGTGCAGTATTTTTTCCTCCAGCTAATGTGAACATTTATACAAAAATAAGAATCTGGAATGAGCTATGGTATTATAAAACATTCACCACTGGTTCTTATTTATGCACTAACGTTATAGCTCCATGTTTTGGCAAACATTGTATAGGAAGTTGTCAGTTGTTGCAGTCTTAGTATGCTGGAGAGTCACTGGGAGAAAATCTGTGTTTGTGGTGGATAGGATGGTCTCCATTTAAATGTTAATTTTTAAATTAATTTGGTATCACATTACCTGCATACTTGCTCAAAGTGACCTTCTGTAATCTTCTGCACGTGGAATTAGTATATCAAATGCTGCAGCTCATGCTACATGATCACATGGTTTCTGAGTAGAACATGTATATGCTTGATAAAATATTGTTTTATTCCTAAGTACATTTATTTATAGCACTGAGGCAAAAGCAGTTCACAGTTCTGCCTCCTCCAGCTGCTTTACCATGATAGACTTGGAGTCTTCCACCATGAAAATAGTACCAGTAAGCATATTCTACTACCATGATTTCAACAGAGCAGGGGGGGTTCCCAAGCCTTGGCTTCCAGGGTTCTTCAGCCATCTGACAGAGTTAAAGCCATGAAGGACACCTATGTCCAAAATGTAGATTATTCTGTATAAGTAATAATTTAGCACCTGTTCAGTTAAAGGCAAAATGTAGGTGCTAAGGAATTTCCAGATCAGAAGGAGAGTGACTTAATGGTTTTGAGGTTTTTATTGTTAGGAAACATTCTCTGATTGCTAATTCTTATGTTACCTTCAGCATATTCACAAGAACTGCTTTTAATGCATGAATTCTGTTTTGGACTGGCACCTAACTTCTAGTTCTGAATGGGTTCCTGGCAAAGTGCTGCGTACTAAGCTCTAAACAAAGCCAAAATACACAAAGAGACGAGAAATCTAAATGGCTTCCTGCCATCTCGCTCTTCTTTCTTTGTGCCTGTGAACTTCTGTGTTTATATTGTAGTTCAGGAGTCCAAATCAACAGGAAAATCCTGCTAATAAATTCCTCACGACCTGTCTTAAGGATGAACTTTATGCAATTAAATAACTACAAATGCTTAAATTTCTCTAGTTGTGTTTTTTTTTTTGTTGCTTTTTTTAAGCAAGCTTAAATAGACCACAGCTAAAAGTAAAATTCTCTGTGTTAAATGATTCCTGTGCAAATGGAAGCACAGCTGTCTGAGAGTTTTCTATATGATGGCTTTTTTTCCCTCAAAAGCTGTCCATACGCTGTGAAACAGTTCAGATGCTTGAACTTATGCTGATTGAAAGATCAACATTTTGCTTTCTTCAGTGAGTACCCTGCTCTTTGTGTCTTCAAGATGGCTCTCCCATGTGCAAAAAATGAGCTGTAATTATGGCCAGCTTAAGGCAATCTCAGGATCTAAAATATCCTGCCAACCAGTGTGTTCTCAATCTGCCTTGTTAGTTCACAAAATTGTGTATGTGCCTTTGCTACGGTCTCAAACCTGATAATGTCACATCATTGGGACAGGAAGCATTCTCTGATCTTATCTGAAGTGACACTTGCAATTTCAAGTTCTAGCTTGATGAGATCACATTGTCAGGACTCCACGTAAGTGTGATCTTTCCTGATTTGCAATTGTATCTGTTTTGAATGGTCTTTACACTGTTCAAGCGAAAACATATGATAATGTATTTTGTCAGATGCAAGGATAATGAAAGGGTGATTTCATGTTTCTACTTTTAGAAAATCCAATTCGTGTGACTAAACTCAGTTTTCTTACCAGTTCCACCCCATCTGTCTAATTCTATTTGCACCTGGAAAGTCTAGTACCTGCAAAATATGAGCATGTCAGGGTACCTCATCCCCTTTGTAAAACAGATGGACCTTATTACCTTTAAACCTCTATTAATTCCATGAAGCTCAGGGCTATAAAATGTTTTGCACCTGCTAGAGTTGTTAAAACATACTTTATGCCTTAAGTAAAAATATTTAACATAGTAAAAGCTTGTAAAGTTGAAGAATACTTAAATACATACATCGTGTTATTGGCAATAAGAAAGTCTGTAATATTTAAAACCAGGAGACTCTGAAGCCACATTTCAAAAGTTTTTATTCATGATACTAATTTTTTTCATATGTACAGCATACAGGAAGGAAAGAGCTGTTATGAGAGCTGTATTTCTTTTTTTGCCACATAGATTACTGAACCCTCTAACACCAAGTAAAAATAGAAGAGGGAAGAAATACCACGTGAAGCTAACCTATTAAGACTTCAGGAGTTTCTGAACAAAACTCTGGTAGCAAGGTACAAAGAATTACACCTTCATTCCCCATTTAATATGCATTGTCACAGAGCCCTGCATCAATGCAGATGACCAAGACAAAGAGCAAGTTTTGACCTCTCTTTTAACAATAACACGATAACATTTATTTGCATGGTTTGTGGCATAAGGATCATAGTAATAAGCATGAACAAACTACAGCTACTTGACTAAACTACTGCAAAGCAAAAAAAGTAAATAATTTTTTTTTGTCATTTTAAAGAGAAAAAAAAAAAAGGCAACAAGAATCTAGAGTATTTTACTTTTTTTGAATAATAATGTGAGCATGGAGCCTTGGTCCTGGAAGGCTAGAAAATGGAGTTACAGGACTTTCTTGGCAAGTAGTGTTGAAATCCGTACAAAACCTTTGACATTTTTTTCTTTTCAGCTGAATATTATTCCTAAATAGTCATGTTCAAGTCAGATGAAACACAATTTCTAGTTTATTAGAGTCATTCCAATATTGCAATAATAGTTGTATCCCTCCTACTACAAGATTAGATAAACCATACAGTTTTGTTGTGTTTCACGTTCTGATATATGACCCAGATAAATCACTAAAAATTAAACCTAAAGTGTTGCATTTGGACTTGACTAATCCTAGACAAATGCTATTTCTTTAATAATGAAACCAAGCTGAAAATGCATTGTATTGTAAGGAAAGTGACAGTTCTGCCAAAACTCTACATAACTTGCAAGTTGCAGGCTCATGTGAGATTACTGTGTACTGTGCTGACCAAAAAAAAAAAAAAAGATAGGACAGAATTAGGTTATTGTGATGCTACCATATATATTAGGCGATTCCTGAGATGAGGGATGCATATGTAGTGCTGCCTGTGCACATCCCTTCTAGAGACAATGCGTGCCCTAAGTTTTACTTGTGTTTTGAGGACAAAGCAGGCAGATGACTCTCTCTATCCAATACATAGGATATTAAAAGTTTGTTTACTGAATATTATCATGTTGTATTTATTGTGAAGCTACTTAGTTGAATGTGCTTGAAGGAGAAAGCTGTCTTATATTATTTCTAAGAGAGTGGAATTCTTCTAGTTGCACAATGTGATTTTGTATTTATTCTTATGCTGCTGTTCAAACTTCATGATTCAATAGTCTAAAATGTTATTAGATTGCAACAATAGCTTCCAATCTACTGCCTGGTCAGCTAGATTTTTATTGTTTAAAACAGCTTAACCTTACCCTACCTTTGTATACAGAATATAGAGGTTATTTCAAACCTCTTTAAGCTTTGACTGAATGATGTATTTAGTAGATAGACTTAAAGAGTACTGTGACTGAAAATCTGCATCCTATGGAGACATTTGCAGTAATCTGTTCTTGGCCTAATGCTAGTTATTCTTTAGCAGTGATCTGGAAGAAAATACAAAATCTTTGCTGGTAAATATTGCAGATGACATAAAAATTAGTGGAGTGGTAAATAATGACAGTACAGATCATTTCTATGTTTTGGATTTCCATCATTCTGTAAGGTGAGCTCATCTGAACAGTATGCATTTTAATACAGTCAAATGCAAAGTCATATGCCTGGGAACAAAGAATTCCAATCACACATACAGAATAGCAGAAAAGTACCCTTGAAATACAGTGATACTGATGAAGATTTAGAGTTTGTGATAAGTAGTGTCTGAATATGAGTTCCTGGTTCAATATAATGGCTAAGAGAAAAACATTAGCTTTGAATGGGTAAGCAGTGAATGTCAAGCAGGAGGGAGATGAGTTCATGGTATGACTGAGATAATTGCTAGCATTCTCTGTCCATATCTTGTTTTCACCCATTAAGAAAAAAAGTCTGAAAAATAGAAAAGGTTCAGAGAGGAGAAAAAGAATGCTTCTGAGCTTATAGAAAAAAAATATCCCACAGCATGTGATTTAAGAATATTTATCTACCCAATTTATCTAAGAGTAGGTTAATAGGTGAATTGAGAGCTATTTTATGATTATGAAGAAGTGCGAATACATCACTAAAAAGAGTAGCAGTATCTAGTGAATGGAAGCAGCTAAACAAATAGGGACTTAATATAAACCACGTCATGTTTTAAAACTGAGGGTAATTGATTACCAGAACAATTTATCTAGGATCAGAATGAATTTTCCCCCTCTAATTATCTTTTTTTTGAAAAATGTACTATTGTTTAAACAGAAGTTAATTTAAAATAGATTATTGTAACAATCCCTTTGGTCCTACAATCCATTAAAAAGACACTACAAATCTCCAAATATGACCCAGAATGCAGATTTTTGTTTGAAGAAGAAAATGTTTACAAAATGAAAGACCTATAGGAATACGTGCTTGATTTAGTTTAAATCTCCAAGAGAAGTTTTTAAAAGAAATAAGAAACCTCTAGTGATAGCTGTAACCCAAATATTATGCATCAGAATTTAAAAGGGAAAGCCAGAAGAGCAATGACATGAGTTTCTGTTTACTGTCTAAGATGTCCCGAAATGCCAAAGAAAAATAACATACTGGGAAGGCACGGCACTAAGAATCGAGTGCAGTAATGGCATAATTATTGGCATATTGCTTATGATACATATTGTTTATTGCCTTTCTTCAACTTGCCACAGACTTCCTCTTTTTTTTTTCCACTGAACTGTAACCAAGTTAGTGACATAAAATTATAGCCATTAGATGAGAGTTTTGATGAGGGTTTTTTTTGAAATATTGGTATTGTTGCTCTATATTTCTCTGGCTTGTCATGTGAAAGAAATGAAGGAAAATATTACTGAGGCATTAGAAAATGTTTGACTCTAGCAATGCTCCATACTAAGTCATGTGAAAGAACTTGCTGAAGACACAGAAGGTAAACAGTTATAGTATGATAATGTCATCAGAGTCAAAGGATGAAGAAGTAATGAGAACAGAAGTGTCAGAAGGATAAATAGGTGCAGTCATTCATTTCAGTTGAAGAGGCAAAAATGTAGATTCTGGCAAGATTCAGAGGACAAGTAGAGGCTGAATATGATGAAATAGCTATGGGACAGGCAAGAGTAGAACACATTTGGATAAGGAAAGAGAGAGGAGAAACACTCTCCCTGCATGTAGCATTTATTGTTTTTTACAGGGTAACACCTCATTGAGCTACAGGGTGAGCTCGGGGACAGAAAAGGAAAGAGCTGCCAAAAGCCAGACTGCTTTTGTCTACTAGGTATAGCATTTCAAAAACTGCTCACCTCAGTTTATTCCGTTTCAGAGCAAATGATAGTAGATGCAACGACTGAACTACTTGTGAAAGAAACTGCTTAAGTACAGAAACTTGTGGAGGATAAATTTCTCCGACTCAAACAGGAGCAGCAACAAGAGGGAGTTTATAATGTCATAGCTCTTCTCTTACTTTAGCCCCATTATTAACACTGCCAGGTAACAAGAATGTGTATAAAGTAGGGGCAGGGATCTCAGCAGGGTGCCATAACAGCCCTGAAAAGCTAGTGAGTGCATATGTTGGTTTTATAGCACTGTTATGTGTGAGACTCACCTAATCGTTTTTCTGGCTGAATACCTACAGGAATATAGTAATCCTAGAAATACAGGGAAGATGAGAGAATATTTGTATATATATTTAAATGGCAAGGTCTTGAGCACTGATGTAATAGAAATAAATATCCAAATATCTTTGACATTCTGATCAAAGACACACAAAAGCAAAGAGTTCAGTTTCTGAGTTTAAACTCCCACATTTCAATTAATGTTCAAAGAAGTCTTTCCTCCTAGGATGAACAGAAGTGAGTTACTGACATAATTATACCAATGAGGAGAAAAAAACTTATAATACTACTTTTACTGCCTGAGTCTAGGAACCTATTTCTTTTCAATATCCAATTAAATGCTTTTTCTTTTTCTATTTGCCAGGGCCTCAGTTCAGCAAAGCATTTAAACGTTGGAGGTAACTTAGTCTATTCAATGAAACACACAGTTTCATACTTACCCATATGTCCCATTGACATTAAGCACATACTTAATGTTAAGCACGTACTTAAAGTTAAGCACACAATTAAAGGCTTAGCTGAACTGTAGACTAAGCTCTTTATAAAAGGAGTTACTTGGAAGGAGAAAATGAGCAGAGGTTCATTTCTACTTAGTTGTGCTTTACAGGTAGATCTGTGCATAAAAAGTATAGAGTCTAGAAAAAAATAGTTAATCCTAATTCCTCCCACAAGAGTCTCTAGACAGAGCAAGCTGCAAAGGAAGATTGATTGGAAAATTAGGATTTTTAGGACTAGCACATTAAGTACCATCAATTCTACTCACTGGATTACCATAGACAATCATTTTGCCTAACCCCTGTTAGCTCTTCTTTGGGTGTGGTGGCCAGAGAGATCTGGAACGGAGGAACTGTTGCCCCTGTTCAGTAACCCGAGCCAAAACTAAATCTTTGGATTTACAGACATTGCTATTTCTGGAAAAACCACAGTACACAATAGTGTACAATCAGGAAAATAAAGCAGTGCAATATGCTTCGTTTAAATAACTTCCATCTTGTAATAGTCTCTCACTTCTCAGGGTTCTTATTTAGATTTTTTTGAGATGCAGGCCCATCACCATGGTTAGGCAGTAAAGCTCATAATTTAGAGCATTAAATTGTTGTTGCAGCTCTTGAAAAGTGTTTGGAAGAGATGGTAATTTTCCTTTTTGAACTGTCAGGCACTTTTCTCCCAAATTCCCTAAAACACGAATTGATATCTAAGTGCACATGTTTGTTATCTTTAGACCTCATGCCATTCTCATAACCATTATTTATTATTACTATTATTAATTTTTCTCACGTATAGCTTGGGTTTCATACAACCTACAAGTCCTTTCTTGTAAAAAGCCAGCATCACTTACATATGCTTTTCTAATTTGATAAACAAAAGATTCCAATAGAATCTTTATGCTACAGTTGGATTCAGATAAATAGTCTTTTCAGCACTGCTGTGAGTACAAGTGACATTTTTGAACCAAAACTTAATAGAGAGCGACTGGAATAGCTGACTCCTGATTTTTTGTGGAGATAAAATGAAACTTCAGTCTTCAGACAGTCCTATCATTGATTTTAGTCTTTCATCTCCCATGAAAACATCCCCCTCAAAAATCATTTAGCTGTGGATTTAGCAAAAACAGAAAGCAGATTTGGTCTGTTTTCAAGCTACCCCAGTAATACAGTTATCTGACTTTATTAGGGCATACAGATGCTAGTTGGAGAACAAACCCACTTGTAAGCTTACTTAACCCATTTCCTACCCTGACAGGAAGAAATATATTTAGTATGTATTCTTGGCATGTCACGTATTAAAAGCTTAGTTCTGAGAACCAAACAGCAAAATAGAGCAAAAGGAGTAAGAAGTGCAGTGAGGTGTCTGCCAATCCATAGTTTAGAATTATGGGTTCCTAGCAGCTGCATGTGTGCCATTACATGTAGCCTTGCTGCTGACCACATGGCACAGTCCTTCCCTTCCTCCTGCCATTCCACCTCCTTACCTATGATGTTTACGTGAGCATAACTTGTATTGCAAACTTCATAGAAGCACTTGGTCACCTGTTTCTCATAGGATGCCAGGATTGGGAATGGGATAAAAGCTTCTCCCTTGTTCAAGATGAGCACAGGAGGGAGGAAACAGAATTTGCTTATGGATGCATAGTAAAGCCTGAAGCAAGTGTACTGGATGAAGGAACAGAGAATCTATTTGCATTAGCTTAGCTGTGTGTGGTTATGTTTGTCTAGTAATTGGGCAACTGAAACCTTTGTGAAGTCTTTCCCTAGGAGCAAGTTAAATGAAAGGCAGCAGTAACAGAACAAATGTGTGCAGAGGTGTGGAGAGCTCTGAGGAAGACGAGGGTAGAGGTTGGGTTTCTGAACAATCTGTGGAGTGAGGTGGGAAACTGCTGTTCTTTATTTAAATGTCTGATCCCACTGTGGAAATTCTTCACTGCTATTAAAAAAAAACCCCACTACTCCATGCAGTGTGGACTAAATTTATTGCCTGGTTACTGAAGAGGAGATGGTGGCTCTATTGGAAACAATGTTAACAAGGTGATAGCTCACAAACCTGCCACAGGCTTTTCCTTGGTCGGGTTTTTGATCCTCAAAGTTGTTGAGTGCTAAAGCAATTTATACAATGGGACTCCACGTGGAAACAGATTGGAGGAAATCAAGTTCTCCACAGTGACCTTTGCTATCACCACCAATTGGATGGTGCCTTTGTTTATCGCCCAGTATGGCCCACTGTGTACATCTCGTACATCTCGCCCTTTCCCAGAGCTTCACTAAAGCCAGGTGGTAGAGTTGGCGTATTTGCCTCTTTGCTGAGGGTAAAATGTTGAGGAAGCCAACTATTGCTTTCATTTTGATAAAAAATTTACTTGTACATTCTACATTAATGTAACAAAGCTCTTTTGCTGTCTGTCCCTGTGCATGCATCTCTTGCAAACCACGGTTTACTGCAAGTCTCTTTACAGTGCCTAGCAGCTGGTCCTGTGAACAAAGAGGTTTATTGAGCACTTCTTGATGCTGGGCACTGCTCTGGTGGCTGAAGCAGAGAGAACCACAAGATGATTCAGTGTTTGTTGATCCCGCCCCACTGCACTCTACACTGTCCTGAGCTTGAACCCCAGCTTTCAGAGCTGCAGTTCAGCTAAGCCTTGTAACACACTAGGGCAGCTGCTGGTTGTAGCTTTGAACAGTTACAGCACTGTGGGCTCAAGGTTGCCTCCAAAAATCACCCGTGGATGATCCCCATGTCCCCATGGGGAGATATATACCAATATTTCTCATCTCTCTCCTGTATCTGCAGAGTGTGAGGACAAGGAAGCAGCGAGAGCTGAGCACACAGTTCCCTCCTCCCCTCTTCACAGAGCACAAACTGCTTCTGGCTTGCCCATGCCGTTTTGTTTTGTTTTGTTTTCCCCTCATCTAACCCCTTACAAAAAATTACTGAAGAGCTCTAAATCCTAGGGGCAAGCCATCCTGCTCAGTGCTTTGTTGCAGCCCATATTTGCCCAGTGTAGAGGAGCCTATGTGCAGCCTCAGCTGTGTGCTGTACATGGCAGATCTCAGAGCTGTGCATTGCTGAGATCATCCCAGGGATGTGAAAATAACAACCAGGCAGTGGAGATCTCTGACAGTCAACACATAACACCAAAACTGGTGGAGGGAGAGTGTCTGTGAAAGAAAGTCACATGCACAATTTAATGTGGTGTGTTTGTTTTGCTGTTTTGTCTTTTTTTTAAGATAGATATGCAGTTTCCATGGCCACCCATTTTTATCTTATAGTATGTTTCCTTTTATTAAATATGCATAACCAGGCTTGCTTAGGATGTGAAGTCTGGTGTTTGATTTTCTTTACATTGTCACTAGGGAATTACTAATAGGCAAGCAGATTTCTGAAGATGTTTAGGGGAGTTTTACCTTCCTGTCTGTTATCAAAGATGGCTTAACCCTTAAGAAGCCAGCCAAATATAGGGAAAGGACAGACTACAGGGAAGGCAAACTCGTGCACACAGTATGAAAGGCTCATCTTCCCCTAGCACAGCCCATTTTTCTACTGGATCAGTCTTTCCTTTCAGCAGGCTTTTCCCACCATCTAACCCCCTTGTTTTGCCTTTTTCCTTATCCTTGATAGCAGGAAATAGTTTTTACTAATAAAAATTTATTGTCATGGGAGGTGCTGGCTATGGGACTTGAGAGCTTGTGGCTGCATGGGGAGCAGGTACGTGATGCATGAAAGGCCAGTGTTTAAGTGGAGAGTATTCGGTAGTTTTTTTGATCATTTTATTTTGGAGACATCTTGGTTTAGAAAGGAACTTTTTAAAAGAGAAAAGGCCTCTTCTTTTTTTAGGATAGCCTGGGAGGTACAGTGATGTCTTCCTAAGGTGTCCTGCTTCAGAAAGCCTAAGTGAGTCACACTGAACTTCGTACAGTGCCTAACCAAAGAGAAAAGTAAGTGTGTAGGGGAGGCAGGGAATGTGTTTGCGTCTCTTAAGTTTTAGTGCAGAATTATTTCTTTTGGCCTGCTGATAAGAAAAAAAATGTAGGTGGCAGACAATTTTCTGATTTTTTCCTACTATTTTCCAGTTAGTACCAAAGCTCAGTGTTCTGAGTTATCTTCAGCTTAAGGCACAGTATTATTAAATGATCTGCCCTTCACTTAGCTTATACTATAGATGAGTGATTATGAAAAGCTATCTTGTCCATATGAAAACTTAGCCTTGGCCTCAGAAAGGGGGAAATCAAAGAACAATTTAAATATCTTTATTCACATGATGTTTCACATACCCGTGTAAAGTCAAAAATGATGTAGAAAAAAAATGGTTAATGTTCTCTTTAAAAAAAAAAAAATCCAGATCCCTTCTTTAAATTAATTTACTCTTTGATGTTCATGAACAACTGGCGCAAAATTCAGCAAGTTTATTAAAAGCTATTGATCCCACATTGTTCTGTGTTCAGGTCCCCACCTGGTCATCTGGTTCAGATTCGTACTACTTTTTACATTATTGCAGCCATCTGGAATCAGGGGACATATATTTCTCTGTCAAGTTTAATGCTGAGAACATTGTCAGTGTCTCACTGATATGCCACTTGGAAAAGAGAAGGTGAAAAATTCAGAATTATTCTATCAACTTCACTTTAATCTTCCCATTAAAAAGGAAGTTTATAGGGCAGGTTCCCCACAAATTTCATCATTTATATCTGCTTATACTGCAAAGTTTTCTACCTGAAAGCTCTCATGAAGTTTTTATCCATTAGTTCCTTCTTTATTGGGTCCATTTTAAATTATCTTGGACACTGTGCCGAGCAGCAAACTATGAAAGCCAAGAAGCAGAGCAAAGGGCAGGTGGCATAGATGCTGATGCAGAAGGAGGTGACTCATTTGGCATTTCATCCTGATCAGATTACTACATTTTATTTAGACATTGGAATCTGACATCTTCTGACACTTCTCATGGCAGACAGGAGGAGAGGTGGCTGAGGGGAGAAAGTGTTGTACAAAGCTATGAGATGCAGCAGGGTGGAAAAGATTTGTTGACATTCTTTTGTATCATTACACTGGCAAATACATAATAATTGCTTTGTAGCACAAGTATAGAGTCTCTTGGCTGTGACTAGGAGGCAGGTTACACTGAGTTCAGTGCATATCCTTGCTGGTAGTGGAGATCAGGCCTGAAAACACATCTATGGAGATTGCATAACTGTCTTCATGAGAGGCATGGTCAAAGCGATCGAGTTGTATGAGGCCCTGATGGCCTCAGTTCCTTCTCTCTTATATAGAAAGTACCAGATCCTGGTGAAAGTCTGTGCCCTAACCAGGTATATGGCCATGTCCCTTGAAGCCCTGTTATTAATCAGTGTTAGTTTATTACCTGAATGTGAGTCAAGTATTTCTTCAATAAACAAAACTGGATTCTGCATCATGAAACTGTGAATTCCTTATCCCAGCACTACTGATGAGAGCGTGAAAAGGACTTAGGGATGTTTTTTATCCTTTTATCTGTGCCTAGGTAAATGCACACATCTGTTGCTTACCTGCCTCAGGGAGCTCACTTGTGCATCCTCCTTTTACCATCACTGTCCCGCTGTCATGTGGAAGGCAGGGAATCAGAATTAGCAATTAACATTTTTTCACTAAAGTGCCTTTAGATGAGATTTTTTAGCTGAAGCCTCTCCAGTGATAATGATTTCCAGAAGGGCTGACTGCCCAGCAGGGCTAGTGATAACCTGCCGCCAAAGTACGAAGCAGTGCTTCGATTAGCACAGCTCGCTGCAGTATGTTCAATTTGTGCTTAGTGTGGACACAGTCTTGAGTTACTTTTCACACCAATCTTCTTTGGCATGGAAGGTGGTAGGGAGCTGCATTGCTTAAGGCATGCAGGCATGGTAATATATGTAGTTTTCATGGTGAACAGGAATCTACATCAATAAACACTCTCTAAGAAGGTGGTCTGTTGTCTACAAGCTGCCAGTTCTGTGTGTGATTAGTCAGCCCTGCTGCTGAACTCTGCAGATTAATGTGTTGCTCTTCTCCCATTATATCCCTTCTCCAAGAGGCAGTCTATCTCTCGCATCAGTAATGACCAGCTGCAGAGCCTCAGGGTTTTCTCTAGCTACTTTTAACTGATCTAGCAGTTCTTATTTTTTCTATGCTTTGCCCTTTCCTTGATTGGTAAATTCCCCAATGGCTTTAATCAAGCTGTGTTGAGCCCAGCAGTTCTGGCAAGTTTTCTTTTGTTTTAATAAAAGGTGAGTTTGTTCCCCAGGCAGGTTCTGCCAGCTCAATTTCAACTATTGCACATTTGTCTTTAAAAAGGGGGCCTCCCATCTCACGACCATAGGCAATACAATATCCTAGGTGAACTCCTGCAACCTGGCCTTTCCCTTACAAATGAAAAAGAGACTTCTCCCTCCTGCTTCACTGAGGAGGTCACTAGTTTGCCTGGTGCATTCTTCATTCACAGCTTCAGGCTAATGGACAGAAAAGGTTTAGTTGTGCAGCTGCTATTCAGCCCAGACTCAGACCTCAGATGGCCACTTGGGCTCTTCTTAATTAATATCCTGACAATTATGATGTTTGAACCTGAAAAGCCAAAATGTTCCTGAGTTCTCACTGCCTGTCTCAGTTCTCTGCATCTCCCTTCTTCAGGCACTTTACCAAAGCTGGGATAAGTGTTTCAAGTAAACAGACTCTTTGGAAAAATTAGTTAGAAAGGGGAGAGCAAAACCAGTTACAATTTTGGTCAACATAGGTGAGTGGATTTGGTTAGGAGACATTATTATTATTAATTTGAGCTTTTCTTGGGATATTATCTTTGCAGCAGCTCCTAATATTTACAAGCAAAGACACTGATTATGGAACTGTAGGGCAGATGAGGGGAATCCCAAATAACTCATGAGATGCTAAAGCAGTAAAGACTATCTCACTCCTGAGTATCCCTGCCACTTGTTCTCCCTCTAACATATGTTGTTCCCTCTGTCAAGGTTAAGTTAAAAACCATTCTCAGATTCTATATATATTTTTTCTAAGCTTTCAGCTATCAGTAAAGCCAGAAAATTCAAAGATAAGGCTAATTTATAAGAAATACATCCAAAATTTAGACACTAGAAGTGTGAAAATTGCTATTAAAAGCATCTCTGTGATACAGCTAGCCCTGTATAAATAGAGATGCAATGAAAAGTCAAAATGAGTGCAATGTAGGGCTGCTTCTGGCAGGGGAAATCAAAATAGAAATGTTGAACCAAATGGTGTGAGAAATCAGCAAAATTTATCAAATGCGGTAATTTATTTATTTCTGTGGAATATGACCCAAAATCTGTCATTCTTTAAATGCTGATTATAGAAAGCAGGTGATGGCTAATTAACAAAGGTAGGATTTAGATACCATGCTCCTCTCATTCAGTAGGTTATTAATTAGAAATAGTCACCACATGATCCAGATTTAGCTTCTTTCCCTGCCTGATGGACACAGAAACTACCTCCCCACCTCCCAGGAGAAGCAGCTGCCTGGTGCCATTCACTGAGCCTGTCCCACTTGGGGGACCATCCCTCAGAAGAGTGAGGAAGGAGGGGAGAGCAGGCAAACCATACAATAACACCCAGGATTTTCAGCTGGGAAGTGGAACTGCCTCGAAGGTCTTTCTCCACTTACCATATGCATTGACAGTGCCAGAGGACAAATTACCTCATGTCCCAGAAGGGATGGATGAACACTGAAATCGAGGCCATACCACAACTGGCCAAATCAGATCCTGTGCTCATTTCCCTTCAGCATCACTGCAATTCCAGATATGTGATTCAAGCAAGAGACACCAAATTTCTTGTTGCTCGTCATTCCCTAATGTCCTGCTAAGCAGGAAGGCAGAAAAATGAGGGAACAGCTGCAATGGTCTGTCTTGGCTGAAAAGACAACATGCAAATCCTGGCAGGGTGGGAGATGGCATGCTGCTTTCTGCTGAGAAGCGGACCTCAGTAAAATTTAATTGAGTGGGTCTGCATTAAACTGCTGGGTAAAAGGTAGCAAAACCATCTACCATCTCTTCTGAGAGTCCTGACTCTATTTTTTTTCTCAGATGAAACCATTAGGAAATTCGACCTGAAACCAGAAATACTTTCTGGACAATGGCAAATGTGGTTTTTTGGTATCTTTATTATTGGCTTACAAAAATATGTTTACCCAGCACCACAGCAGTACAAATAGCTTTTATCTCCATTACAAACAGGCTTATTTAATCTATCAGTGATGTACTTTAAATCTCACATTTCTGTTACAAACAGGTTTGTTTTATCAGTGACTTACTTTAAATCTTGTAGTACAGTTCTGCCAACCCTAATTTTCTTTATGATTATATGCAGACAGAGAAAAAGTGGGTGCTCTATACACTCCACATTCCCAGTCAAAAAAACACTGTGCTTGACAAGATTTCCTTCTGTTGTCTGTACAGAACAGAATGAAAGGGAGTTATTGGGACAATTCCTGAGGCTTTCCAGCCTTGGAGAAGGGAGAACTGGGAGCAACTGGTTAAGTTAGGGAGCCCTGATAATAGCAAGTGAGACAGGGAGTATCTCATGCCTGAGCCACCGTGTGGGGCTTCAATGACTCTAATACTCCCTCTGCATGGACCACCAATTATACAAATGTCATTAGATATGGGATGTAGTGTGTCTGCATAAATAAACCTCCCAGGCCCAGATCAGGAAATTGTTGCACTTACTTTCCAAGCAGCACAAAGATTAGTGTGGTGATGAAGCTGTGCACTTAGCATTGAAGACATGAAAGTATGAAGTCAATTATAAAAGGAAAGCTCTGCAGTGCGCAGATAATTGGTACAACTACAGTGGCTCTTCTGTGTGGAATATGTCCCTAGCGTGTTGCTACAGCCTTCCTACACAACCCAAGAAAAGTAACTGATTAGGAATATAAACACACCTTACAAAGTAATTGTGAATCAAATGAAGATGGGGAGTTAGGGGTTAGCAGTGGGGTACGTATTAATTAATATTTTGAAAGCCCCAGTTATGCATTTCCATACTTTGAGATATTTGAGGTTCTTTTAAGTACAGCCAGAGCTCAGAATTCTCTGAGTTGTTAATGGCTGTGGTGATCATTAGCGCTGGGCACCCAGGCAGTATTAGAAACAAATAAAGACATGGTTTATGTTCAAAAGTATTTACAATCTGAATTGAAATAGGGCTCAGTGAACGGAAATGATGAGCAAACAAAATACAAGAGAGAGTTTTGGTAGTGCTCCAACAATTCAGTGAGACTATTTTAAATGTGCAGGTTGCTGGGGCGTTGCTGCATCACCTGTCTCCATTCTCCATAATGCAGCTTTGCCAGAGTAGTACCCAAGGTCTCTCCTCACAGAATTTCAAGGGTATGAAATTCAGGAGAAGTCACATAAACCACACTGACATCATGCCGTTAAATCTTTGAATTGGCTGATCTAATTTAGTCACTTAGGCCACAGTCATTTCAGGGTATACACAGCCTGCCAGGGAACAAGTTACTTCAAAAGCCCTTGTAGTTTGATTCACATCAATATCTCTCCTGACAGCTCTGTGAGCCCAGCACACTTCATCCCTTCATTTGTCTCTTGAGTGCCCAATTTCCCTCTCATCGTCCACCGGGGTAAGAGGACTGTGGATAAGCAAGTTCTTGAGGGTGCTCTATCTGAAGTCTTCCCAGTAGGAATGCCTGGCAGGCAGCACCAGAGCTGGCCATGAGAGTGCTCCAGCTCCTCTTGGGTGCTGCTGTAGTGCTGGTGCTTCTCTGCAGAGCTCTACTGACTGAGGAGGAGGAGGATATTGCCTCCACAGAACTGAGGTCCCTCCTGGTGTATCATTCATGTGGTTCCATGTTTAGGATGGAGGATTTCACTACCTAGATGAGATTTGGGAGAAGTCTCGGTGCTAAGCAGGGCAGTGCTTAATTACAGCTATATCCAGAGAGTGTAAGTTCCACATCCCATGACTCATGTGTTATGTGTCTCATTATTTGGCTAGGTTTAAACCTGTTAAAACCCCAAGCGACTCACATTAGCTCTTGCTTCAAGCAGCAGAGGAACATAAGAAGTATTTAAACAGTGTTCAGTATCCAGTATTAAACTCAGTTTAAATAGGATTGTGTGTCTCAATGCTAGGCAGCCTTTTCTATGGCCATTTAGCCTTGAAGTGGAGCTAGCATAACACAGACAAGAAATTAAGCCAATATTATAAAAGATTCAAATGACTTTTCAAAGGAACTCTAGCTGTACACATAGTCTCTTGCACTGTGGATGGTCCATCTGGTTAGTCATTAGAAGGCTGGAGAAAAAGGAAACGGGGCACTGAATAACAAGATGGTATGCATTTTTAGACGTGATAAATTATTGGTCTTCTATCTGACTGTTTTATTCTCTCTCCCTCTCCTTGTTTTTGCGTATATAATTTTGTTAACTGGTATGGCCTTGAGGGGATTTTGTGGCATCTCTGACATGTCTTCTGTTTTTGAGATTTCATTCATTACCTCTCCTTCCTTCATTTAGCAATGGGAGGGGCAAGTTCTATCTATTCCAGGCCAGAAGGAGGTGTTGGAGTTTAATGATTTCAGTGACATTTTGCATATAAATTTTTGGCCACATCCTCTTTGGTGGAAGGTAGTAACTGTGGAGAGCCACTGGGCTGGTTAATACTGATTACTTCTCTTCAGGAGCAGAGCCTGGGCAGGCTTGGAAGAGTGTTCTGTCAAGCTCTCCTGGCTTGGTAGCACAGCAGGATTTGGTCCATTTTTTTCTTCCTCTAGTGCTTCTGCTGAATAAGCCTCTGCTGCTTTTCCTGAGCTGCCCCAGTGCTGTGGAGGTAAGAAGACATTACAAACAGAAGTCTTATTTCCCTGCACAGCATGGAAGTAACACTCAACATCTAGTTGCTAAGGAACAAAGTTCCTCCTAAGGAACAATGAACAATGGAGAAGCCAAAAACACTATTAGAAACTATTTGGCAATATGCCATGTTTTTACTTTGTCTCAAGCCTTCATCTTATGATTGTCTTGATAAAGGTGTAGAGCGCAGGATAAAATGATGGAATGGGCAAGGAGTACAGATCATTTGTTTCCTGTTCTATGTCACTGCTTTGCAGAGAGGACGTTCCTGCCAAGGGACTTGTGTTTCATTTTTCAAGTTCTGTGTCAATCTTCTAAAGAAGATATCTGTTGATCATGCTCAAATTTATCTAGGGAGTATATCTATCTCAGCAGAGAGAAAAGAATTCATTTTTTATATCTGCCAGTCAGAGCAAACATCTGTCCTTACAGTGAGAAAAAATGATGGGTTCCATATCCATATCATCTGTGGCAAGTTATCCCCAAGGAAGGGATGAGTCTCACTGTTGACATGAGCTGCAAGAGAAATAGTGGTATGCAGCAATAGCAAGAATCATTTTCCTTAAACAAAGAGTACTTATCCCTAAAATTTCTGATTTATATTCTTTCTCACTGCTGGTAGAATTTTACACCATCCCAAGAAAACCCTCATTTTGTTGTCTGCGCTACTGTTCAGGTTCAAAGAAATGGAGTAGTTTCTGAAAGTGAGAGGTCTCGTGAGCTGCACGAGACTACAGACTGCAAGAAGACACCTTCTGTCTTTGAGCCTGAGCTGTAGACTTTGGGCTTTCAGATTTTATCAAGATGTTTAGGACAACAGAGTCTCTTTAAAAAGTAAATCAGACCTTGAAGTAAGAGAACAAAGCAAATCATGTCAAGTGGCAGAATACAGGAGTAGAGGAATAGTGCCTATAGACTCTGGTGAAGACGCAGGAAGGAGAAAGACAAAATGAATGATAATCAGGTTGTCATGTTTACAGTTTTATGACCTATACAAGCCTAATAGAGTTTAATAGAGTGGAAAAGCCATACCTTTGAAGATGCTGTTGGAAAACATATTGCCACATGGGATTAACTGAGGAAGGCCCAGAATTCTCTAAAATCTTACTAGTGCCACTTAAAAATAAATATATATCTTACTCATTTATGTTGCCAGAATAAACAAAGCAGTAGCTCATAGCTGTACTTCACATAGTATCGCTATATATTATCTTGCTCAATTTCAATGTCTTTATTCTCCTGATGTGCTGATGCTGTCAAACCATCCCTCTCCCACTTTCCTTGTCCTCTTTGTAACTGTGCACACTGCTTTCCTCTTTCCCCTTTCTCTACCCTCAGCACTGCATTCTGCTTCTCCCTGCCTTTTGCCATAGACTCTGCAGGGTGTTATGTTTTGAAGCCCTAGTTACAAGAGTGACAATCAGCAGCTCTTACTCAGAAAACTCTGGAAAGCCCCTTTGCCAAAGCTATTGGGATATCGTATTTATCATTGTTGGCTTTGAAAGTTTACAGCAATTTGAGACAGAGCTATTGATGCAGAAACCTTTATTACAGGAGGAAGCTTTAAAGTTGAGAAAATATAGGAATAAGTATGGCTATAATGTTTTTGGGAGGAGGGGGGAGGTTTGTGTTGCTTTTCTCAGTTGACTTTTATTTTTGACTTGTTTTCTCCTTACTGAGTCCATTCTGTTAATGCTTCCCTAGGATATACCTATAAAACTACATTTCTTAAGACTCACTAGCTATGTAGTCATATTTAGACTGTTTTGAAAACAAGAAACACATCCTTAAAAGCTCTTAAGTGATAATGATAACTGAAACAGTGAGACATCTTTCCTTTCTTGGGTAAAATACTTCTGCAGGACAGTGTCACAGCCCTGGCTATATTCCATCAGTCTCATCTTCTCTGGCTCACTGTCATGGCTTGCTAGTCCGGAACAAAGCTCTCAGACATGTTGCAAGAAATAAAAAATCTTAGAGAGAAAGAGAGTTAATGACCACAGTCAGAACTATTAGCATCAACCAAAGCCGAGTTAAAGGAACATGTGGCAGATCCATGCACTCGGCTCCCTTTGTGACTCTTTGATCCTGTGCAGCTGTAGAACAATTCAGCATAGCAACACCTCCTGTAAAACAGCTCAGTGACTGTGCTAATTGCTAAACTGAGGAAAAACAGCATTAAATAACACAAGGGTGACCACACTGTTTCCACCTTCAATCATCCAACAACAGATCAAACACTGAGCTCGGCTGATGAAATGAAGTGAGAAGGAACAGGAGACCTGGCACTTGTACTTAGAGCCTGAGTCTCATCTAATACACTCAGAGGAAGAAGCTGAGGATAACTTTAAGGCATTTTGGGTATTTGGGGACCATCTTTTCTGCTCTTCAGTTAGTGTAAAATAGGTAAATATTTCCGATGAATGGGTTTGGGGTCTGGAAGGTAACAAGCACCTGCAAAACCCTGAATGCATATCAGCCAACCCCAGGTTTCTGATGAGAGTCAGCGAGGAGTCACAAAACCAGCTCCTCACAGACAGAACAAAACTTCTGGCCAGAGGGAGTTTTCTGGGTAACAGTTTTGGCCCTGCTGTAAGAAGTCTTTAGGCAAAAAAAGAAACCTGAAAAGATTTTAGCCTCTCTGAGAAATGGACTGGTAGGTGTGAACTGAACCACACTGAAAATTGTAGTGGACCCCCTATCATGGAGGTGCATATTTATTATTCAAAATACAGGCTATTTTTCATTATTAAATTAAAGTAGGTTTGAACTACAAGAGTGGGATATTACATTACATGTTGGTTTTCCCCCTCTTGCAGTAGGTGTTACACTGTTTTCTATTTGCAGTTCTGAAAGGGGCAGCCTTTTGTCAACTGTAGTCATTGCAGGTGTTCTCATGGTAAGATCCAGTGAATGCAACAAGATGGAGATTAATTTGCAGGTCTTACCTAAAATAGCTCAGTCCATGTATTTTAAGCATTCCTTTCAGTCTAAGACAGTGATAAATTAGAAATCCCTGCCCCGGTAAGGCTTGTTAGTAAATCTGATCCGCAGTTAGCTGACAACTCTGATGCATAGAGTTTCAAATCTGCTCTTTGGAAACCCTGCCTTCTGCCCACCTCCCACCCCATTGTTAGAAAGTATATCCATCAAATTTTACATGGGGTAGCTCAGATTGCTGTCTGGATGATAGCAGCAACATTTTCTGCATTAGTAACTCTCTGCAGATAATGCCTTGAGGATTGAGAGGGGGAGATTAAGTCTGAATAAATATCCCATGATATTCATATTTAATCATTGTACTTAGAGGCTGTCTAATCAGTCAAAGCAACAACTGTTACTGACATATAGGTTTCATAAAAATATATACTAAACTGAAGCAATAAGCCTTGCCCCTTTAAATTCACTTTGAGTCTGTAAGTGGCTCCCAGACAGAACAAATGGTGATCTGATGGCTGTAATGAAAAAGCCATGTTATATAGGAATGCCAAACAGTTACTTTGGACACATCTACATGGCTGGAGGAAGGGAGCAGGAGAAATTGTCCTTTGAGAAGCTGGTCTGGCAAACAGTACATCTTTGTAACGCTATTATATTCTGAGTTCAGGATAGATTAAAGCAGTTAAACCCATGTTTTAACATCATCACCTTAGAGTCTTTTCCCCCTTTATAAATGTCAATAGGATGGCAAGAGAGGAGAGAAGGAGCAGGGGCGAGGGGATGGCTTTGGAGAGAACAAAATGTTTCTGTTTCTCTGGGTACAGAACTACAATACCTCACAAAAGGCTGGGAAGTGACATTTGGGGGAAGAAGGAAGGAGACAGTGGAAAAGGGCTGAAAGAGGGGTAGAGATGGTGACTTGAAAATTTCTAGAAGAGACAGAGAAGATATACTGCTGATGTGCTGTAAGTAGGGTGCACCATAACCAGTTCGGCTGAGGTGAGCTGGCATGTGCATTCACGGTGAAATTTGGCTCCTCCATCACAAGAAATATTCTCTGGTTGCTGCCCCATCATTTAACAGCATGGCATTCTGCTTAAGATGGAGCAAGCTGTTCTGTAACTTTAGAGACAGTGAGTACGTGTAGCTATGTCTTGAATGTTTTCACTGTAGCATATAATAGAAAGGCTCTCCACCGTAAGCAGTAGCAATGCAATTTTGTAACGATCTGTTCAGACAGTGCACAGGAGCTTGAAAAACAACTTGAGACACTTTATTCCCTTCGGGAAATGCCATCTGAGAATATGTTAATCTGACAAATATGAGAAAGGCTGTCCCCTATTGGTGAACCATGAAGAATACCACCTTCTTTTTTTTCATATGTGTGTGAGATGTGCTCGTCTCTGCCGAGAGCAGAACAATCCTTACTCTCTCATCAAACCAGACAGCTGAAAAGTACAGAGACATTGTGCTGCCTCTTTTGCCTTGCAATGTGAATTTGATATTATCGGTACCACCTTTGACAATGCACTTGAAATTAATCAGAGAAGAAATGTCTTATTTGATTAGATTTAACCATGAACATTGATCAGTTGCATACAATTTTAGTTTCAGAGCTGCATGTCCAAAGTCCTTTCTAAAGAGGGCAAAACATTACCCAGAGATACACGGAAGCTTGTACTATCTGAGACTCTGAAAAGACACTTGGGGAAAATGAGTGTACGTCTGGGAAATTAAGAATCATTTACTATAAAACTCTCTGTGAGAGATGGACAGTATCAAAACAAAGATCCCCAAAACATCAATCCTTTGCTCATCTCTGTTTTCATTGCAGCTGTCTTAGCTCATCTTACGTTAAAATTTTGCACTAGTTTTTGGCAGGCTAGTGTCTCTGAGGAGATGATAGCAAGACCCAGTGTTGCTCAGCATTTCAAGAGGCACTGGAAGCATCTGTCTTCCCTGCTTTTAGTCTAATAAAAAAAGCCATGGAAGCTACATAGTCCTCTAGTAATTTTTCAGGCTTCCTTTCTGCCACAGGAGACTTGATATGGCCTTAGGTACAATAATAATTTGGCATCCTTAGGTGAGATCGGTCAGAGGATCTATCAAGCAGACTCAGACAGAGTCAGATGGGCTGATCCCTCCACACCTACACAGTATGCAGCTTGAAGGCTTTACTTCAGATGTTGTCTGCCTGGTTCCCTAGATTGGACTTTGCCACCAGGTACGTTGTTAAAAGCTCTCCAAAGGCCTAGTTGTTGGTGCAGATTGTCACATCCCTGTTAATGGTTGGTACATGGTGGAACTTCAGGTTTAGCTGCCTCCAGAGATAGCTAGATAGCATATACCAGAACTGCTCCACAAACTAAACCTGCACAGAACTGCACTGAACAAAACAATTGTGTTTGTGAGTACGTTGTAGGATGGCAATGGAAAACTTTCCACTGTTACTGCTTCTTAAATAGGGAGAGATCATCACTTGCCTGTCTTGGCCCTTCTCCCCTTGTTTCTTGAGGCAGGGTAGATCATGGAATCATCAAGGTTGGAAAAGATCTTTAAGATCATGAAGTCCAACCATTAACCCCACTCTGTCAAGTCCACCACTAAGCCATATCTCCAAGCACCACACCTATATGGCTTTTAAATGCATACACGGATGGTGACTCGACCATCTCCCTGGGCAGCCTGTTCTAATGCCTGACAACCCATTCAATGAAATTTTTTTCCTAATGTCCAGTTTAAACGTCCTCTGGTGCAGCTTGAGGCCATTCCCTCTTGTTCTGTCACTAGTTACTTGTGAGCAGAGACCAGCACCTACCTCTCTACAATGATGTCCCCCATTTGGTCTGTTCCAGGATGCACAGATAGGCTAGTACTTTTCATGACTGAATATAATTTAACTTGGGGAAAAAAAAAAAAAAAAAAAGAAGAATGGAAGAGAAAAGATGCTTATTGTAGCATGCAGCTGGATAATTGCCTGAAGGTCAAAATACGTCTGCTCTAGTTTCTAGTCTAGAGCTTCCTCAGATGTGAACTCAAATAACACACATGCTTTTGCAAGCTCCTTTTTTCCTGCGAAGTTAGAATTGCCTTTTCCCCCTGCCTTTCTCAAAGACAGGAGACTTTGGTGTAGTGAGGCAAATTTGAATGTCCTGACAGGTTTTCTTGACTGTCTCTCAGACTGATCATTCCCTCATAAAGGGCAAGAGATTTTCCTACCTCTCACCCCCTAAACTTCCTGATCTCCAGACACCCCAAGGATCTTGGATGGCATTTCACAGAGGGAGTAAAGTGTCTCAAGCTGGTTTATGACAGCTTTTTTTGGATCCTGAGGAGAAATTAATATTACCTAAAAGTGACTGAGTAGGTGGAGGGGGGAGCCTGAACACAAAATCCACTTGTTGATTGGGATTCTGGGGTGGGAGCAAAGGAAGAAAGCTTTGCAGGGAGTGTTTTCAAGCTCTTAAGAGCATGTTTTTCCAAGTGCTGTTCTTAAGCATGAAAATGTTAATAATGGGAACACAGTAGGGTAATATAAATGACACAAAAGGCACTATTTCATTGCAAAGCTGAATGGTTTGCTGTTTAGCAGATTTTTATCATAAAGGGACAAAGGAATAAAAGTTTTTCCTTCTCAAAACCTACCATGCCTAGTAACATCTTTTGCTAATAAAAAGAAATCAGCTTCCACCCCCTCCTGACATAGGTTCCTACCCAATTAAAGTCCTCCTGCAGATCTGTAGGCCTATTGACAACTTGTTCCATGTCACTAAGCTTGGTTTGCTGCCCTGCTACAGAAATAACAATGCAGTGCCTCTTAAATGGTCTTACTGTTAATAAGTGGCAGAAGTGATGGAGTTTTTCAGGCTGCCAGCCTCCTACCCTGGATCTCCATTCAATCATTTATCTTTCTCTTTGTTTTCCCTTCTGTCTTGTTCTTTGTCAGCGTCAGGGCTTGCAGACCAACAGGAAGAGATTCAGTTTTCTTTTGTATTGTAGGAAATCAATTATTGTTTTTCTTAGTGGTGATAGTGGTTTTGGCCTTTTTTTTTCCTGTCAATTTGCCCAAGGCAGATTGGAGGTGAGAGGCTTGGAAGTGTGGGTTTTTTTGCCACAAAGGTACATGGAAGGAGGTTGTTATCCGTGAGCACATGGAGAGGTGAAAGAAACTGTGGGAAAGAGTAACCAGTGTCCCTTAACATTGCTATTCAAGCAGCATTAATGCCAACTATCTTTTTAGCTGCAGCCCACCAGCTGGTACAGGCTATTTGTAAATCCGAGTACATTTCTGAAGGCAAGGCAGAATCCCCCATTAGCAGGTCAGTCACCTTCTCATACAGGTATATGGTATCCACATAAAACTGACCTCAGTCCCTTCTCAACAGGAGCATTAGGAGTAGAAGGCTTCACAAGTTTAAAACATTAAACTAATGTTCTCCTGTCAGGTCTTCCTCAAGTGTTCACTTGATGGCAAAATCCAAGGATGAAACCATGTGGTTCTAAGGAGGAAAAAAACTGCCTGCAATGCCTGCAAGAAAGTTTTGTAGCCATCTCAAATCTCTTTTACAGACTGTGTGAAAGTCTTAGGTGGGTATCTGACACAGTTTCTGTGAGTGACTGAGGTGTGTAACTCGCACTGAAATTAAGGGGAAGACCTTAAATAACTTTTGACCTCTGCCATGTTTTATTCTTGATATATAAAGGAGAAATTATAACACTTCCAGGCTATCTTCCCCTGTTTATGTATGTTGCCTGCTTAGATCTGTACGGTCCTTGCTGCATGAGCTTTTTCCAACCACATAAAGAGATCATCACAAGGGAGTCTCATCTTTTGGCAGCATAGTAGTTTTAGGCACAGCTCTACTATACAGACAGAATAACCTAAACAGTCTGTGGTCCTCAAGTTAACAGGATCTACTACAGGACTCGCAGCAGAACACTTTCCCTTTCTGCCCAGCTGCCAGACCCATTTTTCATCACACATCTGGTACAAAAATGCATGCACAAAGGAAAGAGCTGTACCTTGCTGCATGGCTCTAGGCCAACCCACTCTGCAGCATCAGAGAAAACACCTAATGCAGTTACCTTGAGTTTTGTTTCATTTCTCTTATTAAAAGCAAACCTCTGCCTCCTCGCTGGATGCATTTGTTATCATTAGTTCATTGACTAGTGCACATACAGCTGTTTTTATCCTCTGTTTAAAATGCAGTGAATTTAAATACTGATGTGTAGAGTGCAGCAGGATAAATAAAGATGTACTTGAGCAAACATACATTTAGTCATTTATTTTTCTACCAGCAGTTTTAGAGAGTTGTGTTTTTTTTTTTTTTAATCTAATCCCTTCAGTCAGCGGTCTCAAGAGTAAAAGCTTCTGCCTCAGCTTGGTGTTGATGCTTGGTCGAGTCTTAAAGCTTCATGGTTTTTTGACACTGCACTGAGTCTGAAGCTTTGATGTCTAAGACTGCTGTCTGCACAAAGTAAATCATATTTTAAAGTTTATCAGCACTAAGAGTGTGCCTTTTCTCAGACATACACACATGCATCCACACACAGCATCTTTCCACATTTAGCTACCTACAAGTTTTCTTAGGATTAAATGATTCTTTCACTTACCATTCCCACACAACATTGCCATCTTTAATTGACAATTCACAGCATTTTTGCGCTAAGGTAATACTTGTGCTTAGCAGTGCCAGTTGAGGGCCAAAAGAAAAATGAAAAAGTTTTTCTCACTCCACTGCTATAGCCGCTGTAACTTGTCCATGTTATGTAGCTCCATGTAAAAGCCCTGCTGAAACCAGTGACACTAAAGTGAAGGCCAGATCTGTTTCTCCCAGGTAAACCCGTAGCTGCCACAGAGACTGATGGTGACTTTGGTGCACAGATGAAAACAAGACCAGGCTCCATGGACCTCTGGGAACTCATGAGTTGGCACTATCTCTGTGTAGCTCCTATGGCTGCAACTTTGCTGTTCCCCTTTTGGCTGGGTCTGGGGAAATGTGTGAGCCACCTCTCTCAAGTGTAGGGTGCCACTAGTTGTGAAAGTCCAAGTCTGCCTTTCACAGGCTAATGAATGGGATTAGTGGGATTAGCAGGATCAGTGTCTGAATTGTAGCTTTCTTCAGTGTACAGATGATTGTTGGCAGAAAAGAGCCATGGCTCCCCATGTGAAGGGCAAGACACTGACTAAGCAGCCACTCTTCTGTTACAGTCAGTTTCTCTTTTCCCAAATGTACTTCATATAAGAAGCAGATAGTACAGCTTCCACGTGCACCTTTGTGCCTGATGCAAACATTTTAACAAGCTATTCAAAGCAATGGCCCTCGTGATTGCTTCTGTATACCTCCTGGTTTCCATCCACACAACTGAGAGCACAATAGAGAACAAAGAGATTGTGCAGGATAAAACTAGAACTGAATTTCTTTACACAAAGCTGTAAATCAAAGAGCAGCATTCACCACAATTCAGCATAACTGGCAGTGAGCACTATATATGTTGTGATTTGGTTCAGTGTCTTTTGTCCGAGGAGATGCTGAAGAGATGGTATCACCGGGAGAGAGAATATGGAGGAAGGCAGGAACTGGGGGTTTCTGGTGAGTGTACAGTTCAAGTCACAGTCACTCTATACCCAAGAGCCCTTAGAAACATGAGCCCAGGACTCTGAAGAGCTGTGAGTGCAGAAATTCTTTCCAGCATAAGTGAAAAATCTCTTAGTATAATAAAAAATTAAATCTAATCCAACATCACCTGCAGTTATGAAGGATAATGCACAAAATCTTCTGTTCCAGGTGTTAATTGTGGTGGCATTTTAGTCAAACTGAGGAAATGTAATACCTGCCAGTGGGACTTATGCTTCTAAATCCCATAGGTACCTTAAAAAATCCCCATTGGACCCCTCAATTATTACAGTTACCACTGCCAGTGTCTCCTGAGGTCTTTTGTGCCTACTAGGAAATGTCTGGAAGTTCTCAGGGCAAAAATATAAAGCAGAGAGGTTTTATACTCCTGGGGTTTTTTTTAACAAAAGTCAGTCATTCTAAAAAGAGTTGGGGTGCTCTCTCTTCAGCACCTACCATTTGCAATGGTTACCTAGAGGAAAAAGCCAAGTGTTCAGGTTTTTTCTCTTTCTTCAGAGTAGCTGCACAAAGTTCAGATTAGAAGTATATTGAAATACATTAGTGGCATAGAAAATCTCCTCCACCTCCTCTATCATCTCGGCATTTTTCCTCCAGCTTCTATTTGTCTTCTATGTATAGATTCTCTGAATGAAGAAAATTCTTCAAGAATTCATGATTCAGGCTGTGGGGCCAGGAGGTAGCCGGGGACAAAGAAAGAAAGGGCAGGTAAAACATAATTAATTGTCCATACCCTGCTTTCCCTCAGCCATCCCTATAACTCTTTCCTATGGAAGTGTAAATGCCTTTGTATAAAGGTCAAGATATTAGTGCACCGGGCATGATTCAGACAATCTTTGTTCAATTCCTGGTATTGACTCTTTGTATGACCTGAGGTAAGTCCCTCATTTCTCTCTGTCTTAGATCTCTATCTGTAAAATAAGGATAAGTGTATTTCTTCTCCTTTTTCTAGTCTATGTGGGCTGTCAGCTCTCTAAGCCTTGGTGTTAGGTGTGGATGCAAGCACAGCCATGGCTTTCAGAGCATAATGACAGGAATACAAATATGTCAGACTGTACCCAAGCGTCAGTATCTGAAATAAGAAGAAACAGCACAGTTTATCAGGCTTCAGTGTTACTGATTTTATGATTATTTGTGTTCTTTGTATCAGTTACAAACCAGTGCTTTTAAAACAGTAAAGTAGGTATGAGCCCTTCTGTAAAGAACAGTGTGCTTATGATAATCTTAAGCCACCTTCAGACCACTGAAGCCAGTAAGAAACCACCCAGTCGACAGGTTCATTTTTAACTGCAGCTTTGGGCTGTAAGGGCTTTCTTTAGACAGGTCTTTCTGGCCTGTGTTTACAATAAGGCACTGGGCACAGAGATCACAGGCTGATCTGGCATTGAATTCCCTGTCGTCCTCGAAGGTACTGTAAGAAGGAGTAGCAGAAAGTAGTATGTTATTTAAATTCACAGCAGTAACAGCAATAAAAGGTTTAAATGTCCCCATGAACCAGCTTCTTAATATCCTAACATCCCATCAATGCTACTTCGCTAACACCCCTGCTGTAACTGAGAGCAGCAATCAGGGAGGTACAAGCTTCAGCAGCAAAGCTGGCAGAAGATGTGTTTTCCCCCTGGCCAATTCCCACCTACCTTCTTGCAGTTCGTCACCCCTCAGCTGTGTTGATACAACAGTTTAATAAACAGTCATTTTCAGGCCGCTTATTTCAAGAATCCAGGTTAGGCCTCAGCTCCACAAGCGATCATGATGGCACACGTGAGGAAGCATATCAGATAACATACCGGACACAGAGGTCAGGACGGAACATGACAGCTGGGGAGCAAGGACTCCTGAGGCTGGTCTTGCTGCTGAACCAGGATGCAGTGTGATGACCTCACTACATGCAGCCTGATGTCATTCTGTTAGATGCATGTGAATGAGTGCATGTGATTTCCAAAGAAGCTGGGTACATGACAAATTCCTAAGGCTATTCATGGCATAGAATTCCTTGGGACAATATCTGTGCTAATTCAAATGTTCCTTTCATGGTATTTAGAAGTTGGAGGCACTGCTAGCAAACATGAGACATCTGCTCACATATGACATCTGACACACTGTGACAAAAAATGGGGGGCACTGAATACAGACCTTGAAAAATCATAAATAGAGGACTCAAACAGGAATAATTATACAAGATGCCATTTCATTAATTTTTATTTTTCCTCTTATTCTCTTTTAGAGGGTGAATGGATATGTTGGCTTACTTTCTGGCTTGTAACCTTTTTTAACTTTTTAACGCTGATCTTACTAAAATACTATTGAACCTCATTATGCTTGAGTTACCAAAATTGACTTCAATTTGCATGCTTGTGCAGAAGCTTATGCTAGGTGAGATCACAACATTTATGGTCTCCAGATGGCAGCTGTTTTGATAGATGAAGGTCACATCTTTTTAGGTCTGTTTGTTCTATATCCAGAGGCAAACTGGTTGAGATCTGGGGCTTCTTTGAATCAGATAAATGTCTGAATGATGGAACCTCAAAGTCCATGTAGGACAAGAGGTTAACAACTGAGAGCTACTAAGGACACATCTCTTGATCAACACATTGGCCAAAGTCAGCAAGCAGTTTTATTAATAAGAAAGCCATATCTGGGGATATATGGTATGAAAATTACTGTCAGGGGAAGGAAGCAATTTCGCAAGGAGAATACAGCTAAATGTAATCTTCCCAACAGAAATTGTCAGATAAGCTCATTTAACAACCTTCTGTTTCTGCTTCCTTTTGCAATATTTTTCTCTTTGTTAGTTACAAAGTTTAAGAAAGCATTTAATCTCTTACAAATAATATAGAGTTTTTGTCTATTTGCTTCCATTTAGCAAGGGTAGAAAGAATTTTTGTCAGTTATGATATAATTAATTCTGTGTTTCTAGGCTCGATTTAACTATTGTGAATAGAGTCACTTCCAGAATCTATTTGAAAATTATTACATCTATGCTTTTGTTGTGAAGAAAAATTGGTCAGCTTTCTGACAAGTGATGTGCATAACACCCAGTTGCATCCTCGCAGGTGGAACACGCAGCCTTAATATGACGGAGTCACAGCCCTGGAGAAAGTATAGGCCAAAAAGAGCAGAACAATGCTGGATTCTCAGCAGTTACTAATTACAAGAGGAGTCTAGAAGAAGACCTGTCTTTCAGTTAGTTTTTAATGCCTAGCCTCTGAAGATTAGAAGCATTTAAGATGTCATAAACCTGAGCTGAAATTATCTTTGCTCTGGAGTTTGCTCACTGATGCTTCTCCTCTCTTTGGGCTTATGACTTCTGTTGTCCCACAGGTCCTTTACAAGGCATTTCCGTATTGTGCCTGTGCTCCTTTCATCTCACCTCATTTCCCGAGAGAGCTAAACTACTTGGAATTCTTTTCTTTTTCCAAATTGAGAGTTCAAAGGATGGATTTTTAATTAACTATTCCTGATGAGTGGTTTCATTAAAAGAACAGAAAGGAAATTGTTCTAATAACCTTCTGTGTTGCAAATGAGAGGGATGGTGAATTCAAGTTCTTATAAATAAAAGGGCAGCCTCCCACAATATTGAGAAAGTCCCAGAACTGTAATATGCTGTTTGCTGCAGAATGATGTGGATGGTTTTGGCATCCTGCTACACCTCTGCTTTGTTGAAATCAAGATTAGTTCCACTACTCTGCTTGTTCACAGTAGGGCATGTGGCTGTGTCTCTGCAATGGCTAACTCTAAAGTCTCAGAACTTCAGAACTCAAGTTCTAACTTGGACAATTTCTCTACAAAGAAAGACCATAGATACAGAGCCAAAATCTTAGCTTCTGGGTTCATTAAGTGACTATTTGTAGAAGAGCATGCGGTATTTGCATGCACTATGACTATTTTGGGGTATTGTACATTTTAGTTGTAGATCATCCAACACACTTCCTTCCAAGATAATTGGGGTATTGTTGCTACACGCTGAACTCATCGATAAACACAGTGGGACTTCCTAAAGCTGTGATGGCATCAGCCATGCTTTTGATAAAGGACATGTAGATTTTCAAATTATTGGTAAGACAGATACAGTCAGATTTAGTCTACTGTATTTAGAGGGTAGGACTAGCCTAGGAGGGTCTGTGGTGTGTAAAGCTTAGAAGGGTAGTAACTAAACAGTCACTGGGTCAGACTCCAGAATGCCTGCAAACTTGTCTGAGAAGTCAAATAAGGCTGTTAATAGCTTTTTGTGAGTTAACATTTTATCTTGTCCTTTACAAAATGCTGTCATGTAACATGAGTTATATTCTACCAGATAATTTTCCTGAAATGATTACAGTATGCACCAGTGCTAGTTATGCTCTTTGGACAATCACTTTAGCATGTGCTTTAACTGCACCTTCTGTAGGCTGTAGCTGCTCAGGCAATCTTTCAGCAACACAACTCACTGCAGACTTGCAAAATGAAATAAAGCAAATTCAGAATGAATGCGTCAGTTGTCATTGAATGGATCCAAATTGTTTCTCCTAAGAGAAGGTATAAAGACAGTGGTCATAATCTTGCTGTAGTCTGTACAGCACTTATAACACTGATTATCACTTGTACATATGTTCTCCCCAATTTCAGTGGAAATTCTATATAATTTCTGTGAATTTGGAAACCCTCAGATGAGCAATTCCTTGAGGGTTACCAGATACAAGGAAACGGCACCCAGCTCAAACAGTGTTTCCAAACCAGCTTCATCACAGAAACTCAGCATGACTGGGCCTGATTTTGGTGACAGCCCCATAGTTTGTACTCCTCTGAAGGGCACAGTAGGAATTTGAACTTCTTTAGGACAAGCTGGGCCTAATCTGTCATTTTCCCACATTTTGAAGAGGTCTTTAAGAAAAAGAAATTAGCACTAGGATGCAGCACTGGCACAGCACCCCACTCCAGCAGTGTCTTTCGTTGAGAACCTAAGCAGAATTGAGGTGGTTTTCTGTGCATCCCTGAGTTGTGATAGCACTTTAGGTTGGAGCCTTTCTGCTCCAGCCAGGGTGCCTCCCAGCATGCAGAAGTGCTTAATGAGCTCTGGAGTCCAGCATGTAGCTGTTGACTGAATCAAGTCATCTTTGGGACTGGGCAGTATAGAGAGCAAATATCATGCATCCCCTTCTGAGAGGCTGGCTCCTAACTTCAATTTAATCCCTGTTTAGACTGCTTGAACCTTTATGTCCTCATCCATAAAACAGATTTAATAGCATTTTCCTGTCTCTCAAGACAGCTGGGCAAGCACACAAAGGTGTGTGCCTTAGCACTAATGGGCTCTTATGAATACTGTAAATGAGTACCATCTAGACTCAAAAGCTAGGGGAGCTTTTTTTTTTAATTTTATTTTGTTGAAAATAACTGAATCACTAAGGTCACTTTTGCAAGGGTATCCTGTAGGAAACTTTTATATTTGGGGATGAAACAGAGGAGCTAGAACACATCACATATAAAGTATATAAATATGCATAGAGCAGTCCAGTATTTTCACCCTAGGGAAACCTTTAGGGTTTTGGGGTTTTGTTTGGCTGGGCTGGTTGTTTTTACGTTTATTTGTTTGTATTGCTTTTTTGTTTTGGTTGGTTGTTTTTTGTTTGTTTGGGTGTTTTTTTGATTTAATTTGTTTTATTATTACTTTTTAGATAGTAAGACGTCTTGAGTATAGGCGGCTGCACTGGGGAGAGAGCTGACGCCTTAGACCACTGTCTTTGGGCTCTGAACTACAAAAAATGATGGAACAATTCCTATGTCTTTCAGTCCTCCCTTTCTTATAGAAACAGAGGGTCAAATAAGAGAAGGAAAAAAATCTTATCTTCATACACACATTTTTTAATCCAAATCCACCAATTATTACTATATGTGCTTATAGAGTTTGAGTAGTGTGAAACATGGCCACATCTACTCTTTAACAGAGTATTTTTGTCGTACAGAGGCAGAGACAAATGTGGTTGAACTGCACGTGTAAGAGAAGGAAAGCTACACCTGCTTGCCCAGCGGTACAGAGGAGCTTTTCCTCTCCTGTCTGCTTTGCCTCTTGCCCTTTCCTCGCCTGTGTATCCCTTCCTATGCTTTTGCCCATTAGTAATGGTTGATAGAATAAAATGTTAATTTGTGGCAGGATCAGGAAGCGATACCTCTAAGCAAGAGAGGAATATCATGGTATAAAATGACTTGAACTTTAAATTGCTACTTGGGGCTTGAATCCAATGGACTTTATTGCTTGTAACTTGAAATTGAACACTTTTTTTCTTTTCTTCGCTTTCTTTCCCAGGTGTTTGAAGTATGATCTTCTGAAGCATACTCTGCTGTTTATCACAAAACCAGCTGCAGAGCAGAAACATGGGAGATGTACAAGGCAAAATGAATAGTGGTTGTCATTCTTTCTGGTTTGTCTCTTCACACAGGCTTTCTGAGGTTCCCTTGCAGCGCTACCAATCATGTGTGATTACAGTGAGTGTGTTTATGTCTGTATGCTTAGTACCAATTTCCAAGTTGAAGTCTATGATTATATTGTGTATTACTTATAAAGTTCCTGCTAGGTCTCATGCTTGCTCCATGACAAATCACCATTGAATTTCTGAATGGAACATGTCTCATTCCACTTAACAACCCACTTCATCAGCATACAGTGCACAATAATGCTTAGCCCACTTCATACCGGGGTAAATTTTAACTGTTCCATCACTGTGTCAGAAGATTTGCCTTCATTCTTGATAAATACCTTCCCGACACCTGTAGCAAGTGTGCCACCTGACAAGACAGTCAGGGGTTCTTGCACATGATGAGATGTTAATACATCACTGACATTTTACTATGGAAACTTTGGACTATTCTCAGTTTTTCAAGTCGGCAACTGGCTTATATTTATTTAGGTCTGGCTGTGGAAATGCATTAATTTGTAGCCTGCTATTGTTTTGTGCCTTGTATTTATGTGGTTCTAATGGACTGAAAGTGTGTCAAAACCAAAGGGGATTGAAGTATAGAGCTTTTTCTCTGCGCAAATGTAGGGAATATCAACTTCAAATCTATTTTAAAATGTAACTTCACAGAATATATATATATATATAGTTATTTTAAACCTAGAGATACTCTGCCATCCAGTAATTGAGTACAAAGCCATGAAATGAATAGACACAAGCTGGCGTACAGAAAGGAAACAATGAGGTTGGCAACACAAACCCTTGTCAAATGTGAGGAATGAGCTTTGAAACAAGCTTTGACTTTGCCTCAGTGTCACTTGCTTGGGTGAACAATCTCAGCCCCTAGCCAGACATCACCATATGGCCAGTGACAACTTTCTATTAAGGGCCTATTGTGTTTATCATCTCCTTTTACATATGGATAAAAAGCAGTCCTGTGATCTGCCTGTTGCCTCTGAGAGATGTTTGAGCTTCTCCTTTAAAAGGCATCTGTATTTAGATTCATCCCCATCCTTAGCACTTTAAGTTTCCAAGCCCAGTTTTAGCGTTTTGAACCCTTGTTCAGACACTGCCAACCCTGAAAATTGGATCAAACCTGCATTTTCAGCAGTCCCTAGGTACTGGGGATGGTTTATGGAGAAGATTAGGGTTCAACACTTGACGGTGCTGAAAAATGTCACTGACATGTTGACTTAGGCACTACATGTCGCTGCACCTGTTTTTGCTGTCTACTTATCCAAAGGCCCTTTTCAGACCATGGCTACACAAACATGAATGGTGTGCCATGCACCTCTAACAACCAAGCAAAGAACCTACTATGTTGTAACACCAGCATTCACATTTACTAAGGAGTCCTGACAGCCTTAATGAATGAGGGAAAGGTGCTAATGATCCAATCACCTGCTCATTCTTGGGATTGCTTAATCTATATACAACAAATTTGATTATAGGAGTTACCAAGTGTTTTAAGTGGATGTCCTCATGGCATGGCTGGGCTTTTGTAGCAATCTTATACAGTGCACGTATCCAAGGCACCATTCAGTGGCTCCTTGCAAATCCCCACAAAGCAATTAATGGCCTTTCTACTTATTCAGAAATTGTCAGTTTCAGGTGCAATTACAGTAAAATTGCTTTCAGTAGATACTTGGCTATGATGACTTTTGCTGGTCATAATTCTCCCTACACTTTGTTGTTTCTTCAGATAAAAATTATGTTTCTCTTGTGCCCTGGAATTTCAAGCTCATTTTTGACCCAAAGTATCCTCGGAGAGTTATAAAACTTAGATGATATAACTGCACATTACCGAGTAATGAACATTGTGACAATCAGGCCAGGAAGATGAAGACAAGAGATATGAATTAATGTTTTAATAACCTTCCTCAGATTAGTACAAGTCATACAGGCAGGAATCCTAGTAACTGCTGGTGAGCAATACACCACCTCCAGTATGGACCAGTATTGCTTAATAATTCTCCAAAGAGGTGAAAATCTAATGTCTGCAAGGACAGATGGTCACTCAGCTACCAACAGAGTTATGACCTTGTCCCAGCAATACATTGCAACTGTGTGCTTTGGGCAGAATTGCTATTTACAATGCCACAGCTTTTGCTGAAGACAGGAGAAGCTGATTAATTTATTTTCAATTTAATCCTAGGCTATGTAAGACATTATTTTCTACTGATCTAGGGCATTCACTATTTTATAATGGAGAAAGAGGACTGTTCGGTTTCTGATAGACTAACTCTAGATTTGAATTAAAATACAGCTGTGAATTATGTCAGTTGATTCTACAGTGGTATAATAGAATACTTGTTGGAGCAGTATCTCTGACTGCACTGTCCTGGTGCAGGAAGTTATCCTTCTCAACCAATATGGGACATTTTGTAGACCTACAGAATGCCAGCCTTCCCATGCATACATGTATGTGTCAGTCAAGACCTGCTGTCATGGATCTGTGGTTGTAATAACCAGACCAACAAGATTCTAGCATTTTAGAACATGACAAAATCTTCACAGACAGTGCAAAGATTCTGTCCTGACATGTCCAGGTGAGAACACCAGACAGTACAGAACTATACACTAGAGAAATGGGTTTACCCATTATAGACTAAGAGACTGTCCTCCACACAGCTTTTCTCTGGGAAAAACACCTCATCTGGTTTTAAAGATTTTGTTCAGTGGTGGAGAACACAGTACAAATCTTGTTTACTTTTTCCTGTGTTTACTTACCTTCTCTGCTAGAAATGTGACACTTTTCTATTCTGAACTGGTCTGGATTTAACATCCAGTGAGACAGCCTTGTTAAAGCTTTGTATATCCAGTGGAAAGCTTTCTATTTTCTAATTTCTGTTCCTTTTTAGGTACTTAAGAGTCTTCAAGACAATACATAGTGGGTTTTTTTATTAGATTGTATTGTTAGAGATTTACTATTAGTCTTTTTACAGAGTCTTAGAATTTAGGCACTATCTTTAATTTTTCAGCACCAGTTTGACAGGATTTACTGGGTTTTCAAAACAAGCAACACAACTTTCCACTCCATGCATGTTACTATCAGTGTACCAACAAACTCTGACTTTCTTTAAGAGCCTGACTGCTGTGAGAGAGGCACAACATCACAGAGATAGCACTCAACCAAGCCAGTGTGCCTCAGTTGACTCCGTACTTCCACTTGGGTGGCTCAGGAAATTTGGATTCAGTACAAAAGGCAGCAGCTCTGCAGTGGCTATTGCATATACAGTCTTCTCAGCAAATTTCACTGATGTCAGTAAACCAGAAAATTGGGAACAGAGGACAGTTAGTAGAGAAGCTGTGAGCACTGCAACCTCCTTTGTTTTCTTTAATACACCCTCTTGATGTGTTCCATGTTCAGTTACCTTTCAGTTTCTCAGCCATTGTTAGGCCAGCTCCTGGTTGACAAGTGTTTAAAAAAGTCAGTTGACCAATAGAAACCTCAGCCAAGGTCCAAACGAGCAGCTGGCATTGGTTGGTGAGCTGTGTCTGTGTGCAATGGCAAGCTCCAGGGAAGCTGCGCCAGTATTCAGACATTGCTTTTTGGCAATGGGACTTGCTGTGTAATTTCTCTTCTGTATTAATGGAAAGGGTCTGGCGTTTGTTTTTTAACCTTGTTGTTTCAATGCCAGAACAATAGAAATATAGCACAAGTTAAAACAATAGCTCTTAAAAGATGTGATATTTTCTTTCATCTCCTGTTTAGTAAGCAGCCTTGGTAGTCCCATTTGATATAAAGAACTGCAAAAGTCACAAGGTCCAGAAATACAGTAATTCCAGCAATGACAGGAAAAATGACCTGCTTTGTCTTTTTATTGACTATAAATGTAGTGAAAAAGGCCATTCCACATCCTCAGCTGTAACTAGTTAATTAGTTTCTGTTGTTTTTTGTAGATGTTTCTAACTGACATTAAGCAAAATATACATTGTGGAACAAACCATCCATACAGTATATGCCATAATTACTGTTTAGCAATTTCACACTAGCAAAAATTTATTAAAACTTCACGACTCATTAATAGTAAGTGATCATAATCACTTAATAGAAAAGGAAACCGAGCTAATGATAGAAATGCTGATTAATGTTTTTGACCTTAAGAAAAGAAGTCAAATGAAATTAATGTCACTGAGTGTTGAAAGTTAAGTTGTCAAGTGGAGATAGTCTGTAATCATGAGAAACCCCCCCCAACTTCATAAATTTTGTGTTCTTTAGCAGAGAAATATTCCTTTTCTATATTGAGTGACATTTTAAAAAATCTTACTGCTACATTTCAAGTAAGCACAAGAGTGTCTCTATTATAAAAAAAAAGGGGTTAAAAAAAAGTTACAGAAACATGCATATAGATGCTCACTTCAGGAAGAAACTTCCCAGTGATATTTCATATGCTAGCAACCAAGGGGCATTATATGTAGCTATTTATCGCTTTTTTTGGTCAGTGGGATTTCTTTTATGAGCTCAGGTTAAACATTATTCAAGGGAATAACACGGTACAGCTCACACCAGTCAGTTGCCTAATCACATGTCACATACTTGGGCAGCACTGGTTCTGACAGGATGACTGTTTCTACAGGCAGCTGTGTGCCCAGAAAGCATCTTCTTTAGTTTCACATCTGGCTGCTTCTGATACCCAAGTGAGGCTGTAGCAAGCGGTGGCATTTGAGGCTCAGCAGGCATTGGACTGCACTAAGAGGTCATGTCACCAACCTCAGGTCTTATTAGTGTGTCACTGTAACATCTGTGTAGACCCCAGTGTGCAAGGGTCACACTGTCCCAGGTGGCACAGGTTATATGTGGAAAAGCCTCCTGCTTCAGCAAGAAAGACTACCTTTTTTTTACTTGTGCTGCTTGCTTTTTTGAAATGAGACAGTACTTCAAACAAAGTCACTAGGACATGTTAGTTATTAAATATGCCACAGCCCCATGCTCTATGTTTAAGGAGGATGAAGGTTCTGGAGCCTCTCACAGATTGTTCTAATCCCATCCCACTGAAGAAATGAAAGACTCAGACTTTCACCCAAGAAGGCAAACTACTTTTATATGCTAATTCAGGTTCCTAGCACTCCAAAACTGTTTGAATAATCTTCCTTAGATTATTCAACAATTCCCTTGATAGGCAGAGAGGGAAACACAGTTTCTTGCAAGTAGAGACAGAATTCTGGCTATGTGTTGGTGAGCTTTAAGTTCATTTGACAAAGTCACAGAGGGAAAAGCAATCCCTTTCTAATAATGTCACTCAATATATAGCCTACCTACATCTGTATTAATAACAAAGCCCTCAAGCAGTGAGTTATGTGCAGTCATTGATTTGCTCAAAACAGTACTGGGGTATTGATAGATATTGGTTTGGAGCTAAACCGTATTTATAGCCACTGGATTCTGACCTCTGACAAACAGGCAAATATCACTGCTCAACCAGGTTAATGCTACTGGGTGGCCTCTCCAATCTCCAACGCAGAATGAAGCCAGCATTGCACTGGTGAATGTAGATTTATTTTTAAATATTTCGTGTGTGTGTATACACTTTGTGAGACACTTTTGTAACAGCCTCTCTTTTTTTTCCATTAATGTCTCTTTTGAAAGCAATAGGGATGTGGCACACCTGCAAACCGAGAGATAAATACCATCTGTTTAGCTAACCTCACTGAAGATGTTGGTGGAACATTGTTCTCTTTTTTTAAAAAATACATACAATAGCAATTTCAGGGGCTTGAATGTCAGCTCCTTACAAAGCAACTGACTACCAGTCTTTATTTCGTAATGCTACAAAACATAAATGTGTTTTTTATTAAAGACTCTGTGAATTATGCTTTCTGCCTCAAAGCAAAATATTTTCTAGCATCCCCTTTGGAACAAAGAAACCCACAAAACAAAAAAAAACCTCCACAATTACTTCAGAGCAAGACTTCCCAATCTCTGTTTTGGCTTGTTCCTGGCTGTTGTGCTGCAGTTTTCTATAATTAATATAGATAAAAATATTTGGTGATGTATAATTAGGGAGTGTAATTTGTATTCCAGGCCAAAAAAAGACATGCATATCACTAAAACAATGGATTTTATTGTTACCAAAAAAAAAAATTTAAAAAATCAGGAAATCAGACTCCCTGTCTCTGAATGTAAACCAGAATTCAGCATGAAGCAGACAATAACACAGACAGTTTTTGTTGCCAACACACAGGAGCTGTGCAAGTGTTGGGGCTGGCTGGTTGCATGGGCAAAGTGATTTGGAAAGCTGTAGGAACATGATTGGAAAATGATTAAGACCACCTTTCAGAAATCAATGCCCTAGACAGCCGAGACAACTTCTCATTGAGAGCTTTATCAAGCACTGGAATGGGCTGCCCAGGAAAGTGGCTGACTCACCATCCCTAGATGTGTTTAAAAGTTGTGGGTGTGGTGCTTAGAGACATGGTTTAGCAGTGGACTTGGTAGAGCTAGGTTAATGGTTGGACTTGATCTTGAAGGTCTTTTCCAACCTAAATGATTCTATGACCCTCTACTGGTCAATGGAACTCCATCTCTCAAAACGCTCCTAATGGGAAGCTGGCCAATTTGCCCCCTCTAACATGTCCATCATATGCCTGCTTTGACAATGTCAAATCATTTCCTTCACTTATTCACCAGAGTGTTATGTAAAATGTCTCTGCATAACTCGACATAACGTTTTTAACTGAAATGATTCTATAATGCCATTAAGAGTAGATAACCCTACTTTATGGGCATCACTAGACCTTCTAACATTCCTACAGAAAGTCAGACAAATTGCCTGGTGTGATAGCCATTGTTTGTTTAACACCTTGCCTCCAGGAGAGTGGAGAGAGAATGCAGTATCTTTGTGAGGACTCTGGCTTTGTCACAAGAGATTAATGCTATGAAGCATCAGTATTAATGGCATCACATACACACGTGGAAGAAGGGCGATGTGGGGCAATGACTTACATTTGTGCACTTTCTAGGCAAACCTCTGGTACTAACTTACCCAGATGGCCTTTGTCCTGTAAAAGTAGCCCTGTTGTCATTATCTCCCATTCCAGAGGGGAACTGTCAAAGGAAGTCTATGTGTGAATAGTAACAATAATTAAAAAAAAAAACCTAAAAATCAAATGCACAGATGATGCACACAAAAGAACCCATCTGGTCATGCATAGCTGGCTGCTTAGTGGTGTTGAACACAGCTTGATTTCATCTGTCCCCAGAGAGGCTGTTGCTCAGCAAGTTTGTCATGGAGCTGTACCTCTCCAACGGATGCTTAAAGCAGTCCCTCCCTCCCTGGTCTGCTCCTTCCCAGTGCTGGTGCTCTGGTAGTACAGAGGAGGGAAAGCAGGTAGAAAGCCTTGTGCTAATTCTGACATTTTGACTGCTTTTGTGCATCACATTCCCCAATTCTCTGGCTATCAAATGGTTTAAAAAATTGGAGCTGGCACTGCAGGAGCTGGAGTACGTGCAGTACTTTATGCACAGGCCCATAATAGCAGCAGAGTGGTGCCTAAATCCAAGCAACCTCAATGAGTGGCCCAGGAACCTAAGCTGAGCTGTTGGATGCTCCCATATGGGAGCTGCCTTCCCTCCCACCTCCAGAAACACAGATCATCTGAGCAGCAAATGGTACCTGGACGGTTAAACACCTCCTCCTGCTTGCATCACCACTCCATGCAACTCTAGTCCCTCCTGGAGTTGCTAAAACATGACGATGAGTATGTAGGATGGTGACCTGCTCCTCCATTAGTTGAGACAGTATTTTTCATCCCTAAAAGAGCAGTTATTTCACCTTGGATTAACATGCATTTCTACTTGCATCTTTCCTTCTTGCATACTGCCTCCAAACTTTGCTTTCCCTCTCTGGGGCAACAGCAATTGAAACTCTTTCACCTTAAAATGGTAGGAGGCTCTGGCCTGTGCTTTGCTGTGCAGCAGCTCTTTGCAGGCAAGTAGGATTGTTCTTTGCCCATACTATATATTAACTTAAGTTTCAGCTTGAATATGACTAAATGCAGAAATAATCTTCTTGGCTTGTAGACATTTACATGAGCAAGGGCGTCATGAAGACTTTTTTGGCCATCTTCACTTTCCCCTTCCACCACAATCCGCATTTCCTAGACTATCCCCCTTCAGACTCTTTTGTCTTCCAAGCCTTTGCAGCTCTTTTGCTCCATTGTGTGAAAACAGGAGCAAGCCCTTTCACTCTGGCCTGGCAGGATGGGTGTGGGGGCGTGTTTTCGTGCCAGAGAGAGAACAAGCATGAATAGGGCCAGCTGGCCACTCTTGTGTCCGTCTTTCCATCATTTCCATCTGATACTCCACTGCTCGTTGTAATTTTGCAGGCCGTATTTGCTAACACAAAAAGACTAGGGAGCAAGCAAATGCATGGATATTTAAAGGGAAAAGCTTTATTTTTTATTTTCCTGGATCATAGTGGACTGTAAAACAACAGGGAACAATGAGATTAATCTTTAATAAGCTTGCTTTCCTTTTTTTTTTTTTTTAATTTTTTTTAATAAATCAAAACAGAACAAACAACCATGAATTTTTTCTCACAAAACCATGCTTTTTAATAAAAAAAGATAATGTATATTGATAAGGATTCTTCTCTGGATATGTAAAATACTAATGCAGGAGAATTATGCTAACAGAAAATGCCAAACATCATGAATTGATTTCTGGAGCGTAGACGGTCCAAAGAGCAATGTCCTCAGAACAATGTCTAAGTCAACAGGAACAGGGAACAGTGGTTTTATTTTTTTACACAAAATTACCGGCCATTATGACTGAAGACCTGACACATAATAACCTGCATTGAGACGTACAGAAATTCAGAAGACAATATAGAATTTACACAAGAAGGTAATTGTTTGTGTAAGAATTTCATCCAGAAAAAAAGAATTATGTTCTAGACAGTTTTGGAAAAAGAGAAGGGAAAAAACAAAAGCAAAAAAAAAGCAGGAAAATACTAACATTGGATATCCTCAGTTCACAGTGAATGCCAGTCTTCCTGGGTCCAAATGCTACCTGTTGCTTTTATCTCCATCCTTTCTGCCTACCCTCAGTTAATGCCTTTATCATCGTGATGTAACAAAAATTACTTTTACCTGAGCCTTCCTCTGCTATTTCCATTTTTCTGCAGCTCTTGTCAACTTGCACTGTACACAAGAAGTGCAGACTCAGACTTACCCTCCGGTGAAAGACACACGCACCTTCCTAGCATGAGCGGTACAAATCACAGCTGATCATTTCAGCACTAAGTAATGCTGCACAAAGCATCATACAACTCAGCAGCAGTAATTCTGGGGGAATGGAGAACACAGAGATTAGTAATTGTCACCAGTTAAGATTCACACACGTTGGAGGGCTTTGAAGCAATTTCTTCCACAATCTGCCTTTTGCATTTATTTTCTTTTCTTATCCAGAAACACTGGAGGGTACTGAGAAGAGGTCTTACCCAGGCTGATTTTATGCTGCAGTTCTACTGTGACCTCCCAGAGAGGAGGCAATATAAAATTCAAGACCATATTTTTGCAATTTTTACCTCCACTTACTTTTCTTTCTAAGCAGTGTGTCGCACACTCCCGACTGCCAGATTTGAGCCAATTTGTTCTAACTTTTGCTCCAACAATTGTTAGAACAAAACAATTTGCTTTGTTCTGACAATACTTATGAACGCTCTTCCTGAATTAACTTTCAGTGAAGGGCTTAAGTATTTGTCTCAGCCCAAAGCATACAGAGGGTGTCATCACTAATAACAGGTTTGGGAATGCAGCAAGAAGACCCTGAGCTCCCACCAGCTGCATTCTGCTGAGAGAATTGCTTCACCCCTCCAAAGCGGCAGCAGTTTCCATGGGACAATTCACAAAAGTCAAAGAAAAAAACCCTATGGTTTCACTGTCTCCTACCTCGTGGGACATATCTTTCTATTTCTTACCAGTGTGCTCTCTGCAGTATCTCCTGCTAAAATAAATGGTTCTCTAAACAGTAACTTTTGCATCTCCAAGCTTTCTCTTGTTTCTGACAAGAAATGCCTTCTGTCATATGTATCCTATTCCACTAACATTACCAGGAGAGGACCATGATATTTTATTTTGAAAATTACTCCAGAGTTTCAGCAGATTTGTTGGCTTCTGTGCTTGAAGGAGTTTACTTTTCCTTCCAGTTCCTTAAATCAATGGGGCTTCATTTTTATAGCTTTTAAACTCTGATGTAAGGCCAAGTGCTTATGGTCAAAAGCATCTTCTTATTCTGAGAAATATTAGGAGGAATTATGAGGAACTTTGCATCATTGGTATCAATGCTGGAAAACTGCTTGCCATGTGCTGGCCAACATGGGGAGTACCGTAATGCTACGACACCGTCTCTAATTACTTCTGTTTATCTATAACATCAATTTTTAGAATGAGTGGCTTGAAGAAGCCTGAAAACAAACATGGCCTCATTTACTGGAAGCTGACTCCCCAAAGATTCCGCTCAGTTTCATAAGGACAGAAGGTGCTGGCCAAGGGGTATTCAATGCTTTGGAGGATATTAGTCTGGAAGAGGTCAATTACCGTGGCATTTTTGCAGGAGGAATTTGAAGAAAATTGCCCTTAAATCTATGACTCATTTTCTCCTGGCTTCTAGGAAATTCTCCTTTTGACAGATTAAAAAATAGTGCAAAAGAATTAAAGTGTGCTGGAATCACTAAAAGCAGGGGGAAATGGGCTAAGGGGAGCCCTTGCTGAAATGGGATCAGGTTTGGCTGCTGTAACCTAGGCAGCAATTAGCTCTAAGTGTATGCATGGCAAAGTTCAGCTATTGGCACCTGGCAAAGGTAGAATAGCACAAACTGCAGCTGCACTGGTTAAATGTGCTCAGAGAACTTCAGAGAATTGTCTAGATGGTGCCAATTTATAACATCACAAGCTATACCCATAAAAAGTGCTACTGAAAAGCTGGTTGATCTTTTGAGATTCACGTTATCTTTGCCACATTTTGAATTTGTTGCTCTGGCTTTTATGAATGAGAAAAGAGATGGAGCAGCTAAGTAGGAGTTGCAGGACCTGGCTTTTGATTATTGAGGTGATATCTAGTATGTATCTATTAGGTGTTAACTGTCCCCTGAAGGCGAACATTATCAGATTAAGAGAACACAGAATGATGATGTATGAAAAGTCAAGATAATATTGAGTTAAAAATGGGAATTCACCACCCTCCCTGCTTTTACCTTAAAAATGGACCCATCGAAATTTCACAGTGAAAATTCTTACTCTTGAAAAAAAACCCAACTTCGTAAGACTTTTTTAATCTATTTGACTGAAATTCTGACTAGAAAATACATTAGAAGTATTTAAGTATTTCTAAAGAGTTTAAAACTTTTTAATCCTTAGTCAGTACCAAAATAAATTTTAAATTCCACCTGGGGAATAGCAACATCATGTTTTAGCTTGTTCTATTCACATCAGTACTAAACAGATAAAGTAGGAACTTGCAATTTCCTCCCCCCGTAAAGGTGTTGATCTTTCAGTAGATACCTATCCCTGATCATGTATATTTTTTCTCAGAAGAGAATGTTGTAATTAAAAAAAACAAACCAACAACACTAAGGCAAATCTATAAAGTTAGATTACTGTAGAGTATGGAGAAAATGACCTTCTGAAGTTAAAGGAGAAGCTTAAATAGCCAATAATTGAAATGTCATAGGAGGAACTCAGCTGGTAAAAAAAAGCAAATATTTAAAGATGAGAAATACCTAACAAGTCACTGGATTAATTTCTCTGCCAAGTTCATCAGAAGCAAATATATTTCTATTTGATGTCAGGGACATCAGGTAGACTCTGACTAACCTTATGGGCATAAAACAACCTTGGAGGCCTCCTTAGCCCAGAGCGGTTTTAAATCAGAAGTCCCATCAGTGAATGGATAATTTTTCAGTGAAGTTGGATCCACCTTGGTGTTGAAGGCAAACAATTGCATTTTATGAAAGTTATAATTTCTGTACACATAACTGTTAGTTTTTCCATCTTTTACTGCTTTCTCTGAAGGAGTTGCTGTTCTAGCAGAATACAGCTCTTTCATACAAGCCAAGTATGAGATACTGCTGTCATTTGACATACATAAGATGCATGTCCCTTCAGGGAGCTGTTCTGACTTCTGCTCTTCTCCTTCACTGGTTTTTCACCATCTCTCCTCTGTGGAATATGATTGTGATTAGGCCTATAATCACAAATTAAAGGTAGATTGAGTCTGTAAGGTGATTCCTTTTGTGTTTTCTTGTCTTCAGCATAATTGCACAGGCTTAGCTAAAGTGTATACTTTCATGTTTTCAGTCTACTGAGTCAAACTGCAACATTACTCTAATTGTGAACAGCCTGATGTTCAAAAGGTGGGCTCGTAGGACATAATTTAATTTTAAAAAAGGCTGTGAATAAGTCTCCAGACAGAATCTGTCTACACAATGCTTTGAAATTATAAAGAATCCCTGCTCCTGCTAATTCTTCCTAGTGACACAGTGGGAATGAAGCTATTAAATGGAAAGTGGTCAGTGCCCCAATGAAGACGGATGGATGGCTCCTGATGAATGTTCAATGCTTGGTATCTCCCTCCCCTTTCTCTTGAAGCAGGTGGGATCTCTGGGAGCCAAGACAGTAAGAAAAAGGCTGCATCCCTGTTACTGACCAAATTCCTGTGCAGACAGTCCCATAGGGCTGCTGCCTGTTGGTGGATGGGACTGCACTGGCTCTCTTGCAGCAGTGGGGCAAGGGAAAGCCTCAACTGCTATTATTTTTACTAACATCTGAAAGGTTCATCATCAGTGCCTCTTTCATTTGACCAGCTTGTGGAATTAATATCTATGTTAAATACTGCAAAACCTTAGCCATGTCTTTCAGTTCAATCTGAATTTTATCTTTGGGTGTACTTATTTTAAGAAGAAAAATAAATACAATAATCGGGTTATTTAACATGGCAGAGGATACACACTCCTAAGAATACTGATAACAGTCTGGTCCATTATGCTAAATGAAAAAGATGATTTGTGTATGCTTACAGTACACCATGATTTAATTTACACACAACCGAATTGGTTAAATTTACAATTCTATAATCAAATCATTGATCGAAATGTGTATCTTGTATTTGGACAGTTCCTATATTATGGTTATATTGATAAAACTAATGTGTTAAAGATATAAAGCCCAGACTATGCTTGTTGACTGAGCACTCAAGACGTGGCACTTTAGTGACTGAGAGAAAAGTTGAACAATTTGTGTACTTCCGTAATGTAGCAAATGGCTGCACTGACAAGGTCACCATGCTGAACTGACATCATCCACATCACATCCAACTTCTAAAAATCCTCCAATACTTGCATGGTGATGCCTGTAAAATCCTCCTTACGCGTCAGACTCTTAAGGGCACTTTTTTTTTCCCCTCTTGTCTATTTAATAAGCAATTTATATTTTTTAATTAAGAATTCAGTATGCTTTTAATTTACACAGGAGAAAATGCCTGAGTGCTCTGATTTTGTTTGTTGTTTTTAGTTTGTGGTAACATGGCTAGCTATACAGAACACCATTCCTTCCTCTACTACATACAGAATTGTATTTCCAAAGGTAACTCTCAATCAGATAACCAGCAATTTCTTTTGTAATCAGAACCTAATTAGGTTGTTGTTTAGAGTATAAGTGATCAATAGCTTTTATTCTGGATCAAACAGTGTCAGAGCTCTAATAATTGGTATTAAATGTAACAGATTCTATAATCAAATGTAAAAATGTAAAAAAAATCTTCAAAAAGTATGTACTATACTGGAAGGCTATTAAAATTCCTGATACTGCTTAAAATGTTTAACGTGCTGAATACAAATTATATTTTAAAGCAAGGTTGGTGTTTCAAAGATGGATTTAATAGTAGTAATGTTTATGAATTTGTTTTGAAAATATTTTTAATTGGATAATGTCAGACTTCAGAATCATAATGCTACATTCATTAGCATTTCAATAGGTTATGCTATCAACTCCTTTTGACATAAAAGTATTTGATTTATTTTTTAAGTCATGAATCTCATAATCTTTTTCTGTTGTCACTAGTTTTCAGTAATTTGATTAGCTTCTACAAGAAGAGCAACAGGAACCACATGGGCTTTGCTGGTAATGATGTGCTATGTATTTTTTCTCCAAAAGCGGTTCTGTTGCCTTTGAAAGTAATTTGCTGTTTCTTATCAGCAAAGAATTAAAGAGTAATACTGTCTACTTTGTTATGTTCAGTGGCACATGGTATCATAGAATCACATACATTTGAAACCTCGCTTACGCGATCATAATCAAGAGTACATAAATCCATTTTAGAATTTATGAAAGTGTTTATTATTAGCTAAGCAAAAGCTCAAAAGGTTTTATACTTGTCAATAAGTTTAATAGTCTCTTAGTAAGATGTGTGTTTTGCACACTCCCAAACTTCATTGCAGTTTACAAAACAGTAATTTGTATTTTATAGTTGTATTGCAAATAACTGATCTGGACATTTCAGAGCAGGATGGGGCATAACTGGGTAAGTTTCAATATAGATCTGTAAATTCAACATTGATGAACTCTTTCCTTGGCAAAGTTATCTTCTACTTTCAGTAGAAACAAAACCTGATTACTGTTGATCATTTAGACATAACTGCTTGTAACAGTCAACAGGCCATCACAGTAAGATACAAAGACAGCCCTTAGGAGAAATGCTGCCTATTTGATGACATTTAAAGCTTTAAAGAATTCCTTCTAGATACTGCAGGAAATCATCATGAGCCAGCACAGGATGTCATTGTCACTGAACGAAAAATAAAGTGACCAAATCATATATACTGGTAAAGTTGCCATCCAAACCATTGAGAAAAAAAAAACAAACCAAAAAGGAACTGGTCTTGCGAACACTTCATCATGTCAGAGATACCAAGGTCCGCAGTAGGAACTACCAGTGTGAAAAAGCCTGTCACGTGGGTGAGTGTGTACAACACTGCCTTGTAACTGGATCAACCATCCTTTTGTGTTTATTCTAGCAGTCTAAGAAATAAAACACAGTTTATATGATATCCTACTACCTCTTTTCCCTCTACAGTGTTGTGAGAAGTAAGGCATGAAGTTCCTGTAACTTTCTGAGCTGATGTTATCAGCTCTGTATAAACGGATAATGCTGTTTTAGTAGAGCAAATAAATGGCATGTCATTTTTTATTAAACAAACAGTATAATAACTGGCCTATATTATCACAATGGAAGCATAGAAGACCATAGACTGTACAGCTGAAACCCTATAGCAAAATTTGTTTCTACCACTTAACCTCAAATTTAAAGAAATGTATTTTCATCAAATTTTAACAATGGCTGCTTCTTGTTAATTTAAAGAGTCTTCATCCTTGTTAAGGCTAGATGATTATAATTAAAAGATAAATGTACTGTTAGAAAATTCTATGCCATACTCTATTTTTACGAGAATGTAACTGAAAGATGTACATTATACCTGTATGTGAATTATAATGGCTTCTCAGCAGGGAACGCAGAAACACTTACAGTACATAAACATTTAAAGAGGAAAATGCTAATACACTGAAAGAGTTTAACATCAGTAGCAATTTATCAAATGAAGAACTTTCATAAAGTCCACTCTCTGGGAGAGCATTCACCATTAGACAAAAGCCTGGCATCCTTGATAGTCTGAAGTTCAATCAATTTGAAAACCAAAACCATTCAATGAAATAAATAGGATCTTAAGAAAACTGCCATCCTCCTCCTCAGGTAAAAGCCAGAATTAAAATTATTCTTATTAAAATAATCCAACCAGGTTGCTTTACAGGCAAATTTACACACTGTCTCTTTAAAACACTGCATGCCCAAAAGCCTTTTGGGTCTGGAATGTAGCAATGCACCAAGTATTTCACAAAGCCTCTAAATATCACAAGAAGCTTTTTTAGAGAGAAAAATATTAAATAAATTCCAGCTGACTGAAACCGTTCTAGCCAGGAGTGCCTCAGCTTCGCTCCCAGACCTGGAATTCCAGATAAACAACAGAGGACAGGAAACAGATTTTTTTTTTTTTTTTTTTTTTTACACGTCCTTTAGTAATGATGCAGCTACAAGACGACTGATGAGCTTAGGAACAAACAGAGTGAGAGTGCAAGTGTCATCAGAGTGAGCAGTGTGCTTAGATAGAAGCTCCTAGGAAGAGCGAGCGAATTCTCCGAAGATATGTGACTGGTGGAGACTCCTGCTGTGTTGTCTTTCCCAATAGCATTCTGCAAGACACAATACTTTCCTTGGTCACCATTACACATTTTAATTGCAAACTACTTATATCTACATCATGAAATTCATCTTTTGTTTGTTTGTGTCCCACCCTCCACTCCTACCCATATATATATCACTGTCACAGATTGAAAGATGAAAAAATGATAAAACTGGATGTAAAACAACAGCATTTTTAAAGCTAGTTTAAAGGATAAAACCACCAGTACAACACAATCTAAAAAAATGAAGAAAGTATTAAAAAAACCCACCCTACTTTACAGGACTGAGTAAACCTCCCCTTGTTAAGTACACCAAATCTCTGGTGACTTGTGTTCATCGTGCCATTTTATTTTAAAAAGTAAATGCAGGACCTGCAGAGAAACTGCAACTTCTGCACAGTCACCAGAAAACTTTGTTCTATAGGTTACTTCAGGATAGTAATAAATAAAATCTAATCCATGGGATAAAAAAAGACAGAATTTATAGCTGACAAAATTTTTTTCTCACACCTTTTTTCCTTTAATTGATGCAGTATTTACATTCCCTGTCTTTGATACCAAGAATTAATTATGAATATGCAAGTACAGATTGGCAGATTATAGTGAACTAGGTGTAGCAGGACTATTTCTCATTGCTGTCAGCCTCAGTAAAAAGAAAAACCTAAGAGGTATAATCACGGGAGTAGAACCATTCAGACTAGAAGAGACCTCAAGGTCATTAAGTCCAACCTACTCCGTGCAAAGTTGCTCAGTCCCTGTCCACTAAGGATCTGAGAAACCAAAAGGATGCAGCTCTTACAGATGGGACACACCTCCTCCATCCTGGAGAGGCAACAGGCCAAGGTACAAGCTAGAAATACCCAGAGGAGAAGATGCACACTTTTTTTTTTGGAAACTCTCACAGAGTAAGGGATAAGACAGTCCAGCAGTTCTTACAGAATCGCAGAATCAGAATGGCAGGGGTTGGAAGGGACCTCTCTAGAGAATCAAGTCCAACCCTGCTGCCAAAGCAGGATCATCTAGGGTAAACCACACAGGAGATGGTAAGCTACAGTCACTAAGGTTTTCTTGTATCTTATAGCCACCACAAGATGTCAACAGACCTGTTAATGTTACTGCATTGTTCCCCCACCCATTATTAGGCTTCCTTCTAGGATCTACAGGAAATTCTTATCTGAACCTGAAGGATTAGGAGTGGGCTATAGAACTGTCATTGTTTAGAAGAATTAGGCTAATCTAGACTGGTGAAGGACATCCTTGTGGTGGCTTCTGCCTGTACTGCTGGTCTTGCTCCAATGCCTAAGATATGTGCTTTCACAATGTAAAAATTAATTTATGTACATCACTAATTAGTAAGCTTCCTGAAAGACTCAGTACAAAGGATATAGACTGACAGACATGGAAACTGATGTAATGTTTATGTCTGAAAGGGGTCTTGTAGGTCATTCTGAGTAGATTACTCAAACAGCACTGGAAGGTTCATGTCTTGGGGCTGTCAATCTGTCTCCTGATGTATGGACATCACATCTCCTGATGTGAACGTAATTTCATGCCTTAAATTGGTCATTTCTGTTAGCCACAGAATGATGTCCAGTATGTTTCCAAGTATTTGTTAAAAGCCTTTTCATCTTGTGTTCCTGCAGATTATTAGATAATTATACTTGCTGGGTGCAACAGCAATTACCACAGGATCTGCCCAAACATGTACTATACTGCTATTAAAATATAAAGTCAGCAGAGGCCACTTTGAGCTCCAAATTTCTGCGTAAGATCACCCTTTAATACATTATGGTAGCCAAACATAAAAATATTAACAAGACTACAGGGTGAGGTAAGCCCATTATAGTTTTAACAGATTTTGACTGTTTCACCTGTGCTGTGAAATATACAGGAGCCACATTCTTACCTCATTAAGACAGAGCTCTGTATCTACAGATTCATTGGATTTCCTCTTCTTCTGTGTCTACGAAAAAATACAGAATTTATTCCCTGTACAACTTATACATACAGCAGCACAAAACAATTAGATAAATTTGCATGGGTTGTTACACTCCTATAATTTTGACAGTGGTTTGCACATGATTAGCAAATAAACTCTCCAAATGTAAGTGCATGTTTTCCGAAAACATTCACATTCTAATTTGAATTTACAGCAAAAATTTCAAACAGTCAGCTAAGGGTACTTAGTAATTACAATGATGAGTGCCATCAGCTGCAGAGAACATGTTATGTTCTGTGGATCCTTAAAAATGGTCCTGGATATTCATGAGAAGGAATGAAATATGACAGTTAATAATTACCATAATACCACTGCATATTAACATAAAATCTATTATATGCCTCAGTTTTCACAGAATCATAGAATGGTAGGGGGTTGGAAGGGACCTCTGGAGATCATCGAGTCCAACCCCCTGTCAGAGCAGGCCAGACAGGAACATATCCAGGTGGGGTTTGAAAGTCTCTAGAAAAGGAAACTCCACAACCTCTCTGGGCAGCCCATTCCAGTGCTCCATCATCCTCACAGCAGAGAGTCATTCTCCCTCCAGGCTTTCTCTCCTACTTGCAGGTTTTAGGAAAATATACAAGAGAGTACTTCATGCTTTAATGACTCTTAGAATTTCTCCAAGAACTATTGTGAAAACACAAGTGTAATTTTAATATATTGCATGGCTGTCACACAGTCTCTTCCAGAAAGTTAGAAGAAAAACATTTATGTATTTTAACATATATACCTGTAAGTCAAATTGAGCTGTTTGTTTACATTGTGTTCACTGATTATTAGACATGGATTATTATTAAATGCAGGAATATTTTAGATGATCAGAAACTAATAAATGAATCTCCCATATCTTCAGCCATGTCTTATGATGAGCATCCATCTGTTGCTATTACTGTGTGCTCTCCATGCTGACTCAAGTAAGAAACATTTCTGGTGGCAGCATCGTACACAATGAAGGTAATGGTGTGTGCTCTGTCTGGCAACATAAGGTGTTTAATATTTCTACTGCTCAAGTGAATGCGACTGGCGCGGGAGTTTTCTGCTTTTCTACACAGCAACAGCAGTCCCCATGGTGCTGAAGATATTTTCAATAAATGGGGCTGTGGCTGATTTAAGTACTTCTCAGTATAATTCCTGTCTTTGTATATTCCAGAAACATAAACAGCTCTCTTCTACAGGAGTGACCAATGTTAAATGTAGAATCAAATCTCACAACGGAAGATTTGGATTTGAAGATTTGGATTTATGCACTGAAACTAACTGACTGCGCTGAGCACATCTTATACTTCTGCCTCCAAGTCTTGTTGGACTTGCATTTCATTTCCTGCAAAAAAAGAAGGATCCGAATCTCACTGTGTTGCATTCATTTTACACTGCAGAATCCCACTGGTTTTGAGAGAGATGGCCTGGACTAAAGCTGATGTGAAGAAGTGCTGAGCTTTCTGATTTCATACCCTCAAAAATTCAGTTGCATCTAAGGCTGTTGTTTTATATCTGTGAGCCACTGGTGCTGCCTACGGATACAAAATAGTCTCCAACCTAATTACTGATTTTAGAATCCAAATGAAGGAACTGAACTTCTCATTAGGAAGCACACTCTCTGCTTTTTATGATACTTTTATATTTATAAATAGATATATTAGAGACAACTGAAAAACTAAAATAGCTAGGATTTAAGAGAAAGCTTAGCTATAGTAAGAATGCATACTGTATATATGCTGGCAGTTTTCATGTATATGAAAAAATAGCAGCTGAGTTCATTAATAAACATGCTCCATGAAATCTCTCTCTCACATACCCTTTCTTCTAATTAGTACCATTGAAGTGCTTATGGTAAGCATAAATTTAACTATACAAATGGAAAAAGAAGTGCCTGGAAATAAATTTGCTACAAAAAGAGCAACACAGTGAAGCCTTCCAGATGTGTCTGCAGGGGTGGTGGTATTCACACAGGTTAGGGAACTTCTTTTAATGGCAAATAGGCAGATTTCAACTCCCAAATGGCTGGCTCCAAGGAGACGGGCAAAGAAGGAGAAACTGAATTTCAACACTGATTTTCTTAGATCCTAAACACCCATCCTACACTGAATTGGAACATGAGGCTTCGGATATGACCCCAAGTTCAGACCCTGACAGGTTAAACAGTAAGGATGGAACAAGCCTTATATTTGCTAGATTGTAACTCAGTGCTAAATTTCCTAGTCCAAATCAGCATCTGTCTCTTGGAAACATTGTGCTTTGCTGCTTACACCGGCTTTGGAGTCATAAGACTGTGCTAGCTACCAGTCTACCCTTGGTAGCTGGTCTCAACACCAAATTAGAATTTATGTTATTTCTGTACTGTGTTCCTCAAATGAGAAAAGAGAAAAATATCATTACTTTGTCTATATGCAGTAAAGTCTTCCTTTACTTCATTCAGCCCGATAAACAACAGAGTGCATCAGATAAAACATATTTACCTTTGAGAACACTATTTTAAGGGTAAAATCAACAGCTAGAAACAAAATCAACATAAAAAAAAAAAAAAAGCTTTGCAGTCATTTTGATCAATATTCCCTAGTTTTCATTCAGAAGGTAGTACTTCTCTGTACCCATATACTTATTCTAACATCAACAACACTTATTCACATGCATTCTCTACTGTAAAGTCTTCCTTTCTTGGAACTGAAAAGTAATTATAATCATCAGGCAGGCTTTTCTCCTATCAAAACAGAAAGGACAGTATCTTCCACTTAAAAAATTCAACCTCTTTTGGTGGAGGAGAGGTGAAGGGAGAGAAAAAAACCCTATCATTCTGAGCATGAGATGAGACATTATATGCCAAGTTTCAAACTGGAAGAGTACCTTTTTACTGTTGAGTTATAAACCTGCAAAACGTGTTATAATGGAAATGCTGGCATAGGCTGCACTACTGTAACAAAACAGTGTATCACTAAATCACAAGTAATGGGATAAAAACTCAACCCTTACATGTCAAAGAGAGTGCTGTGGAAAGTGTAATGTCCTTTAATTACAACCTATGGGGAAAATTCTTCCTGCCCTACTCTGCAGAAAATAGTCCACATGTAGCAGAACCATTCTATTTGTGCTATGGTGCTAGCAATGGAGGAGGTAGAAACATCAGGGCATGGAGGTTATGCTGGAAGCCTTGGTGGAGTTATACCCAGACTGGGAGACTTATGAAGGGTATCCTCAGCCACTGGGTATTTACAACATCTATTATTCTTAAAAATTAAACAGTAGAAATATGTGCCTGTCATGTACAGCTGCAGACAATTCTGACAGGGAATATCTACGCCTTCAACAAATTTGGGAAATGAGAGTTGTTCAATATGCAAGTTGTCAAAGCTTCTCTGCCAAGCACTATCTCAGGTATCCTACATGCCTAATATACAGGCAAGAAGGTACCTTTCAAATGCGCTAGAAGTACCTAATTCCACAGGAGTAAAATGGCACACAGAAATGGCTAAAATGTCTGCACTCAAGCTTTTGGTTTTTTTTTTTTAATTTTAATATAAGGCTCTTATCTGATAACAAAATGATCTATGGGAATTTTTCAATTAAAAATCCCACAAGAGGGGCAAGGTTGATAAAAATAATAATTAGAAAACATTGAAAGAAAAGCAGCTTAAAATAACTGGTTAAACATATGGAAACTGGTATTTTGTACCGAGGTAAAATTGCATTTGCTAATAATGAGTTATACACTTAGCTGTGACATGCCTCTGACTGTAAACCAAAGTTATGTAAGATAGGCTGACACTCACCCCTGCTTTGTAGGGAGCTATAATTCAGTAATGTGGGCTACTCTGATGAAGCTGCCCCCATACTGCAAACAACCTTGTACTCATTTAAGCTTTACATTCTGTAAAAATGAACATGTGCTTTTACAGAAAACCTTAGCACTGTGGTAGCACAAGCAGCAGATGATATATAGAGATAATCATATTCATGCACCTCCTAATGAGGTTTAGTATCCTTTAGTTACACAAGCCTTGTTTTGGTCTTTGTAGCCTTTAGCTTTTAATATTCAACCTGAAGTGTTGGACTTAGTCAAAGGCTGGTAGAGAAACCAACTGCATGCTCAGAAAATAAAAAACTTTCACAACCATAAAAAAAATGTATTTATTCCTTTCCTAGAAAGAAAGGAAAACTGGGACCAGCAGAGGAGCTACTGGTTTTCTGAAAGCAGAAAGGAATATTGCTTATAGAGGTATTTCTCCTCCAGACACAGGACTCTGTGGACCTCCATGTTTCCTCCTAATCCCAGTGGCTCCTAGATGTGTTCAGCATAGGTCCTTGCTCACACACACTCTAACCTAGTCTTCCCTTCTCCTGCACCTATTAAACATCGTAAAATACTCCCAAATCTAGTAACTCTCTACTTCCCATCCCCCAAATCCCTCTATCTCCATCCTTTGCAGACACTATACCCCTGGATTTATTCCCAGAAATGCTATCTTGCAATTATGCATCCAGCTTCTATAAATCATAGCACTACATGGTTAATAAATGTATTAAACACTGCAGTAGTATCTCACCAGGAGTCAGAACACACATTATTTATGGCTCATCATCCAGCAGTATTTTTATACACCCACTACAGCATGCGCATCTAAGTTCCTTCCATAGCAAGGAAAAGGTCTGGTCAAATGGCTCCAAATGGAAGTGAGCTTTAATTTGGAGGGAGGGGAAGGAAGAAGAAGCACATAAAGGGAAATAAATGCAATGGACCTGCATGCAAACAGGCATGGAGTGAGAATCCAAACTAAGAAACCAATCCCTGGTTGCTAACTACACACTTTGGACCTTAAGTGCTTTATGGAATGTATTGCTTAGACATTAGAGTGAGAGACAACATAAGTATCATTACGATAGACACCTGTTATGTGGGTTGTTTCTTCAGCTAATTTTAATGAGTGTGCCTTTGTCCTCTCCTGAGATGCCTGGTTAGTTATGTTCATGTTAACATCTTTCTGAAGAAGAGGGACAAATCTCCCAGAATACATCCTTCAATTGACCAGGCTTCTGAAGTAGCTATTACAAATGAGGGTACTCGTTCTTTTTGTTCTTTTCTTGTGTTGATTTGAGAGATTTACTATGCAACTAACCTGTTTTTCTAACAGCAGGACAGAAACAATAAGGAGAGAAATATACAGACTGTAAAAATGCAATCAGTTTAACTCTTCTGCGTTCACTAAGCGATAGGTGCATCTATCACAATTGCCAATACTATTTTCTTATTAGCACAGCAGTGCTATGCCATGCTGAAGTACAAATTACTTTCAACAGGGAAGATAAACAAAGTGTGGGTCAGAGACATAGGCCACTAAAATAAGGATCCAATTCATCACTGAGTAATTTTGAACCCCATACCGTACAGCCAGGGTGCAAAGCTATTTCAGCTATAAAAACAATCAGATTTGCACAAACCTATTAAAAAAGTCATGCTTTTTTTTTCTTTTTTTTCTTCCTCTGCTGCATCAGCCCTCAAGATGCAACCTTAAGGCATGAAATTATCACTTGTCATTCTACATAACAGCACTACAGTGCTGTCATCCCACTTTGTACAGTGAAACAAGTATATTTTATAAACAAGCATTACCAAGACACTGCTGGCACTAGTCTCCAAAGCTATGTAGATAACACCCAGCACCCTAAGAATCAAGTCATAAGTTTTTCAGCTGTGAGACATTAAGTAAAGCAAACCAATTATCCCCTTGTGCCCAAATATGCCCTGGGGAAACATACACAAAGTTTTACAGGCTGCAATACAGTGCAATGAGGAGCTTATTAGCCAGTCCCTTCAGATCCCATTACCTCCTGCCCCCAGAGCTCTGTACCTTTCTTAAAATCACACAGTTTATCCCCATTCTCCTCCAAGGGTCTTGTCTGACTTTCTCCAGGCCAGGCAGGGTGGTAGAGCTCAGGTCACCCCGTGCACTGCAGGATGCCCTGACTGCATGCAGGCCCAGCCATTCTCTAGTTTGTCAGTTCAAACATTAAGGAATCATGAGTCAGGCCCCATCCAAAACCAGGAAAGAGCTGCCCAGTGGGCAATACTGTGATGGATCTACCGAGCTCATCTTCACAAAGCTCTGGCTTTCTTAAGAGAACATACCTTGCATACAAAAAGACCCCTTATCCGTCAACATTAGTAGATTCTTGCTGGTTTTGAGTACTTAAGCATTGGAGACAAGGGATAGAAGGAAACCTCAAAGCAAGGAGACTTGTTTCATGGTTGGAAAGGGGAAAAGGGATGGTGGGTCTCCTGAGAACATTTCTGAGCATTCCTTCAGGAGGGAAGGAGGTTGGAAAGAGGTCTTCAGCCTAGGGCAAATGTGAGGAGTCCTCTGGGAAGTGGGGCTAGGACACATTAAGTCCCTGTTCTGCTTGGAAGTAACCCTCTCAAAATGAGCAGAAGCAAGTATGAAAGGCAAGAGAGTTGACTGGTGTCAGTAAAGATGAGACCTAATTAATGTCCCAGAACTTATATGGCTGGGACAATATGGCACAAAACCTGCATAACTGCAATCTTACAAGGTTTTATGAAAAACAGAACCTATCAGAAACACCAAACTGATCAAACAGCTTACAAGGACCAGACACAGAGATCTTCAAATATTTATTTCAAGCAATTAGTCTCCCAGTGAGCACAGCACAAAAATATGACACCCAGCCAAGGCAACTGAGCTGACTGACTTACCTTTCATGGCAGTACAGTAACTTGCTAACAATTTTGTTTTCATGTTTGGCCATTCATTTATCCGAGTAAAATGAATTTCTATAGTCTTAGACTCTTCCTTCCTATTTTTAGGAGATATTATGCAATTCTCCTAATATGGTCTCTTTATGGATTTGCCTCGAGCAAATATTTTCACATTAAGAAGGGAAAAGGAGAAAATAGAATACTAAAAAGCACAGACATAATAAGTTTTGTTAGGTTAATATCTCAGTGGCTTAGGCTGCCTAGGTTTTCTTTTTTTTTTTTTTTTTTCTCCAGTTATACAACTGAACAGCCATGTAATCCAATGTCTAGTTGTTTGGGATTTTATTAATAAAACCCATTTCACTAGTGATTCACCACAGATATCAACCCAGTGCCATACTCAGCAGTTACAGGTAGCATCTGGCTGTTGTGCACTGAGCAGCATCTAAAGAAAAGAAGCGTGAACACAAATTCATTCCAATACCAGTTAGAAGACATTCAACTTTTAATTTTGAATAAAGGTAAGCCATTGAAGAACTACAGATCCCACAGCACTTCCCCAGACTGGAGTGTGTGCCCTTGCGTGTCTGGATATGCAAACAAAGTTGTTCTATTTGGCAGCAGGCAAAGTACCTACCTCCCCTATTAGACTGGGCTACGTGGTGCACTGGAGTGTGGTGTAAACACTCCTGAGCAGCTGTCAGCCATGGCTACTCAGGGACTAAAAGCAGCTCAGCCAGAACACCACAGGCCTGTACTGCACTAACGAGCCTTGAAAAGAGGCACCAGGCTAATGCAGCTACACCGCAGCTCACACCATCAAGGTGCACTTTGGTTACGGGGTGTCCGCGGTGTGCTGCTCTGTGTGAGGCAAGAGTGCTCTGTGACTGTTCCTCACAGACAAGTTCTCCTTCACATCAAGCAGATGACAGGATGGTATGGGGCTGGGACTCTGCTATGAAGAATTTAGGAGCCTCCCAAGCTGAAAGCAGAGTTGCAGGGAGACAGCTGAATGAGGATGCTCACCACATCGTTCAGCCTCATGAGACATCCAGCACTGAGTTGCCATAGGTGGAAGAGATTAAGAAAACAAGGTCACGCGTTGCCTCTGCACTCGGGTAGCAGGACCAGTGGTGGTGTCCTCTGGTTCTGCAGCTGGAAGGAAAGATCAAGCAAGCTTGCTTGAATATCAGTCTGCATGAAGCCTTGAGCACTGAGCATTACAGGAAGCTACCGTTCGTGCTATGCCAACCTTAAGCAAGTGATATTATTGCTGGTCTCTTGAGCACTGCATTCACTTATGAATTTTAAAAGGGAAGGGAAGGGAATGACCATGAACATCTGCTTTTGGTTAAATGACTAAAAATGTTTTAAGACTTTTCACTAACCACATGTGTATGTGCATGTGTCTGGTGAGTACTGGCATGGTTACACACAAAAAGAAAACACAGAAAGCCTTAAAGGGTTTCAAAACCACTTCAGATAACAAACGACTTTGCTGCAAGTACAGGGAGGCAAAAGCAAAGGCTGCAGATACTAAAGTAACCTTGCACACAAAGACAGAAGAAACCAGGCGCTTTGCTGAGTACCCATGGCACAGCTATGCCCTCCCGACCCTCAGTGTTTACACATTTCAAGCACAACGTACGAATTTCCTTACATCCACAGTTATGTGGCTATGCCTGTACCCGAGTCCCATTAAATCGTGATATCTAAAAGACTGTTTTTCTTTTAAAGTGATTCAATCTTGAACAGCTGTGATTTGGATTAATTGGTAAATTTTGCATTTCTGGCACAACCAGCTCTCTGGAAGTGCCACTGCAATAAAAATGTAAAGCATTTTCTCCCTGTTCCTCTAATCCCATAACTGAATTCTGCAGGTGCACAGATGTATCCTCAGAACTACCAGGGCTGAAATTTTAGTGAACTTACTGCAGTACTTGCCTCAGTATCCATTTTGCTTTCTAGCACTGAAAATACCATTCAGGATAAATATATCACAGTGATGCAATCAAATTTACCAAGGTGAGTCTATAAGGTGAGGCGTACTGTGGTTTTGACAGGCAGTTATTACCCAAGAATTCAGCCAGAGCCACACACATAACATGAAAATTTCACCCAAATACTTAGTGTTTTGGCAAAGTTCAAACTGCTGAGCACAGGATTTTTTTAAAGCAAAATGTCAGGGAAATTCAACTTTAAACATAGCTGCCAGCTTTGTCTATAATAATCTATTTTAATTTTCATTAGAATATATGCCTTTATACTTTTGTAGAAGGGTAATGAAATTCACTGTTAGTATTCCTAACTAATAAATTCCTATTGTATTTTAATTTCTAAAATTAGATTAATATCACACAATTTTGATTGCTGGCATTTTATTTTTTTTACAACAATTTACGTTTCAATGGATTTAAGTCATGACTTAAAAATAATAAACACCCAGTTGGTCTTATTCACAGATCTCCATTAGCTAAGCTAGACCTTGGTTTGTCCTGTCAGCTTCCTAAACGTTATTAAAAGGCCCTTGCACTATGGACCTTGAAACTCAATACTTACAAGAGACTTTGATGTAACATCCTACAGTCATTAGCTACAGTTAAACTGTAGCTAATGAAGCTATTCAGATAGGCAGAGAAATGTAAAAGGAGTCTGCAGAATCATGGCCTTATTAGAAAGGTGCCTTGTTTTTTCCTGCCCCAATCCACCGCACCAACAGGAATTCTCCCACTGGCCAGGCAGCAGCAAGTAAAAATGAAAATAACTTCTTAATATAATTTGCATATAGGGCCTCAAATTTGAGCTTAGTAAGAAGTACTGAGAAATCTTTTCCATCACTGAAACAATTTCTTAGACACAAAGAGTATTGTGAATATTACATGTTTAACAATTATAAACCTATTAAAATAAATCTGAGCCTGTAATAACCAGATTATGCAAGTAATTATCAGATTATGCAAAACTGTATTCACAGGATATGATCTTGCTTTGTTTCATCACACAAATCATTCACAGAAGGACAGAAGGCTTACATTTATATTTACACTTAAAAAGCCAGAAAATAGGAATAGATGAATGCTAATACAAGTAATGGAGATCAACAGGATCACTTTGTATATTTTTTGCAAGGTTTCCATACTAAACTGGAAAAAGCTTCTGAAGATTTATTGTGACTACTTTGCCTACTTTTTGAAGTATTATGTTGTGGCAGACTGGATGGTTCAGGGGATTATTAATGGGATATACAGCCTTATTTTCCGAGGTAGCTAGTTTAATCTAGCTCAGGTCAATACTGACAACTATTCTGTAGTATTTCTGAAATGAGGAGGTGGTTCTGGAGCACTTCTTCTCCTAAGAGGACAGGTTCAATGCGCAAAAGTGGCACTAATTTGCACCTCAGGCAGTGCACTTCATCAAAGAGACCGAGGAATTAATGGGATATAGGTTCATAACATTGCAAAGCACTCAGGATGTTTCCCCATGCCATTCATTTCCCTTTCTGGGAGATGAGCTACTCTGTGAAAAGGGACGGTTCCCCTGTATGCTCAGATTTTTCCATTTCCATTGCAAACCCTACAAGAAATCTTGAAGGTGCTCTATGCTACCAAATTTTAACATCCTTTAGTGGGACTCAAGAGAGCAATTAGAAGGTTTCATCTACAGAAACATTGTAAGAGTGCTGTCTGAAGAGAATCTTGACTGATGATGGTTGGCATCAAATATTTCCCTGAGTGCTTAACAGTTATGTGTATAGCTCTGGACTGAGCTGAGGCTCAGTCCAGAACACAGACCAAGTGAGGGGTGGTATTTGTGATCTACATAATACTCTATCTGATCCTTCTGAATCTAAGACACGCATCAGCTCTGTCTTACTAAGAAGTTTCAGTGTCAATACACTGTCATCAAGTTTACAGAGAGGAAACACACCAAAAAATACATCTGGGTGTGTGTCAACTACAGCAATAATATGGCTTCTGGTGTTACCTCCAGACCAGTGGGTGGAAAGCCAGAATGAAGATAGTATTACTACAGATGAAGCATGAGTATAATGCAAACTGTGTCTACCTCATATTAACATATGAGTATTATATGCATATGTTATATGCAGCCTGCTAATATACAGGCTGCATATGCACACCAGTACTGATACTGCACCAGAGTATTGAGATGTCCCAGTGAGAAATGAATTTGCCTCTCTAGTATTTGAGAAAAGCATTCTTAAAAGGGATTGGGGATATCACCATGCTGCTCACACTCACTGGCCACTTGAACAGCACAGGACATCATATTTCCGATACGCTGTGCATGGATGAACGTAACTGCACGACAACAGGCTTTGTACATAACAAAGGGTAGCAGATGATGAATGAGGACTTGCAGAGCATAGATGAGCAGATGTGCCTCACTGGCTTGGAGATTATTTGGAGCTGCAGCTTTGCCAGTTGCTCTCTTTAAATGTTCATGAAACACCAGAGTTCAGTCCCCTGTTATACTCACACGAGCCAGCACGACTTGTGTTGTGGATGTAGGACAACCAGCCCCAGCTCCCAAAGAGCAGAGCTCTCTCACTGAAGGCACTTAGCTAAGAGTTGTACTGCTACTAAATACAACACTGTGTCTGAGCCATCAGCCTGAAGGTGAAAAGCCTCTGCTTAATTAATGATTCATAAGTATCCTCATTAAACTGTTCTCTGAGTATAGACTAGTGGTTTTTATCTAAACATTTTCTCTTGTGCCTGTAACAACTGAATTTCTCATCTGCAGGTAACCATGGCTGAATCATAAGGAATAATCAGGAGATCTTAATCAAAAGTAACGGGGGTTAGGCCAACTCTTGATGAGAGTATGATTTCTGCAAACAGTTGTAAAAATTTGTCAAACTAATTAAGTTCAAAATCAGTATGAAAAAAATGAATTAATATGAAAAAAGGGACACATTTCCTTCTGAATTTGCATTTGACTACTGAAATTGTATACAGGTGCTTAGTTCCCTTCAGGAACAGATCTTACAAACCCCAAAGCACTAAATGCTGTCACTCAGAAGAGTTCTGATCAAACTAATTTTTTTAATATGTGCAGACACAAATTTAGGAACAGATTAGGTACTTACAACTGCAGGTAGCTATTTAGATCCTACCTGGTACACATCTTACCTGCCATGTACCTAACAGATGTGAATGCACACATTTCAAATCTGAGCATGAATTCAGTACATCCAAATGTTTATGTGCATGTGATAATGCATATATAGCCTTGAATTAGAGGCAACCTCTAATGTGTAATGCAGTATTTAGTAAATTAACTGCCCTGAATAATTAATTCTGTTTTAAGAAAGACATTAGGGAGGATAATCCTATAATTCTTTAGGACACACTCTGAGTGAACCTATGAAAAAATATCCTGCATTTTGCACAACAGTCATTCTGTTTACTTGTGGCTCACAGAAAGAGCCAAGCACACAGGAGGGCTTAACCTGAAGCAGGATTATTAGGCCAAGTCTACTGATTAGAACTACAATTTAGTGTGAAATTTAGTTAGGCTCTCCTCCAAAGTACAGACTAAGCCATTTTGAACTCCTACTGATTTTGAAGGCAAGGAACCAAAATGAGTGACAGTGTCTGATGTTCTGGAACTTGATAGGAGGTTGAAAAATGCTGTAGACTAGATGGTTTGAGGGCATCGCAGAGATCTATTATTCAGGTCAAACAGCTGATTTGGAGTCAGGGATAAAAAGTAAGTGGGAGATAAAGGGTGTGATTTATTTCCAGTATTTGATTAGTAATGTACAGTGAAGACTATAAGTAAAAAGAGAGCACAACAAAAATACAGTTATGTTCATATGCTTTGTTATCATTAATGTTTTAACTAAGTATATGTTAGCCAATGTGGTTAAAAGACCGTGTTTCATTTCCTGTCTTGTAACATTGGTTTTACTACTTGAAAAATGCAGGTATGCTACAGAAAAAGTTCCAAATTTTAGCTCTTCAACAGTACACTGCTTCTGCAGCTCTGCTGCCTTGTCACCAGCGTATGATTTAGAATTATTGCTTACTATTGTCTCCACAGAGTTTCTCTGTATTTCATTAGCTGATGGTTACCAGGAAGAAACTCTGTCTAAAAAATCTTTTTTATTCCTGAAATACTTTTGGTCCTATCTGCCACATGACAACTGCAAGCCTGGGTAGTTTACTTTTTAAGATCATTGGTTTATGGGTTACATAGAAATATCAAAGTATTATGTATATACGTGTAAGAAGAAACTGATAATTACAACATACTCTTAAGGATAGAGCAATGTACACAATGGTGGACTTACTCCATTTTTACAAGAGTATAAACAAAAGCAGAATTTGATTAGGTCATGTGATTGTCTCTCTAGACTCAAATGACTTTGAATTCACAAACATATTTCATGTACTTGGGCTTGCTGATGGCAGAGGAAAGCAATTTGTCCTCTTTCCTCAAGGATAAAGAAGCAGGGCTGCCTCAGATTTTTTTCCCAAATCAAAATACAGACCTACTCCAATCTTTTAATTACACCCAGTACGGCTACAATCCCAAGCCCCTTCCCCACTGTAGCTCCCAAGGCAGCCCAGCCAGGGATGGCATGATGACTCCTGTGCCACATGGGCTCAACATCTCTCCTGCTCTGTCTTGGGCAGTCTTTCTTTTCCCCTTGAATCTGCATTTAGCCATCACATCTTTAGTGGGAATACAGAAAAATTAATACTGACAAATTTCATACCAGAATAAGTCTATGAGGTAGTAGAATTGCCCGAACATTACAGAAAAATGTGCAAGAAGAAGGACACACACACACAAAAAAAAAGATGATGAAAGGACAGGTAAGATAAGGATGTAATAAAAATTAATGGTTAACTGGAAGTGAGGTTTCAGAGATGGTGTAGATATGCCAGTAAATTGAGACTAATAGTCTAACAACACTGTCACATAAATAGGCAGAAGTAGTCTCGGTTATCGTTTCCAGGAGGGGAACTTTCCATGATAAAACAGTGTATTTCTTGATTTTGTATTATCTTCAATAGGGATGGTTTCCAAGAGTACAAGAAGATGTTTAAAAAGGGTCTACCACAACAAGGCAATGCCTTCCGCATACTACCTAATTCTTATCTTCCTTAAAATTATTTTGGACTGAAAATAAATCTGACAGAGCTGTGAGCATAAGACAGTGAACTGTAGTTCACACTTTGCTGTAACTGTAGGCAAAATACAATCAACCACTCATCCCAAACAACAGCAAAGGTTTAGTGTGCTTTAGGAAATAGATAACTCATCTATACAAAGAACCTGTTCATTACTAAGATCAACAAAAGTGTCCAGAAGTGTCTGTAACAAGCAGGCTGTAAGAGCCAACAAGGGTGACATAAATCAGGGAATTACAGTGCCATTTGAATGCAGTAGTCATTTATGAGCTCTCCTCTACCCACTCATATACACAAGGACTCATAAAAATTACCAGGGAACTACGACTTTGGGAGAAGACTCACAGCCCAGGATCTGGAACCATCTCTCCAACCTCTGGAGATTTCAGAGAGAAGGGAAGAGAGAAGGGAAACCTCACAACCCCGCACCAGGACTGTGTACAACACATGAGGGTCCCTCTCCGTGAGTGAGCCTTCTTCCCCATGGAACAAGGAAGCTGTGCAACAAATTGCTCTGCTGCTCCCTCCACTTCTCATCCCCTCTGCACGATCCCCCACATGATGAAGGCGGCATGTAATTTGTAAAGATATATGTATCTGTAATTCAAATCCAAAAATTCAGCCTCCACACTGTCACTTCTCTTAAACCATCATACTACAAACCAAAACCATCAATACTTGATTCAATAATGTTTAAAAATACATTTCAATCATAAAAGTTTTGTGAAATCCTTTTGCCTGCCTAGAAAATAATAATTATTTGCAAAAATGACAGAATTGATAATGAAAGATTTTATTTGTTAAATTTTTATCTATTCTGGCAACTGCTGAGCTATTTACATACTACAGCAACACCTTTGTATAGACAACTGTATCTATTATTTGGGAAAGTACCAACCTTTTACTTTGGTTTTCCTCATGTATCTCTGTGGATACACTTTTTGAGGATAACACGGTACATTAACATAGTTTATAATAATAAAATATTTATTGTTTCTAAAGCACTCAAATTCACTATGTGGTTTTCAGAATAAATAAAGACTATGAGGTGGTATCCTAGCTTCACTGAAATTAACTCCAATTCATTGGGTTTTTAAGGTCAAAGTACCTTTTCATTAAGAGCCTGAGGAATAGCTGGTAGGATGGGATTCTGGTCTAGGACTCCTGCATGCTATTCCAGTTAAAAGAAAAAGGTACTAATGGTTTCAAGGATTCTATTCTTCTTCTCTGTTCCATTAGAAACCTGGTGGCATGATCACTTTTGCCTGCACTTGCTTTGCAAGAGGGTCAGCCTGATGGCATAACCAGAGTTACTTTTACTTGAAGAAGTATAAAAGGAAGCAGAGTCATGGCTAACACCTACTATTTGCTAACAGCAAACAGTGTATCTTAAACAAAGCACTTTGTAAGTCCCATAAATGCACAATATATTATGAACTATACTTCCAAAGACAATATGATTAAACATCTACCATCACAATGCAATGACCTAGAATTTTTATTAGCAGTAGCTATGCCTTAAAATTAAATTACAATACTGTGCTCCATTTTACGGCTGTTTTTTTGGTAGGCTATAGAGAGCTATCTGTTTTAAAAGGGAAATACGTGGTGGACCAGGTATTTGATTGAGAAGTAAAATTGGGTGACATTAGGAATACCTTTAATATGATGAAGAACACATAAAGTAATAGCATGGGCTATGAATAGCTTTGATTTGGCTTATCTGATGTGATCTGATTTTCCAGTTTATTCTAGCACTTTGTACTTTTGTGAGTATTCCTGTAAGAGGATACTGCTGTGAAATGCAGAAACAAATGTAGCTTAGGGGAACACTGCAAATGCTGCATCTGCTTTTAGCAGTAATAATTTGCAAAATTCTCTCTGAGGATAAGGACTATAATCTGTCCATAGAAATCTCCATTTTCTGTAAAGGTGTATGGTTCATTCTAATAAAGTTGTATTTTTGTAAGTCATTAAATTGTTTTTTATTAACCTCATACTCATTTTCAATTGAACAATTATTAAACTATAAAACAGAATTGCATGATTCCTAAAACTGTAGAACTGTAGTCTTAAGTTTTACAGTCTGCTATAAAGTGCTGTATTATTACAATACACTAAAGATGCTCAGACTATTAAAACTTTTTTTTTTTTTAATGAACTGTAAAATATTTTATCATTGGTGAAATAATTCTAAAGTATTATGCTCTCCAGAAGTATACATGCATAATATTTCGGCATAATGAAAAGCATGCTAATCAAAATGCCATAATTTATACTGTAATTCTAATATGCAAACTAAACCATTTTGCTGTCTTTCAGTAACAGGAATTTATTACACCCAACTTCCAACGTGAAAAATATGTCATCAGAGTATTGATCATTAAATATAAGGCCCAGTCTTATAAAGAATTCTATATGCACTCTGTAAGAGACATTGAACGTTAATGAAGGTACATCTGTGTAGCTCTGACGATAACGAGAGATGTACTGGCTTTGTCAGAGAGTCTTAGCCTGTATTTTACTCCACAAATCGTAACTGATCTTGCAAGGGGCCTCACTGTTCAACAATGAAGTTCAACCAAGGCTGGTAAATGTGAACAATTTTCTACTGACTTCTGATGGCTGATGTCTCATAGCAACACTGACACTTACATGAGACATTGAGTCTATAGGGTATGATACTTGGCTACATCCTCAAACTGTTCCTCTGATGTTCAAAAAAGAAGCAAACACTCTCTGTACTTAGAAATTAATCAGCTATATTAATCATACCTTTAACTTCAGCAGGATTTCAACAAGCTTGTAAATGATCTATCTTGCATGGTCCTGAAATTCTCTGGCAAAGATGGTGAACAACCCAGGCACAGCCTTGCACTGACTGGGAGCAGTCTACATGATGATACCATTAGTTATGTATGTAAGGATGTATCTGTTTACTGCAAAACAGCCTTTGGCCACTGAGGTCCACCGTTTGTGTAGTAATACAGCCACAGTGTCAATTGCTTTCCTGCCTATGAACACCACTATTGCCCCACGGACTGAAAACCCAAACCCATCCCTCGCTCACAGTGACCTGACCTTCTTTGGCTCTATCTGAAACGTGTAAGAGCCACACAGTAAATTAATACAGGAAATTTTATACGTCCAGTGAGGGAAACAAGCATTGAAATCACTGAAATCAACATCAATGAAATCAATGGACAAAGTAGTCTCCATTTCGGTAAAACAGAGAATTTTCTTCAGCACTCCCCAAATTAGAAATATAAGATTAAAGATTAAACTTTAAGTTATTCCCAACTGTCAGACTCTAATCTGAACATGTAAAGCACACAAGACTTCTACAGGTACAACAGAATTCCTACTGAAGCAAATTAAAGATTTTTTTTTCAGAAGAAAAGCTGTCAATAGGTGTTCTCTAAATCACTTGTATGACCCCATAATGGCAGCTAATCCTGGAAATGCAGGAGGTAAATTTACATCTTTTCATATGAAACAGTCAATATTGTCTGTCCCTTTTCCTCCTTTCTTTTATTTTGTTCTGGCACAGCACTGGGAGTTTTATATTCCTGTCCATCTTTTACCCCAGACTATGAATTGCTAAGTAGTTGCAATGCCTGAAGGAAGAGGTTCAATAACTTCCCAGGGACAGAGCAGGCAGGGGATTTGAAAGGACAGTGCTTGATTTTCACAAAACAAAAAAGAAAGAGAAAGAGCGGGCAGGGGATTTGAGAGGACAGTGCTTGTTTTGAGCAAAAATAAAAGAGAAAGATCACAGTCTGTGTGAAGGGATGGGGGAAAGATGGTGCCAGGCACATGGGTGACTTAATACTGGTGCTCAGGAGTTAAATCAAGCTCCCTTTTTCTCTATGCCATTGTACTTGGCACCTCACTATCCCCTCATCAACAACACACCTACATGCTGCCCATGTTCACCCACCACCTAGTACATGAAGCTCCACACCTGCTGTGTCTTGATCCTCAGAACACTACACCAAAGCTTTTAACCCTCTCCAAACACCCACACAATGCTTTATAATAATGATATTTAGCACACGGGAAGCTACATTAAATAATCATAGACAGTACTTCTTCAAACACCAGATTAGCAGATCCTTACACAGTGATGAGTATCAGCAACAGATAGAAAAGCACAATCATTTACAGTCTGAGAGTCATCCTGAAGTCATGATTTCCTCTGAGAATGGAGAGCTCTGTCTCCTCGTTTTATTCTAGGACTCACCGTAACAGATACTTTCTAAAATCCCAAGTTTATGTGGAATTATGTAAATTTGTGAAAGAACAGCTTGCAATATGACCCACGTCTCTTCTGAACGCTCACCAATATTGAATGCAAATAGAAAGAACAGACATATTTAAGTATCTAGGTCTCTCTTTTCCTCCTTGCTCTCCACAAAATGTTTGAGCTTTTTAATCCTTATCTCCTAAGCTTTTTTCTTTTAGTTTTGCTGGTGAGAGTACAAAGACATTCAGATACTGGACTCAACTGAAAAGTATTTGCCTTCAGTCTGAAGGGTCATGTATCCCAGTCACATGTGTCCACTTCTTACACTTCTTCAAAAGCACCTTAAAACCCCTTCTGAATGCTGAGCTAAGGTTAACTAGAGCAAAACATTTATGATTAACAAGGGAAAACAAAGCACAGAATGAGCTAGGGAGGTGATAGATTTCAAAGCCTAAATTTCAATTTAAACATCCTTAACCATTTCAACTTGTCAATTTTTGTCTTGTGCAAAATGACCCCTGAACATTACAGCAAACCCTGTATGAAACTCACAGTTTTATATTTATCTCTGCTGATACTGTAGTAACAATTCATCTAATCTAGTCTGATCTATCACTTGATGTTTATTTCATTATCATCTTTCAGTTCTATGCATCTCTCCTAAATGCAGCAGTAGCATTTTTCTTGAAGAATACACAGTGTGAGTACACATCCAAACTCATTCCTCTGTCCCCTTCAAATAATCCAACGTGACGGTTCAAGCAGCAGTGATATGACGCGAGACTGAAAGACCATAACTATTTTTTGACTGGTGTCCTGAACACAAGTTATAATTGAGAATGAAGGATAAACAAACATGTCAGTTAAAAAGAAAACATTAGAGTAAAGCTATCAGGAAAAAAAAAAAAAAAAGATGATAAGGATGGCAATTACTTAACAAAACATGCCCGTATAATGAGCATGCTGTTGGCATTCATCTTCCTTTTTTCCCCCCAATATTTTATAAATTAGTTTAATTCACTGCTGAGGATCCTTTGCAAGATATCAAGCACCTCGAAAAATACTTTAATTTAGCATTTTATAAAGAACAAACCACTATTACTCTCTATGTTTAGTAACCTCTTTTAGAAGCCAGGTTTGTAAAAGATTTGATAGGATGATTGACAAAGTTAAGCATCTTCCTGGCAAAGATGGAGTGCTGATTTAATTTAGGATTAGAAAGAAAGAGTATATTACATATAAATGAAGCATATATCAGAAATCAACATTTCCCTGTATCAATTTAAAATATTAAATACCATCATAACAGGAGAACTGTAAGTTCTGGTAGCAATGAAAAACTGAAATGAAGAACAATTTTTAAACAGTATCACCACCACAAAAATTATTTAGAAGCCCAAACCTTCAACAGGTATTAGAAATAAATATTGAGTACAGGTAAACAAGGAGCATCTCATATTTTAAGCATTTACAACCCTTCTGATTCCAGGTTTGCACATATGCAGGAGAACATGGCACAGGGACAAAACTGTTAGTGCATTCTCGCTTTTGATACACACATTCTGAACAACTGGGAAAAAAATGCAGCAAAAATTGCTCATCCAGTGACAGTCTTGGCAGATTGGGTTAGTGCCCTGTATTTTACAACCCCAGGAGGTCAGTATTAGTTCATTCCTTTGGCAATTAATACTAATCAATCACTTCCCGCTCTTTCTTCCCTTAGTGTATTTTTAAACCCACTAACTAGGATATGTAGCCTTGTAGAATCTCAGTGATCATTTCCTTATCCCCTCTCTGCATTTTGTGCTGAGATGAATACTTTTAATTCTACTTTCCACAGCGTTTAGGCTATATTACCTTTTAAAACCTTTCAGTTCAGCTGCTAAGTCTGTAACAAAGCCCTTCAGATTGCTTTTAGTCGCACTTGTTCATGTTTTCAAAATACTACAAAGGCGTATTTTTCATAGGAGGAGAGCCCTGGAATGAATACACTTCTCCAAGTGTGATAGGAATGCCTCCGGTTCTTTTGTCAAATTTGCATTGAGGTTTCAGTCTCACTTGCAAAGTGGCACCATACTGTCCTACAAACACAGGTCTGTTTTTAAAGACGTTTGGGTTTTGTTTTTGTTTTTATGCATTAAAATACAAGAACTTTTACTTTGTGTTTTAGTTCTGACACAAGGCAGTAGTAAGCACCAAAATGTTGTACTTCACATGAATAAAAATGCTTTATTCACATAATTTCAGTGACCTAGTGCAGAATTATCTATAGTTTCTACAAAACAGCAGAGATCATTTATAGAAAGGAAGCTCGTTTTCCTACAGACCTTTACTTCTTGTGTCAAGTATACTAGGGCTACACTTGAAGTAGTAACGTAACTTTAAACCAGTACTGATAAACTCATGTGAAACATGACTTAAAATGCCAGACTAACAGGAGTTAAGACAGGGAAGAATTTCATTCACTTTCAAAACAGTGGAACATCTATTCAGGTTTGAAGTACATTTGCAAATCAAACTGAGCCAGCAATGTGCTCTTGTGGCCAAGAAGGCCAATGGCATCCTGGGGTGCATTAGGAAGGGTGTAGTTAGTAGGTCAAGAGAGGTTCTCCTCCCCCTCTATTCTNCAATGGGATTTCTGGTCAGCCACCATTTCTTCAGTTCATTATTTATCATGTGTAGTTTGGTAGCATCTGGAGGCCTTGCTCTACAGGGGACTGTACACACAGTCAGGGAAAATGTGGTCTCTCCCATAAAACAAAGTTTTGATATAACATGAAGTGAATTCATAACATCCCATGGAAGTATTGCTTTAAATGCAAGAACATTCATTTAAGGTGTAAAAGCTTATGTTTCTTTTTAGCATATTGTATTTGGTCAAATGACTACTCCATACAGAAACAGATGCATACAACTATTTCCCTTTCACCAATATCTTACAAAGCTGAACTAATAATGAATGCCCAGATACAAAAAAGAGAATTAAAACAGAAGGACCTGAACTCCACACTGTCTAACATTAACCTCGCATACTTTGTGTCTCCGTAATGCCTGTGCAAAGTGTTAATTCATATGAAATTTGCCAATGCAAAATAAATGAAGGAGAAAAGGACAAAGGTGACAGTGTGTAGGAAAAAACAGAAAGCAAAATAGATTTCTGAGGGATACTAACTGTCCATTTTAGTGAATACAGAAACTGATACTGTTTAGTATGAAGAATACAAAATCAATTTTTATAAGCAAGTGAAATGTGGATGCTAAAAGTGTGGAAGAGTTTGGGAATCCAATTAAAAAAAAAAGGTATCTTAATACCAGATGAGACCCTAAAACTTGAGCACTTTCATTTATGTCAAATAGCACTTTTCCTCCTGTAAAAAAAAAGGCCAAGCTGATCTATCCCTGACCTAATTTTGCATTTCAACCACCAGAAATTTTTAGAACCCCAAATTCTAATCTGGCCTAAGGATGTTTTCAGCTTACACCTCCTGTTACCCTTTTTTCCTGCCTTGATTTTGCAGCTGTCTCCTGCTCATGCTCTTCAAACTTTCTAAGAGCCACATATACTGCCTTTGGCAAATAATGAGCCTCCTTAAATCCAGAATCAATGATGTACCATGAACAGCCTAATTGAAGTGCCGAAGAAATTCACAACAGCCACTGGCCAAAAGCATATCATAACCCTGACCCCAGTTCAGGAAGGTGCCTGATTCAAAATAAGTTTCAATCTTCGTGCAGCTTCTTCACCGTGAATTTTGTGGCACTGCATATTTTCTAATATTGAGACCTACTCAGCCAAAAAACTGTCCCAAGTTTACTGCAAATAACACGTGAAAGAAGGCAGGAGGACATGCTAGCTGACATTAAGATTTTCCTCTGAATTTGGATTACTCAGGGGATTAATTTAATCTGACATACCCTGGCAGGTTTTGGAGAATGCCACACTTGTATCCAAACCTGTGATAAAAAATTAAATGCTATGCCTTGTTTCCGAATCACAGAGGTAATAAAGTCCACTTTGAAATATGCTTGTTTCTGATTTAAAGTAAGTGTATCTGGTATTTTACAATATATCCCTCTTGTAACTACAACATGGGAATAAACAGATATTTCATTTTAAGCAGGCATCTATTTATGCAGCAGAAGACTACTCTGTGTACATATCTATGAAAAGCTTTTGTTTATGCACTGCCAAAAGTCCAAGACTCTCTTACCTGCAGGTTTGCACATGCTGGTGAATCGTTGTGATTGGGAATTTCATTGTTGGTAGTCTCTGAACCTGTGTTTTTAAGTCTGGAAGCTGTTGTAGTTGTGGCTGTAGTGGTCTGTACTGGTAAGATTGGCTGCCACACATTCACATCTGTACCATTGCCAAAGGCCTGAATTGCATTTTCTGTAAAAATAAATACAGGCAATTGTCCACTGCTAAACAAATGGCAGAAAACAGAACTGACTTTCTAATCATCACCATCATCATTATTATTATTATTCCATTAAAAATGTTTATTTACAGAAACTAATTTTTAATGCTAAAAAACGTGCCTTAATTTTTAATGTAGCAGAAACATGAACAAAGAGTACGGGGTCACACCATTATCTGGTGCAGCCTCTCTTTGTAACGTTCCCAGTAATTCTTGACAGAAGCTCTCTTACTGTGACCATATTTGTTACCATATTTGTTACCATCCAAAAGCTTCAAGACTTGACTTTCAAGATTTAAAATACAGTTTGAATAATACATCCTAATTCAGGCAGGTGATGTTACATAGCAAGCTAAAAACAGGGCAGGCAAAATATTACTTTATTTCTACAGCTTGTTGTACTAAAACTAATATGCCTATAACTACAAAATGGTTTAACTAAGACAATCTTTTCCTTGCAGTTTTCAATCAAAATCTGCATAATTAGGAGAGGGAACCACGCTTAAACTAAAACTTTAGAATATAAAAGTTAAAAAGCTTATCACAGTTTCATGGGATTAAAGAGTGTGTTTATGGCAACAGTAAATTGGTTGGGTTTTTTTATAAACAAACAAAAAAACAGTTTTTAATCAGGTCTTTGGGGATTCAACATGGATTTAGGGATTTCTCATTTCAAATTCTTTGTACAAGAAATCAAACAATTTCACTGGGGACTAATATGTGGAAGTCATTAATACTTCCTTCTCAGTGGTGTTCCTTGCCTTATAAAATAATTTACATTTAATTCGCATCTGAAAAGGATGTATATTATTCTGATATTAGTTCTTAGAACTTCAATGTACAAAGAGAAGAATTTGTAAAAGGATTTGCAGTCAGCTGGGTTGATGGAGACAAAGTAGAAAGACTGGAATGGTATTTTTCCTGGGTTTACCTGAATAAGGCTATATATAATGCAGTATTTCCCTATGATTTGCTATATTAGCAGTAAGTCTTTTTTTCCATCATTGCAAGAAGAAATACTTACAGTATCCTTACAGTTTTCTAAGTAAAAATAGCCTTTATAATTAGTCTTCTTTAATTATTTCATACAATCACACTTGATGATCCTAATGAGTCCCTTCCAATTTGAGAGTCTATGATAGAATCATAGAATGGTTGCGGTTGGAAGGGACCTTTAAAGGCCACCTAGTCCAACTCCCCTGCAGTAAGCAGGGTCATCTTTTTTTAGAGCAGGTTGCTCAAGAGACCTGTCCAACCTGACCTGGAATTTTCCAGGGGTGGGGCTTCTACCACTCTCTCGGCAACATGTGACAGTGTTATGCCACCCAAAGTTTTTAAAAAAAAAAAAAAAAGTCTTCCTTATATCTAGTCCAAGTTTACCCTCTTTTAGTTTAAAACCATTACCCCTTGACCTGTCACAACAGGCCCTGCTAAAAAGACTGCTCCCATCTTTCTTATAAGCCCTCTAAGTACTGAAAGGTCTGGAGGCTTCTTTAAGACTAAACAGCCCCAAATTTCTCAGCCTTTCCCCATAGGAGAGGTGTTCCAGCCCTCCTCATATTGTCATAATATTTCAATAAATTATATTTAAAAGATGTATTTTATATAAAATTTCATCTGTATTTCAAAAAATGTAGTGACTGTAAGGAGAAGCTTCAAGGTGTTTCCAACTGCTCTAGTAAAGGTCCTTTCAATTACTCTGTATTAACTAACTCACTGTAGTACGCTTTTCCTCTCACTTCCCAATTCTTTTCACTGCAGTATAAGGTAGGTGTGAACAAATCCTTTGAACAGATAGGTAAATAACCCATTCAGTTCAGTAGGAATTCTAGAGTATGTAAATGAATGTCAGGACATTTACTTTCACAATAGCTAAACCAGAGTCTTAACGTGGATTTCCAGAATTTAGGATTGGACAAACCATAACTGGAGTCAATCAGACAAGGATGGCTGTAATATTACCAATAAACTAACATCTTCCAATAAAGAGGATGAAAGTATAAACAAGGTCATGCATAACCCCAAATTTTATGATGTAATGTATTTTATTTGATGACTATTAACTTGGATTTTTGGCTTTTTAGAGCTTTTAAGCTTGGGTCAGTTTCATGGTCCTGATATAAAACCGTATTCCACAGTACAATGCTGAGATAAACACTTTGTCTAATATATATAAAAAGAAAACAATGTAGTGTTTACCTTTATGGGGACTAATAATTAAAACCGACTGGAATTTTCACACCCAGGTTTTGAAATCAAAGCTTCCACTTTGGTTGCAACTTATCACCTGTTGCAAAAGGCTTTTCAACTCTCGAGTGGAATTTCTGGGCAAGTGCACACAGAAATGTAAGAAAGACCAGGATTTCAGGTGTGTATGTGGGACATGGTAAACTCAGCTTCATATCCCAGCTCCACATGAGGCACAGGTAGGATGTGGCCCTGGTTCTCCTGCTTCCTCATTCCCCTAGCTCTCAGGGCACAGTTGCAGCCATTGCACTTCACATAAATAACCAAATGGATTTTTGAATGGTTTTCCACATCTTCTGTAATGCCCCAACTCACTGGTCTATTTTCCAGCCTGAAGGGGAAGTATACTTTAGCAAAACAGACTAGCAAGGAATTCCTAGTTTCATCCCATTGTGGAAAAGTGATTTTTGTTTTGTCTAAAAAAAAGTGGGAGGGCTATTAATCTCATCCCATAAACAAATTACATTTTCCCTAGGTACTGGAAGGCCCATTAATGAAAAGAACAATTAAAAAAAAATAATTGGAATTTTTCCCACCCTCTGTGAGACAAAAAACTTTGTATTAAACCAGAAACTTTCTTCATTTCTTCATGAAGAAGACATCTTTTAAAGCTAGGATGGCTATAATTTGTCTCACAGTAACCTCTAATGTCTTTGATTTGTCTTCATTAATGCTTTTATACTGATAGCAAAAGAAAGGACAAGGGATCACTCTGTCTTTATGTTCTAAAGAACCTGTAACATTCTAGCAATTAATACATTCACAAATAGAATAGAAGAATAGAATCTGACTTATTACAATATATATAGATGTCAGCCCCATTAGGGTTGAAGAACATTTGATGCTGTACTGTTAATTTTTACTCAGTCATAGTCTGAATTGTTTCCTGTGTTTTTTTGTTGGATGATCTTGAAAAATTGATTAATTCTTCCAAATCTTAATAAATAAGTGTATCAAAGAGCAACTCAAGTCACTTTCCGTATGCAAACTCCTCATGTCTTTCCAAAAATGCTGCCCATTGAGAAGCCACCAATGCAGATTTTCAGGCCCTGTAGTAAAACACAGACTGAACACTGCATTAGCATTAGCTCAAGAATCAGGGCTGGGTGGGATGGTCGGGACCATTGAGTTAATTCGCTCTTTTTGAAAAAAGCAACAATGTATGCTTCTTTTCATAAACTGATGAAATATGACTTTTGAAACTGCTAAGAATTTTTTACCCTCAGAACTCCCACAGGAAGCCTATTTCTTAACTATAGTCAGATAGTTAAAAATTTTCCCATTTTCAAGCCTAAATATGGATGGTCAATATTCCCCTTTTTGATCTTGTACCAACATTGTCCTCTAGGTTAAGTAATTTTTTTTTTCCCTTCCCTAGGCTTGCCCCTCTAACACAATTTCGGAGGACAATCACGTATCCTTTCAACTTCTGTTCTGCTAGGCTAGGGATGCCAAGCTCTTTTGGTCTCCTCATTTATGTGAAATTAAAACTCTGATGCACACTCCATATCATCCAATTATGCTGCTCCAGGCAGACAGGAAATTTGAAAAGAGAACCTGCCAAAATCGACTCCACTGAACCATTCTGAAATCTGTAATAGTCCCTAATTTGGAAGTGAGTCTGACTGAAAAAAAAAATCAATAATTTAACAAAATCTTTACAATAGGTACCATCCAGACTTCTGTTAAAACCAGGCATGTGAAATCAAGTAGCCTAAGAAACCTGAAGCTTGGCTATAAATTGCAAGAACAATCCAATTTATACTTACCTACAGCAAATCCTTCATAACATAAACTACATTTCTTTTTTTATATGAAGTTCTTAAATTATACAGAAGCCCCTCAGGTGTTACAATTTTTATGCACAGATGTTGCCTGACTGTTAAGGTCTGAATATGATCTGTGATGTAAACATATTTCTATAGGGTACAACTTTGTTATTTGAGATTTTTTCCCAAAAGCTTCTCATGTTTGCAATCTTGTCCATAAACCATACTATCAGACATATTTGCTCACTTGTTAAATATTTACACCTAGAGAAGAACCATGCTTACAAAGTCAAAGAGATGTCCTTGATGTATCATAACATACTTAAACAGTAAAGAATTTTGAAGAAAACATGCTAAAGCACATTTAAGACATGTAATTTCATACTCACTAAGGCATGTATTATCCTGGAAGAAATTCAGAAATTTCAGGCATTCATCTATGTCGTTACCACTGTTGCTGCAGTCACACCATGGGGCAACACTGAGACTATTTGAGTCTATGTAGTTTGGTGTCATCACTGTGCCTATAGAAAAAGAGTGAAGTACAGTACAGTGAGCAACTTTTCTACTGAAATATTCTTTCCCTACTAAGCAGATAGCAAACAGCACTTGGTCAGTCATGTATTCGGAGATGGATTCACAATGCAGACCCATGGCAGGGCTCTAACTTCAGACTTAACAGTTCCTGGCTCTCTTTGCCCTTTGACACGTAGACATGTGTACTCCATACCCTTGGTTATTTGACTGCAGGCACTTTAGGTACTGTAAAATGAGACACACAGTAGAGATGCTTCCCTCCCTCCAGAAAGGTTTATATTGCATTCCTGCAGAGAGCTGCATCAGCAGAACTGACAAGTGGAAAACTGGCACAGCAGAGGGATAGATTGGGAGAAGGTGGGTACCTCTTAAGAGGGCTCTGCTCCCCAATCAGACATCAGCGGACCTGTGTCCTTATAGTTGTTCTCTAAATATCCCATTTTCCTTCCCATCTTATGTTTTTCTGTCATTTTTGTTCTCGCTGAAAATAAATGGTTGTAACCAGAGATCCAGACCTGAGCTTCAGTCTGTAGCCAGACTGAAGAAACATTGCTGAAACACATGAGCAAAGAGAATGCTAGTCATGCTGAAAGGAGCCTTAATACGTCTTGGAGGAGCATTAACCCCATGGTGCTTGTTAGGGATCTGCCAACAGAGCGGGCTATGGCGATGAACAAAGCAAAACCATAACCAGCATACTAAAATGGTACAGTAGGTTACTTGCAGGTAACAAATTATTACTAATCTTGCTGTCTCACTACTTTTTCAGTACAATGATTCTTTCCTAAACTTTGTCAACAACTTGAAACTACAGGTTCATTTTAACTCTCTTACAGATACTTGGGTAAATGTTCTCTCATTTATATGTCAACTCAAGGATCCCAAGAATGAAAAGAAACCAAGGAATGTGATCTGTGCCCTAAAAGATACACAGCAACTGCTCAACATTCATCTAAATCAGAAAAGTGACTAGCACTTCAGTCAAACAAGTACTTTCACTGAAGGCATCTCCCCAGTAGCTCAGATATGTCAAATTTCTCTAAGGATTGAGAAGTTTGAACCTTTATTTTCTTTGTCTGACCAAACAGGAAACATTAGATGAAAAGGGGCAGGTATTCCACACTTGCACTAATGAAGGCTGCTTCAGGAAACTTGTCCCTCATTTAGTAACCTACAATTCTAGGACAGTCTAGAGGAAATCATGAGGAAATGTGATCACATCTCCTCAAAACTGACATCAAAGCAGTCATTAAGAAGATAGATAGATGAAGGATAAGTATTAGAGACCCAGATTGTACACTAGCAGAAAAAGTTTGGTCCATAGGTCCAAGCATTTGCAACACCACACAGGGAAGGGCCGTTAAACATCAAGCTAAAAAAAGGAACATTAGAAATAACACAAATCACAGAATGATGTCAAATAGCCTTTCAGCCACCAAGCAGCTCTGGGAACTGAACAAACGGCTTCATACATGACGTGGGAGACAAAGGAAACAGATATTAAGGGCTAGCCTGAGAAAAGCAGTAATGTAGGTGAAATGAATGCAGTCACACTGCCAAACTCACAAAAAGCATCTTTTGTTGTGTTTTGGGATGTTCTTAAATTAGAATGCAATCCCATAGCTTTATCTACTTCCAGCTTTTAACAGATAGCTGCAGTAATAATTGCTCAAATTCTACATAAGATCAGCACATAAGTAAATAGTACAGTTCAAAATCTACAAAATGGAGGTAGAGAATTTAGTAAAATAGGCAAATATCATTTGCACCATTACTGAAAACTTGACACTGGACAAATAAGAAAAGGAATGATGTTAAGTTAAAATATCTGTCCATTTTCCATTTGATGTTCCAGTGCACTATTTCAACTATGTGACATGATCTGAAAAGAAGCTGGAGAAAATGAAAATCAAGAGAATTTTGTAAATGGAAAGAAAATGGTAGGCTTCAAAATAATTACAAACAAAAAGCTAAGTAGCAAATGCTTAGCGAAGGGTTAAAAAACCAGAAAGGTACTAAGGAAATTAAAAAGGTCACTGAGGTAAGCCTTTCTTATCAGAAAGTGTTAAGAAGGTAATTAAAATGGGTCAAGACAGGGGCTAAAAGTGTAACAGATACTAAGGTCCGATTAAGGTTGATGAATACAGACAGGACGAGCAATGTGTATACACAGCACACAAACTGTACATCCAGCAAAACCAGAGTGGCTGAAAGAGCAGCTAGTAGAAAATCAGTCTGTCATTTAAACCCGGGGGCAGATGTGAACCCAAGCAGATTATAGGCTTCGTTTCCTGGGGTGGATTTCCTTTCTTCCCTGCAATGTGTGTGCCTTTCCCTTCCCCACCCCCACTAGCTGGCGTCTTGGAAATTCTGCTGAAGGACACTAATGGATCAGAGAAGCCATGGTGGTTGGCAGTAAAATAGGACGTGCTCGGTTTGCTGTGTGTTATGTATCAAACAGTTCTGTGAATGGTTTCAATACCAGTAGGCAGCCAGGTCTCCCTATTTCAGACAAAAGCAGAACTGACCTGAACACAGCCAAGAGGTTGCTCAAATTAGGGTCAATTAAGAATGAGGACATGAATGGTGAGTCCAGGAGGAGGGGCATGTGATAGAAGTTTGTTTGGCCCAAAGCAATTCCAGCTTATCCACAGAAACTCTCATAGAACTCCTGAGAAACCCAGGGAAATTAGACAGAATTTACTGGATACAGGGAAAACATATTGCTACCAGGAGCCTACAGCAATGAATTAAGATTTCCAAAAATCCTATAAAATATACCTATTTTTAAAATTATATATATAACACCGTGATGCAAACCTTAAAGCACCCTATATAGATTGCTCTCCATTTACCTGGTAAAGCATTTCATACAAAAACTGTGCCTGACTATTTCCACTGCAGTCATTCATTTCGGGTGGGATTTCACCAATATTGGTGAAGTTAAGTCTCATTTACATCACTGTATGTGACAGCAGAATCAGATCCACTGTACCTTCTGTAGAGAATCCTCAATTTCCTGAACAAACTCTATAGAGGTGTAATTTTTGCTACATTTAATGAAATGGCTAAATGAAACAATATTTTATTTTAATGAACAATATTTTATCTTAATTAAAACACCTGGAGATCCTGATGCTCTGATGAATGAATGGATCTCTAACAGCTCCTCATTCCAGTCTATCTACCTACCTATCTCTTCTTCCTGCATTTTATATATATATTAATCAGGCATTTGGAAGATTGTCCCTCTAATTACTCTCTCAGCATCTTACAAATTTGATAGTCCTCACATAATTTACTCCATTTTTACATCAGCTTGATATCAGAAGTAGGAATTCACTACTTCAGTACATGAAAGCTTTAGTTTTGTAATTTTCTTGTTTTATCAGAATTACTACCAAGAAGTAAAAACTAAAAACTCTTGCTGACACTAATCAGTTTATATGTTTCTGCATGTGTCTAGGGGCCAGTGGGAAGGAGAAAAATGTTTATTTTTCCCTTTGAAAATTAGATCTCCTTTTGATTTCAACTCCTTAGGGATCCCTTCCACATTTCTGATGTGTGACATTGTTCTGCAGCATGGTCATCCACAGTAACACCAAACCACCTGATTAGGAACTAAGGTCATCCTTGGGGTTAAACTGAAAAATGGATCTAACAAAACTGTCAGCAAAATTCACTAGGTCCAACAAAAAATTCTTGGCAGCTCTTAACCAGAAGTATATATTTGTAACAGTTACTCTTTGCCAGCAGCTAAACTTCTTAATCTCATTGACTAGATCAGATTTCAAGGCTATTCAATTCTTTGTTTTAGAGTCAAATGACATTCTATCATAACTGTTCTTTGCATGCTGTTTTCATCTCTTAGTTGTAGAACCATATCCTTTGAAACCATCACATCTATTTTTCCAGTTGCCACACAGCCTTACCTCACTTGCTAGCTGCTAAAGTTGTAAGAATGATAACAATAAGCCAGTGAATATAGCCTTCAGTCATTTTTTCAGCAAACCTAACCTATTTTAGCAATATTTTATTTTGGATATTATCTCTAAAGACATTTATTTAACAGTAGGATCTGCTTCAGGGCCTCAGCTGGGACTTTCACACCCAGCAGAAGGGGATATTACTGCATCGCAGCAGGTGCAGGCTGTATGCTTAAAAACATCTTATCTGGTGGCCTTTAAAATTTGTTTGTTTCAGAGTTTTGACATTCACTTATTCTTTATTACCCAGCCATGGTATTTCTACCAGTTCACCCTCCCGAGATGATCCCTCTCTTTCAGGAATCAAATAGTGTGTGTGGTATATGTAATCTGGCTTGCATAAAGGCATCCTTCTGCCTGTTGACAGAAAGATGATGGCAACCAAAATTCATTACGTTGGAGAGGAAAGAGGATTTCAGAAGGTAAGTTTGGTCTCAGTTCACCTCCATTGACAGACACCTCGGAAAACATTCAGAGTGAACAGAACAACATCATGGGAAGAATAGCAGCTGGAAGTGAAACAAGGCTGGTCTGGTCTGTTGTCTCATTCCTCCAATGTCCTGCAAGCTTTTCCCGAAGACCAAGATGTGTTTATGCAGCCTTGTGATGACAGCTACAACATCAACCAAGCTGCAGTTCACTTGCTCTTTTTAACTTCCTACTTCACAGTCCTGTCCAAATTCAATCACTTTAATAAGGTTTGCTAAAAAGACCCGATTTTATTTCACCTTTAAGCACCTTTCCCTCATTATCTTCTATCCTTAATTTCTTTGCAATATCCTGATTTATCCAGGGAACCTCTACAGGGTAAAACAGGGCCAATACACTTTGGTGGAGAGTTTTATGTAGTATCATATTCTACAGTATTACAGTCCACAGTTTTTATTTTATGTGGGCCATCAAAATATAGTTTGAGTGTTTCTCTTCGACTGAGCAAGCCCCCACCCTTCCCTGCTTTCTTACCAATAAGCCCCGAGTAAGCAAGGAGGCAGTCAGCATAGTTCTCCTTCAGACAGCTACTAACAGACCGTGACTCAGGCTGGCAGTTGGTGAAGAAATCTGCAAGGCGAGATCTGCAACATGAAGAAAAAAGTGTATCTTTAAAAATCAAGCCTGCAGGCATTCTTACCTTTTACACTCTTTTCATTTTTGGACAAGGCTTAATATTCTTTAACTTAAGTGTATATTTCTCTTTCCAGAATCCATTTTGAAGTCAGAACAAAAAAGTGTAAGAAAACAGTAAAAAGGGACAGAACAACAGGGAAATGCCTGCCCTTTACTAAAAGAAATGCTCTCCATTTTCATGCCAAAAAAAAGACAAAGAGCGATTTTATCACATGAGCAGTCATTTTGCCTGGATCTGAACTCTGACTGGAATCTGTTATTCTACAGATTGAGGACACAGATTCTTCTGTTTCACTGATTACACAAAACTGTATGTTTGTGCTCACAGAGTCCTCTTACTACATGACTTGAAGCAGAATCTGTTTTGGTACTGCCCTGAGTTTCCAGGGAATGGGCTTACCCCTGCTCTGAACTGGCCGCCAACTGGCTGAACTGGGGCAGCAGGCAGATCTAGATGGCATGGTCTCCAGAGCCCCCCAAGAGCCATGGTACTGCGAATTTATTTGTTCCTGTAAAAATGTGCATTTATCCACAGTCTACCGTATTGAGCCCAAGGCAGAGAAGTGAATGTGTGCTCTGCATCAAGTTCTGCTGCTGAATAGCCATTTTATCTTTCCTTACTTCAGTTACTCCATGTCCGAGATGGGGAAAGCACTGCTTACTTACAGAAAGGGTGTTAAGACTCAGAGTGAAGCTGTATTGCAATTAAAAGACTACTATTGCACTGGAAAAAAAGAAAAAAAAAAGACCCAACTAGCAGCCAGGAGCTTTTCTGGTTATTTGCACTTAAAGGCCACATAATGGTCCTGTTCAGGTCTGTAAAATTTGAGATGCATCACTGAGGCTGGGTCAAGGTCCCTCATCCTACAGCCACTCTCCTATCCATCTAGGCCTGCTCTCCAGCTCCACTAGTTCTTTCACTTAGACTTGTAAACTTGCAGCAGGGACTTCTGTTTATTTACTTGGAGCAGGGATTTCTGTTTTATTTATAAAGTGTCATTTAGACATCAACAAAACTACTTAACCTCCCCGCTCCAAGTTTCTCTTCTGTGAAAAAGGGATTAATTTTTATTTTTTTTTTGCATATACCAACTCACAGTGATGTTTCAGGATCAGGTGCTTAATCTTTGCAAAACTGTCTCCAGATCAGACTAGTATAATCTACACATTTTCAGCACTGCTCTAGCATTATGCAGATTTGCAATATAACTGCTCTTTTTTAGTTCTGCAAAGAAAACACAAAAGTAAGCAGAAACAAGTGATTTGCAAGTGATTTACTTTTATTTGTTTACATGCTCCAGAGACTAATTATCTTTGTTTGCTTTATTGTTTTACTTATCTCAGAATGGGACTGGATGTACATCATTAATTGGCCTGAAAGTAGTAACGGGCAAACTTCAAAAGGTTCACAGGCTTAGTTTGAGAAAGCATCCTATAAATAGACTGTATGCAAACTGTACCTGTATTTATCTGAGCTATTCTCATGACCTCTTTTTAGTTCCACTCCTCTCTAACTGTACTTACACCAGCAAATCCATGGTTGCCTTTGAACCACAGTCAACAGTAAGGTTTTCACTCCCTCCCTTCCCTTATTTAGCCATTTAACCTTGAGATGTGCATCTATACACTGTCGCCTTTAATAGCTTTAAAAAGTCAAGCTTCCTGCTGATCCTTCAAGATGCCCTATATGTATACATAAATTTCTAAATTTCCATAAAATCTCTACTCTGCTGATGAGTATGTACAGTACCTACCCAGGGACAGGCTGAGAAGAAATGGATTCCAAGGTATGATAAGAGATAAATAGCAGCACGAAGGAAACCTGGGCAAGGAAACCCTATGTCACTGCAGCGATTCCTCTCCCCGTCAGTAATTAAGATGGTGGCTCAGATCCAGCCTTCTGAGCAACTGTGAATAAAGCTGAGTGTTTGTAAGGTTTTTCAGATTCTACTAATACATGGATGAAGTCTGTTTCAGGACAGAAGAGAGCCCAGCACATCTATCTAGTATCAAAAAACTTTGCTATGGTATAAAGACCAAGCCTGCTGTATATGCAGTATTTCTGCATTTCTAATCCAAAGTAGCTCCTCGGATTTAAATTTCATTACTTATGTGACCAACAATAAACGCTTCTGGAGCTGCAATTATACAAACAGCACCTTGATAATCCTGAAAACATTTCTTGCAATCATTTCATAATTCATGAATGTCCAGGTCTCCCTTAGATTCTTAGGTGCATTGGTCCAGAGGTCACTTAATACATTCCTCTTCTCTAAATGTTTTTAAGGACTGATAACTATGGAATAACACCAGTCATTTACTACCCAGGTTCTTTAAAGAATGTATTTGTTGTAAACCCTAAAGGAGGCTAAAAATTGCTCTGCTGATCCCTTTTGCATACAGCTTGATTTCTATGTTAATTTCTGAAGAATTTTTGTGGTCATAAAAGGTAATGATCTGACAAGGTTGCACATTTAAGTTTTCATAAGCCAAATATAGTTCAGATAGCTCTGTTCCAAGCATTACTGGACACCAACATGCACCTCCTCCCTAGTGAGTCATCCAAACTTCATACTATCAAAGTTCATACTCTCTTCTGAGCTGTTAACTACACCTAATGTTTACATGGATTCATTTCTACTGGCGATAAAGTTAAGGCCAGCATATAAAAACAGAGAGACACCTCCATCTGCCATAAAAAAACTCCATTCTTTTCAGCACAGATCTGCTGATTAACGCTCACTGAAGTTACAGTCCGAAATATTTCCAGTAGACTGGCACTGATGAAAGTGTGCTCATCAGCAATACCGAAAGAGTGGTGCTGCTATTTATCTAGAAAAAGATAAATTAGCCTAATTAGAAACCACAGAATCATTTATCCTGAAGTATCACATAGGATATTAAGAATGGTTTGGGTAAAAGAGACAATCCTTTCAGGGATGCTGAAAAAGAGCCATCAGATGATAGTGGTCTTACAAAAATACACATTCTGTACTAACTTCATGTTCCTTCAATGGAAGCAACTTGTAGATAGTAACATGTGGACAAGTGTCTAACCCATGACTGATCAGTTTGGTAATCTAGGGAACAAAGAGAGCTTTCAATGTGTGTGCCTTCAAGTGTGAACAATTTTATGTGTGCAATGTACATACATGTACATATTTGCTTGATGGCTAGATAGAGAGGCTGTGTTATATTGTACATTAACCTGTAGCAGGACCACATTTAAAAGGAATGATTTCTTTTTTCCATTGAAGAATCACAAATCCTATCCATGCACAGCAGCATTAATGATTTTTTCCTTTCCCTTGCATAAGAAATGAACTGAAGAGAACCACACAGAAATCTTCTTCCAAGGAATAAAAAATAATAATTCTGTTTGCAGGGCAAAGCCCCCACAATTTAAATGATTCCTACCTTAGCTCTGGAAAATCTCGTGAAAGCAAACTGCAGGTCTTCTGGAAAGCTTACTCTAAATGTTTTGTATACCACTAACTGAAAAAAAAGAAGAATAATCCTATTGCAAATTCAAAGAAAATCTGCTCAAACAACAAACAGTCTTTCTGAGAAGAGTAAAAAATCCCAAACCTGCTATTCTCTAATGCTTTGCATTAGCAGCAGTAAAATCATTTGTAACAGTTAAAATTACAAAGAAAACAGAGTTAATTTGTTTTCCTTTTGATAGTGTTTCTTTATATACTCAGCAGGATAAATCAAAACTTTCAAATTTTGCTTACAAATAAGCTTTGTTAATAGCAGTATTGTGTTTAATCTGCATATAATTTTTGAGGCAATTTAATTTCATATTAGCACAGCCTGTTGCGTAGGCAACATTGATTAGATTTTCACTATTTTTTATTATCAAGGTTTTGTAAAAGTTCTTTGATGTTCTGAAATTATCTTTGATATTTATCAGTCCTCCCCCTGTAAAGTTGGTCAACTCAGCTTCAGTACTGGTGCAATATTTAAAAGCAGGATATAAATGATGAAGTTAGAGAAAATTTCTAAAACTGCCCTTTTATTTTGGATCTGGTGTACGTCTTGGCCTCTTAGAAAGGGCTCTACGAACCAGACACATGGATCCTCCCCAGGAAGGATCCCTGTTGCTGGGCTCATGGGTGTTGATTTCCTTTACGTTTCTTTTTCTCGCTGGCTGTATGCATCTTCAGGTGCTGGTATCCAGAGGCTGAACATTTAGAGAGAAATCTCTCTTAGCCTTGCCTTTGCTTTGGTGGTCTTCAGACCAAGAAAGACATCAAATCATGTCTGCACACACATATGCTGTGATGTCCAGGTGAGTGGCTACAACTACTTGCCCTGTTACCGAATGCAAGGAGCAACGGTCACTTTCATGATGCTAGGTGAAGTTTGGACGTGTTCACTGCAACCTCTCTTTACACTGCTTCTTGTGTTTAGGTTCCTATTTATGGCTTGACAGCAGTAACATAAAGAGTATGTAAATGCCAAAGCTGAGCAACTGAGGTGACTACGCTAATTAGTAAAGCTGCTCTAGCGTCTAGACAGCATTTGGCAGACATACTATAGTCACGTTAGGGAAGTGCTGCATCAATATTCAAACCAGAAAGTATAAATCTGACACTGAAAAAATGCAGACTAAGTCAATGAATATGTGTCATAGTGATAAATGACACCATTATAGGAAAAAAACCAAACAAGCCAAAATACTTGTTCTTCTGTGGGGGTCAAATGCAGTATCCTCCTCTGCTGCTACAAATAGCTCCCATATAACTTGGTGATAGTTCTGCTGGGATGCAATAGTGGCAAGAGGGGTTGGTCTGTGGCCAAACTAATGACTTTGATGGTGAAGGAGCTGCTAATTTTCTCTTTGTTTCATAAACAACAGTGAGTCGGCAGCAAGAAAATGAGGCAAACGCTACACAAGAAACTCTATCAAGCAGTGAGCTGAGAAAAACCTCAGTGGACCTCTATCACCAGAGAGATTACCCTCACAGAACCTAGCAATACAGCTTTGACCCATTTATTTTTTTACTAGAAGACAGTAGAGCTATGTAATACTAATACATGTCATATATCCTAGGTTATGCACGCACACTATTGAGCACCTGTGAGCAACTATAGATTCTGACTTTTAAATAGTAATTTCACATATATTTATTAAATAGCAACTCCTTTTTTTTTTTCCAGCAAAAAGTTTAGCTTTTCTTTGGATGCTACCCTCCTTCTCAAGCAATGACACTGTTTGGGCTCTGAGGGCACTAATGTCCCTGCCCTTCCCTGGAGCTTCCCCCGCCCAGCCTATGGCCCAGGATCTCATACCAGCCCCTCCAGTCTTCAGTCCAGCAATGGGACAGCCCAGCAATGCTGTAGGACCTCAGACTCCAACCTCCTGCAGCCCTCCCCCTGCATGGGCCCCACTAAGCCAGGTTCATCCACAAGCTGATATCCCAGCCCATCCCCAGGGAAATGTCCAATACCCAAGCACTGCCCCTAGATGGGGTGCCAGGATGAGCCCTGCCTGAAAGGTCCTGCCCTTCCTGTCCCAGGGGAATCCCTATGGACTGTAGGGAGCCCTGGAATCCATACTGCATCTGGACACACAGCTCAGCATCTGTACCTTCTGGGAAGTGGGAAGGAAGGGTAAAAATGCAAAGATCTGATGGCAGCGCATTAGGCTCTCAAAAGCTGAATATTGAAAGTGGTTTCTCTCTCATGAGCAGACCCAAATCTTTTGTAACATTGGCAAAAACCATTACAGGATCTTGGACACGAAATACCAGCTACTAACTGAAAGAAGCTGTTTTTTATCTGTTTTTGCCTCTGGTTTGTTATTTTAAATGACTGGCAGCCTAAGCCCATACAAGTATTTCAATTCTGGATTCAATTTATCTCTGAAAATTATGTTGTTTAATCGGAAGTAAAATACAGACAACTCCCAATTACATACAGGCAGCTTATTTGGATTGTGGAGTAACTGGGTACAGAAACAGCCAGAGATGACACAAGATTCATTCAGATGCCTCTCAGCATCACAAATGCTTGCTCAGAGCATAAGGCACAAGACCTGACACTCCACCAAAGCTGCTTCCTCTAGCTAAGCACCCATACTCAGCCCCAACTGTCTAGCTGACTGTCTGTACCATATTCCCAACCATATCTACTAGTACGTATGTTACCCAGGCTTTTTGTTCACCAGGGGCTTTCAAGACACCTATACTCCAAATAATGGAGAGCTATTAGAAATTCAGTCATGCAAAATGGAAAATATTGCCATTTGTGCATATCTCTATTTGTTAAATTAACAGTAAAAACATTCTATTTTTCTACTAACAAGCTTCATTTTTCTGAGTAACAAGTGCTCTATGTAAACATACCTCATACCCATGTTCTATTATTGTATTTTATGGAAGGCAAAACAAAGTAAGTTATAGACCATTTTCTGTTAACATTATCCTTTCCTCTTGCTCATGTCATCTGCTAGAGGCCTCTTAGATCTTTTTACATGGTGTCTGCTACAGAAAATCAAAGGAACTTAACAAAACACTAATCTCATAGTTCATCAATGTTAGTTAAATCTTCTAAGTGACCCGAGATCATGCATGAGAGTAATTTTAATTTAATATATTAGGTCTCCTTTGGGTTTTGAGGAAAACTACTAAGCCTAAATATGATTCTTAACAAGTATGATTTATCTGAAATTGGGTAAAATGAATATTTTTATACTACTTAAGTTTTGTGCAATAAAATCAATTTTGAAAAATACAGTGCAAAGCCTGAGCACAAGGTAATGCAATAAAGAATTAGAGCACTGATTCTTAGATGCAGTGACACAAACCAGAATTTTCTCCTTCTGTTTGAAAAAAAAATTACCTCACATCATTTTTTAGAGGCCTGTTTGAAAGAACATCTGGAAAGCATTCCACAGGAAATCAAACCTATATTAAATATGTTTTGTGGGGCTCTGTTTCCTTGTATTGACTCTAAGCATGCATAATGTGTTTCTGTCTTCTCAGCTGCAAAGAAAACACTTCTCTGAGAATCTTCTACAAAATGATAGGCTAAACTGTCAGTCTATGATTTCCATCAGAGGATGCTGGTAGAATTTCTATTTAGTCTACCTGTCTCTGTACTAAAGCTGTCCAGTAACAGGAACAAATCCAATAGCTACTTTCCAAGTACTGTGAATTTGTCTATTTTAATTTTATTACATTTCCTTATGCTGCTTAATTTGAAGCTTCTAAATTTAAATGACTGTCACGTTTAAAGATGTCCAAGCCTTAGAGTGTCTCTTGGTAGCATGTTACTCAGGAAAGAACCCGTGCATTAGACAGACAGTTGTTCTCACTTCATTAGCTGAGCAGACAAGAGTGTCTTTGAATTACAGGCTGGAAACCTAAGAAAATCATTGTCACTCTCAAAAGCAAACAAAGAAATTAGTGCCACTGCAAGTCCTTGAGTGTACCACTGGATGCTAAGGTGTTTATTAACAACTATATTGTGAGTGTACACGGAAAGGGTGTCATTCCAAGTACCTGAAAAAGACATCTGTGACAGTAATATTGTCTGTAACCACTTGAATAACTATAATTGAATATTACTGGCTCGAGCATGAAACTGTTGCAGAGTTTGGAGACAGAAAATAACATAAACATTTCAATACAAGATCTCCCTTTGCGAGAAACATTTCTATTAGTAGATCCACTGGATCATTGGGTTTCCTAAGGTAATGTGGGGATGCTTTTTGCATAAGAAAATCCCTCAGTGGCACTGTGGTATGTGTGGTGGCATTCCTAAAGGGAACAGCTTCATGTCCCCTTGTCAGAGACCTGGCTGAAGAAAAGAAAAGGTGCATAGTGGGTCTTTGAACTCAATTATGCAGGCTCTACAGACAGCCAGCATAACTGAAACTCATTCAAAAGCTACTCCAAAAACCCTTTTGACCTCAGGAGTAAGACAAGAAATATGAAATCAGAACTATAGCAGATAGAAGCAGATTAGTCTCTGTTATATGAACCATTTCTTTTTCCACGCGCAAAAAAGGCCCAACAAACAGCAGGTCATAACAAGCCAATACAGCACTGAACTCAGGGAATATGTTTTAGTTGCTTTTAGAAGATATATGCATATATAATGCTAGTACAGAAAGCACTGATTTGTAATTTAAGACTGGGAAACAAACCATTTTTACCAGTTAAGAATGACATGGCTCTCTTAAGAGGTTTTTTTATCTCCACTGTCAAAAAAAGCTGGACACGGACAGATGTTTACAGAAGTGTCTCTGAAAGACACGGTCCATTCTGAAGACTATTTTGGAATGCTGAATGATGGAACGTTAGTGAGATATATTTCCAGCATTTCACAATGCCCAATTAGAAAAGGGAGCATCGTAACTGAGAGGACGACCACTGCAAATTATGCTTGAATTGGAGCAAAAGAAAGTGAACTGAACATTGAAATGATACAGTCAAGATTTAATTTAACAGAGGTCTTAGTCATATGTGCTTTATAATAGAAAAGCTTGCTGTAATGGTTTATAGTGTAAGCACAAACATGTGAATGTAAGGTCATCTATTAATAAACTTAGGCAAGGGTCACAGTCAGCTCTCACAGAAAATCTATATTCAACAATAAACACACACCAGAAAACTTTTTCTGCGTCACTTGTTTTAAAGCCAGCAGATAATCAAAGCATAGGAAACAACCACCACTGCTGCCGAGGACTCTTTGCAGATACTGGTACATTTACATCTGGCTTCCACTTAACAGTAGTTATGCCATCTGTAACATGGTAGTGCTTAACACATAATGAAAGCAATGCAATTTCTATTCAGTAAACATTAAAATGCTAAAATTTGAAAATATGTATGTGGCTGTCACTTGCTCTGTTGAGAAACAAAGTTTTATTTTTAGTTTCAGTGCTTACATTTTCTTGCAGCTATTTTAATAGATGAACTGCCACCAGAAATATTCTCTCACGGAGGCCTGATGGAGAATGATATAAATAACCTTTACAAAGTCCAGCATAATGGAATGGTAGAATCAGTTGACATTCTTTTAATTAGCACTGCCCGAAGATTTACCTACACAGAACAGGAATAACCAAATTCATGCCTGGAATAAATCCACTTAAGTCACTAATGTCAGAAGAAGCACACTGGGAATGGACTTGATATAATAGCTCTGTTATTCACATTAAACATACAGCAGCTTCTTGAACATAGCATATACATGGTTTGGGGGAAATAAGAAAACATTTTGATTTATTAAAGAAAAAGCTATCGTGTGATGTATGCACCCTTTTTTCTTTGACCCAGAAACACCAAGTTAGCCAAATACAACTGGGTGTACATTAAAAGGGATCAAAAATCTTTACTTTGCCTGATTTAACAGATTAGTGGGTGGAAACTACTCATGCAAACTGGTGGATGCTAAACTCCCCCTCTCTACAAAAGCTCTCAACTAACAACTAACAAATCAGTGGTAGCAGTAGTCTTACTAGAACCCCACCCAGCAAAGCAAATAAGTGCTTGTTTATCTGTAAGAACATGAGTAGCTCCAAATTTAGATCTCTATTAAAGTTTAATGCCAAATCTAATTTCCTGGATTTCAGTATTTTTGACTAAACATTGGTGGAACTGCTTCATTAAGATATGTAGTTAATCTTTCCCCTGTGATAAATGAACAAAACAGGTCACATTTGCCCTGCTGTAACCCCATTTCTGGCTGTAGTTTTCCTTCCTATATTACATTACATTACACAGGCAGTTCTCCTTTCTCATTTAGAATAACAAAACAAGCCTTTTCAGACAAAATGATACACAGACATGAAGGACCACATCTGGATGATACAAATGGCATGAAGTTCTCAGAACTAAAGTTTCTGATTACTAAAGAAACTAAAGGCTCTGATTACTTCAGCCCACGGGATCCTTTTAGCTAAAAAGAGACTGACACAGAAGGCACAGTATCTAAATACAGGCAATAAAATTCTAATAATTTGTATCTAAGTTTATTTTGTGATTGCTGTATGTTCACACACACATACAGTATTCCCTCTTTCATCCCCTTAGACAGGCAATAATGCACATTCAGTGCCATGATTTGTTCTTAAACTTAAAAATAACCAGAAAGAATTAGTAGGACTTCAGCCACACTAGGGCTACTGCAAAACTACACCACGCAAAACCGATGTCATCTGAATCAAACATTTCTCACCATGTGTTTTAAGATCATGGGCACAATCGAATTATGCTGCCTTTTCATGGAGACTTGGATTCAGGAATTAGCAGAGGTTCTAGCTGACTGAAGGGATGCTACTTGTAGAGATTCAAGCTTGCCAGGCACGGGACCTCTGTCTAAAGATACCGTCTAGTTACTGCTTCTTGGAGCATAAACCCCCCGTGCATGAGGCTCTCTTCGTTGTTGAAGCAAAAGCTATGTGAAAATTGGGTGCAGGAATAAAGCTGAGCCATTCTTCTAATTACTGTATTCCTCTGTCTTTGTTTGTTTCAGAGAAATGTCAGTCACCCAGCAAGCTTTTAATCTTCAAGACCCTCTTAAGCAGAACAGAGGAGTACAAATGAGGACTGGCCAAGCAGATCCTGGCACTGCAGGATGCGATCCATCTACACTTTAAAAGGGACAAAGCAGTCTTGTTTTGCTGGGTGTTCTGATTTTTGAATTCCAAAGGGACTTATGAAGATGTTTTAAGGTGGAACTCGTGATTCATTTGGAATTTTATTCAGAGGGAAGAAATTTAAAGTTACCTTTGTTTATGGGGGGGAAGCAATACTATATTTTACTCTGCTAACAAAATACATCAGTGCAATGAATCATGTACAATGACAAGAAGGGAAGAAAATAATACAATATTGCACCATTTTCTGCCTTTACTTTGCCTTGACTTGAAAGGGTTTTTTGCTTATTTTGCAGAGACTGCATTCGGGTTTTCTTTCCAGGAAAGTAATTCCCCACACACATACTCCACTAGACCATCACGGTTCCTTTTCAGAGTACACCAGTTTGAGTTCCACCTTCCCCCAGATGCTATTTTTTGAATTTTCTGAACTGTGGTAATTCCTCATTATTAATTCATTCAGATTAATTCATACCTGGGGTTTGTTTCACTTAAATAAATATGGTACCTCCAACAATATATACATATATGCATACACTTACATAGACATATAAAAAACATTCTCTTCAAATTCAGGCTCTGCTTACAGATGTGAGGTGAACTTGCAGGCATGCTGCAGTATATGGGCCAAAAGGCAGCTTGAGATTTTTTCCTATCCCACTTGGTATTTTGCAGACACAGCAGCTTTCCTGATGTCATGCACAGAGAGAGCAGGAAGGATGTGCAGGTAGCCTGAGCCCAGGCTAAACCTATTACACTGTAGACATCCTACATCTAGTGCAGAATAAGTCAGGCAGCACATGAGGGTTTTCACCCTCTCCCCTGACTCAGTCTCCAAACATACAATATAGGCATATCCTACATGTCTCTCGAAATTAAGAGTGTCCCTTTTAATGTCCTTAACAGCATTAAAAAAACTATGTTGTTTTGCATAGCCACAGCAAAACAATCATTTCAAGGAGCTGCCAGACAGCTTTGAGAGCCAAACTGATAAAAATACCCCAGAGGGTTGTAAATCCAGCTCTGTTACGCAGAACTGTATAATGTTACTGCGTCCTTCATGACAATATCCACCAAATGTCCTTTTAACACATAAAGCTAGAGCCAGTCTTAAGACTGAGCAGTCAGGCTTAGCAGCTGGCCAACTGAATTGTAACCAGTATAGACTCAGAAAGGGAGGTAGCACCTATGTTTTCCCCCTCATTTTCTGAATTACAGAAGATCACTGGACTGTGGCAGGATATCGAGGGAGGAAAAGAACAACATGAAGAGGAGCAAGTTAGGAAGGACTGTAAGTGGTCATAACAGAGAGCATTCGAATGCACTGGAGAGGCAGTGAAAGTCAGTAATGACCAGGAAATAGGGAAATCTGAAAAAAGGAGAGTAAGCAAGGGGAAGAGGCATGAGTAAAAAGGAGGGGGAATATGAGAAACATGAAAGGTAAGTCTAAGAAATATAAAGTTTAAGGAAAAGTGCATTTTTTTTTTCTTCTCCTCTTCCCTCACCACCTACACAACCCTTTAGTGCACTCCTCCCTGCTACTTGTTAATGCTGTAACTGTAACCTAACCCAAGGTGCTGGGCTCTGCCCTGCACACCTCCTCCAACCCTCCCCCCCACCCCGTAGCATAGCAGAAAAAGCTGACTGCACATTTGTAACACCTCATCACAGACTTCCTACAGTGTGTAACCACCCTCTCCTCTGGCAAATCTTACTCATGAGGGTGTACAGTTTGCAGCAGGAACAGCCCAGAAGTCTTATGCAGAGAAGCCACTTTTAGAAACAGGTATTGGTATAAAGGACTTTCAGATTTGCACATGCCTTCACCATGGTAAATTATCATTAAAACTATTCAACAGAATATAAAGAAGAAGAAATTACCTCTTGGCAAGTTTCTTATGTTTCAAAGAAACATAGCAAGCAGATGAGCTTTTGTTCTAGTTTTTACTGTGTATGAACTCTTTTATGCACTGATGAAAATGTCTGCATATCTTCACACAGTGGTGTTATACCTGGAGAAGCAGATAGCTTTCATACAGAATTGAGTAAGTGGTTGAAAAAAAACTAGGCAACATAATTAAATGGATAGGATAGGTGACCAGAAACTGATCAAGAGGTAAGAACACACCAATGAGAGCACATTTATAAAGATTTAGCTCTCTGGATACATGGTGTGAAAAACATAGTTATTGTATTTTTAGGGAGATGACTCATATAGTATTGTAATAGCATTGTAAATACCGTGAAATGCGATAGAGGTAAAAATGATGCACAGTGTCCTGCATTTGCAGCAGAACGATATATTTAAAACACGCCAGTGAATTTTCTGAAGTTTAATTAGTGGCTGAAGTGATCAGAATAGGAGGTTCCCCCAAGGCTTGAGCTATTCCAGGACAAAATCATTGGTGAAAGTTTTTGACAGTATATTGAGATTCCTTAGAAGTTCTGTTTATGTTCCTAACAAAGAGGAACTCGCATGGCTTCATTTTTTTCTTCTTTCTTCTTTTTATCCTTTCCTCCTTTCCTTTCCTTTCCTTTCCTTTCCTTTCCTTTCCTTTCCTTTCCTTTCCTTTCCCTCTCCCTCTCTTTTTCTTTTCCTTTTCTTTTCTCTTTTCTGTGAGCACTCACAGGCATGCCTGAGCAACTCCAATCAATTTCAAAGCTGGATATGGACTAGGATACAAGTAGAGGCAGCAGAAAAATGATAATGCAAGCCAACCATTCCGTACTCTGATGAAGGTGAAAAATTAGGACTGTTTACATAAATTAGAACATATTTGCATTTCCTGACATTTCTGGTCTCTTTTTCTCTTGATCAAGAGTTTATGTTATATAACAGATAGATTAATGAATAAAAATAAGCAAAATGACTTGCCATCTCAGTTAATGGTACCTGCAGTCTGGTCAAATTGCTTCCCTGCTCTTAACTCTGTTTCAAAACAAGATTCAGTGATACATACATCCAGGACAAAGTTTTTAAAGAGCACCCAAAACGAAATGTTTACATATTAGTTTGCACAGGTCCAGTTGATGTATTATAGAGAGTAGGGGCAGATTCCAATCTTGCATTTCTGAGTAAGCAGCATTCATAAACCGCTTGTGAGTGTACTTTCAGAATCGCTTTACAAATGTCCCCTTGTCTTAACTAGCGTTAAGAAGATGCTTTAATAGATAAAATAGGCAGGCAAATAATAGTTTCTAAATTACTCAGGTTTCACAGTAGGCAGGACATATTCTCAAATTATTCTCCCATTTAGATGCTCTCTCTGATACCAAAATTAAATAGAAGTTATCAGAGCTAGAATTATATGCCTACTGACTACTGCTTTTAATCATTCTAAACATAGCTGGAATTACTATGTAGACTGATGTTTATCAGTGAATATACTTTCTATAGAAAGGAGGAGATCTCCCCTTCCCTTCCTCCGCTGCCTAAATCCTTGCTTTCTTGCAGGACAAAGGGAAGTAATCACATAAACTCCCTCTAAGTGCACAACAAGTCATAGAAACAAAATGTCTTTTGCCATATTATGGATAGCCTGCAATAGCTCTGCTGACGATTCCTCCTCTCCTTGACAGAAGTGAGGGAAGGTATTAAATACAATAGTAGTTTAGACAGCCCAAGAGGTATTAACACCTACGTGAGATGACTACTCTCAACAACACATCAAGCTTGCTTTACCTCCAGGCATAGGATCTAAGTGCTTCACTCACTGACTGCCCCAGATCCTGCAGGCAGTTGCCCACATGTTCCCTTGTACCAGTGCACCCCTCACCCTCACAGACAGGTCTTGCCGAGCCTTGTAGGAGTCCAAACTTTCAAATTTTGGTGTTTTAAATCAAAAGAAGCCACATGAAGAATCTGTAAAGAAAACCATTTTTACCCCATTGCTGACTTCAACAACAGTAGCAGAGATTTCACCAAGCTTTTCTCTGCAACATTGCAATGAAGAAAGCCTAACACCAGACTCTCGAAGGCAAATTAAAAAAAATACCATTAAAAACTTAGTTGCTGAGACAACATTAGATCCAAGCTGACCAAAGAAAAACACTCAGAAGTAATGGCATTAATTTAACTAAGTAATTCCTGAACACTGCAGCCTGGGAAGAATAGGAAGAAGTCTACCTTATAAAATTCTCTCTCCCATTTCATTGGCACTGTAACACACTGAAGTTTGGCAGAAAACACAGTAAAAGATACTGTAACTGTACTAATTAACAGGGCCTGTGTATAGGGAAGGCAATGAATATAAGCTAAAAGACTAATAGCACAACATGGAAATGGAGAACAGGAGGTTCTGAGACCACATGCATCCAGCTTTCACAAACAGCAGTACCATCAGCTGTGAAGGTGCTGAATGCAACTCACTGGACCAAAAAGAGAACCCCGCTCTGATTTAAATCTGATCTAATTTGGGTTAGCAGGAAACTGGCTCCAGATTTCCCACCAGCCATCGAGGGTAAGACACTGCTCACCTCACCTCTGAACAACACTCAGCATGTCTGAGGTGCAACAGCTAAACACTTAAGATTAGCAGTGGAGATCATAAATAAACTTCAAGGTAAATATTTTTACCAGGCACATGTAAGTGCTTATTAAGATTTATATTATATCTTCAGTGTCCTTGACATTTTACAATAGAATTTATTTCCTTGCTTGCTAATTCACAGAACTGGATAATCTATGAAGAATTTACACTTTAGAAATGAGGAAGATTCTGTCATAATTTAATAAACAAGACATTAGCACAACAACATTCTAATATAAAAATATACAATGCTAAGTAGGAATAAAGCATTTCCTAAGGGCAGAGGAGATCCTGTATGCCACTAAATAAGCGTTGTGTAACAACCAGCAGGGAACCCAACGAAAGCGACGGGACCTAGTTTGTCCTGTGAGGCAGCACAGAGCACTCTCCAGGAGGAACACAAGGGAAAGAGGCTGGGAATTAGGTCAGGGAATCAATGACCCTCCAGTTGTATCAGCCCAGCACTCTTAGCAGGAGAGGGGAGCTAAGAAAATTCCAAGGCTAAAACAGCTCTATGAAGATTGTGGGATCCAGTCTACATTTGTGGACTTCTTCTTTCAAGAAAATGCGACTTTTTTTTTTTTTTTTACAAGAAAAGACCCACCAGTAGTCTGTGTATTGTAACCATTTATAAAGTCCAACACGTGGCTTGTATTCACAGTTATTGGTGCTCACATGTAAGCATATAATGAAAGTAAATCCCATTATAATGAATAATTCTATTTTCACATAGTCACTAATGGGACATAAAAATAATCCTGAGACATCGTTTTATAGAGACACCTAATGCAAATGTTTCCAACAAAACTCTCTAAAAATTAAACTAGGGGTTTAAAGATTCCTCCGTAACATGCGGGAGTAGCCATAAACAGTTCTGGAAAAGGTACACACCGTAACCAGATGCAGGCTTTTGTTATTCTGTTAAGGATGTCAGAGGCATTTGCTTTTTCTCCTGACTCATCATCCTCCCTAGTGAATATTCTGACCCTTAGTCCTGGCAAATCCAGCAGTACCAAAAAGTTGTCTCTGGTACCTCGTTAATGACTCCCCTGCCATGTGCTATCTTACCTGCAGATGTAATTCTTCTTGCAGGATTCTTGTAAATTCAGGCAGTTTGGTTTCTCCCTGTCCTCATATGAACACACAGGAACAATAGTCTGCCGTCTCCTTTCTGTACAGGCTACGTCTCGACAGGAGCAGAAGAGCATCCCATAGCTGTGCTTTGGGGGAACTTTGTCAAAAAAGAGCCGGAGGGCCTTATGACACTTCCGCTTGTTACAGATTTCATTAGACGTGCTGCTGGTGCAGGGGGTTATGTAAGCAGATCTGAACCTCTTGCAGGTATCATTTAGGTTACAAGCTTTTGCTGCATCCAAGCAATTGTTCCCCTTTGAAAGTACTGGCTCCACTAGAAAAAACAACACAACAGCAGTAAGAAACGCGTCACATTTATATTGTGGTTTGATGTTTGTGTTTATGTCACTGTTAATGAGATCCTGATTATACATTTGTTATACACAACACTTTCAGTGCCTGAAACTGTGACTGGTCCTTATATTTCTCAGGGTAATGGTTTAATGAGCGACCAAGAGTACAGGCATGCGTTAAGATCAGAATGCTGGGAAATCAATGACGATGACACCGGGCAGGCTGTACTTCATCTTCTTTGTAGCAGACATGCAGGATGAATATTGGGTGACTTGGCCTCACTAAAAAGCTATTAAAATCACTGGAAAATTGGAAGGGATATGATGTTTGGCCCATCACACAAAAACACAGTGGGAACGTGGGCTCCTAACTCTGGTTTTGTAGAACTCTGACTTTTTTTCCTTGAACAGTATAAATTACATTCAGTGTCTACACTAGGTTCTAGTCTAGTCAATTACATTTAAATGCAATTTGTGTCCGCTGCAGAATGTAAAAACTCACATGCCTGTTACTGCAATTTTTTAAGTTATGAAAACAGCCCACCCAGACAGAAAGGAAAGAAGGTGCAGCCCCACCACTGTGAGGTCCCTATGGCCACCCACAGTGTCTGCAAGCTCCATGCTTAAAGACACTTTTATAAGATCTATAGATGCCAACTGAACCCTGGAAGCTTTAGGAAGTTTACAAGCTTTGAAGAACCTGATGTAGAATTAAAAAGTGACTGGGAAAGAAATATTTTAAAAGGAGTATGTCTCTCACACACATGCACACACGCTACAAGAAATTATAGAACAGAATTCAATGCAGATAAAAGTTAAGACTATAATCACATATTTAATTTTGCAATACATACTTCAGATGCTTAAATGCAATATATGCTTTGCTTGAAAATGAAGGGAACTGGCATTAGAATGCAAAATTCAATTAAGAATAATACTGCTTATGATATTAGGAATGCTAACATCAGAGATCCAAGAAAATACATTAACTTCCCATTACTACAGAATTTTCAAGATGAAAAGAACATTTTGCAAATATCTAAAACTCTGCAGCAACCTCTTAGGGAGGTCTAGCCAAAGCAATCAAACAATCTAAAGCTCTAAGTTCCTCTTGAAAAAAGCTTTTTTTTCTCCATCTTCCACCTTTTCACAAAAATTCAGTTCAAGGACCTTCTACAACTCAGTGCTGCTCTTCACCATTCTCCTACCATTTCACCTCCCATTCCCACATCAGGGCTTCAACCTTCTATCTTTTTTCATGGCAGAAATAGAGGATGAAGCTTGGCTGATGTTCCATGCTGAGGTACTGCAGCTGCCTGAACTGAATGGGCCCTGCCACTAGCACACACTTCACATTACACAAATACATCACCTGCTACTAACCCATGTATCTCACTCTGTATATTACCCAGAAATAATGCAAAGCATAAATAGCATTAGATTTGTTTTTCACTCTAGTGATAGTCTCAGTGGGTTTGTACACTTAACCTTTGTACATATTTAACGATCACACTCCAAACCCTTCCTAGTCCCCGTTTCTTGCACAATACACTGCAACTTTTTGCTCCTTCACAAATTACAAAATTATAAATGTGCAATGTTTGACTATAAATTAAGGGAATGAAGAATTTCTCATAGTTGTAGCCTACCACAGTTTAAGCAACACCATATGCAGAGAAGATACTCAAAATACAACCCTCTCATAAAATTTTAACATTTTTATATAAAAAGTTGCATTACATTATCATACAACTCTAAACTATGAACTCTTTTTTTTAATACAGTATACAGAATTATATGTTTAGTACAAATATAATTACTATGTAATCTGCAGGGCATATAATTATGTAATATATGAATAACACATGCTAATTACTATGTGATTGCAGAGTAATTACATGGTTATTTGTGCCTCAGAGTCAACTGCTGAATTCCACTCCTTAAAACAAGATTCTGTGGCAGAGCTCTGAATGGTGTTTTTCAATACAAATAGACATTAGCTTACTGGATGATATATTAGAGAGCATTCTTTAAAAGAACACTGAAGATGTAATAAAGCACCTCTTTGCTGATAACCACGCACATGTTTTCCATTAAGGGTCTAAAATGTAGTGAATGCTAACAGAGAATTAAAAACCACTGTGAATATGAACACTTCAAAAATCAGAAGGGATGAATTAATCAATCTTGTTAAAAAACAGCACACAAGCCAATTCACTGACCACACAAACAGCACTGAAAGATGTCTTGGAGAAATATGAATTAGGTACAAATTGTTCGTCAACAGTGGTAATGCTCATTCATCTGTTCCATGCAATTGATATCCACTCAAGACTTGCATTCCTCTACATGTCAACTTTGAACATGGATCACGTCTTTTGGTGTTTGGGTTTTTTTTTCTAGAACTACAACTGGCTGTGACTTGCCACTTGCCTTTTTCTGTTTTCATACACACATCTCTAGCTGTTGTTTCTGGCATAGTTACCATCACATTATACAAATGATTTCTACCTTTGATAACCAAGCCTAACATACAGCACATAAGAGACAGGCACCAACTGCATTTGTATTAAACAGGACTGTCTAAACCAACTCTTCGCATTAATGCCACCTTCTCCCAAGCTTTTAAATCATGTTTTAATGCAAGATTTACAATCCTGTACACACTTAATGCTTTCTCTGAATTATTCCTAAATCCAGTGGTAACTATAAACAGTTAGCAATACTAAGAGTGTTTCTGAGGATTACTTACAGAGCAGTAATACAAAATTTCACCCAGCTTCTATTCTGCAAAGCTTAAATTATTAAGACAGGCAGGAGTTTGGCTCTTAATAGGTACTGACTATATTAAGAGCAAATGGATCTAATCCAGAGCTACTTTTCCTGCCAGCAACCTTTGGGAAAGGTCTGTGTAAGGAGATGCTTTTTCAGTTCTCCCTGATTTTGGACACTTGGATATGGATTGAAGGCAGGCAGAGCAGCAGTCTGGGACAAGTAACTATTGCTTCCCAGCAGCATCTCCTCACACACAGCTTCCTCTCTCCCAAGTCTGCTTTGCCTTGGGCCCATTCTGGAAAGCTCTGCCAAACCATGCAGCTCTCCACTCCTGCCAAATCACTGTAGACTCCGAGGTAAGTTCCTTCCAGGCAGGTGATAAGTGATGCCTCATGACTGTTTGCCAGGCACTGGTTCCCACCCACAGCAAGGGGCCAACAAAGCAGATCAGCAAACACCAGGATGCTGCCTCCCAGCTGAAGTCACCAGGAGCCATGAGCTGCTTCACTGCTGTGGGTGCTACCCTGATGCAGAGTGATGGTAGAACACAGCCAGAGCCAGGAGCTGCTGCCTTGGTGGGACAGCAGCAGCTCCCAACATCCATAGAGTCAGCATGCTTAAAACACATCCTCCTGCCAGGCAATTTGCTGTACACCATGTGCAAAAACTCTGGAGCAGCAATAATTGCTTACTGACACTGACTGACCTCTACAGGGATCACCACCTCACAGCTCTTCTACTGCACATCTAACATGTACATGCAAGGTGAGAAGGTTTTTCTGATAAATTTTACTGATGAAAAAACAGACCTTCTATTATAGTGTAACGTGTTACCAGGTTGGTATTTGGTATCTCCTGAACCCTCCCCATCCTGCCCAATATTGTTACAGCTGCAACCGTTCTGGACTCAAGCTCCCATACGACAGCAGAGAGAAGCCAGCCAAAGGCTCCAGGCTTTCATCCAGAGATGTTTCTTAAGTTTTAATAGGGCTTCCTCTGCCCTGTGTGATCTTCCTTATGCTTCACCCTCTTTCAGAGTCTCTTCACCTTAATCTTTCATCTTCCTTGCAATTCCATTGCTATTTCATTTCTGCACTTACTGAGCCTTTGGCTATCTCCTCAACTCCTGTTAACCCCATGGTGCACAAGAAGGGATTCTCAGTGGGTATTGGTAGCTCCCTATTCATACTTCTACTAGATAGAAAGAGTAAAAGGACTATTACTTGTCCTATAAGATTCTTATTAAACACCACAAGGGACATTCAGTTTTCAATTTTCTTACAGAACGTAAAAAGCAATTTACTGAGGTTGCCATTAAAATTACCACTATTATTTGCATGTAATTAGCATTAGTAGGTTTTCACAGTTTTTTAGTGAAGTGAGTGCTGTAAAGAGAGCAGTAAATGTTAATGTGATGGAAGGCAAAACTGTAAAATGACAGAGGTGACCACACAGGTATGGGCCTACTAAATGTAGATGCAGAATATGGCATCTAAGAACCAAAACCTGAGCAGAATAAAGAGGACAGCTATGATCCTATTTAAAAAAAAAAAAAGGAAAGCATGAGATATATTGTCATCTGCAGCTTAATGGATTCAAATAAACTACGATTTTAATGGACAAATTATTTCTAACTCCAAATGGCAGAGAAAAAACAAGTCATCCCTGAGAAATCATGAGACAGATGCACATACAAGTTCATGTTATTCTGAGGTTCTGTCTTCTATTCAACCTTTAGAGAACAGTCAGACCTACTTCAAACCTTCCCCATAATCAGGATAAGCAGGTGGGTTTTTAAAAAAAAATAAAGCAAATATATTAACAGCTATACCCAGGTCTGTCAGAATACTACCAAATACAAAAATATGCATGTTGCAATTATAATAGACGACAGCAGTAGGTACACCAGGTGACAAGGATGTTGAGACTGACTCCTGTGTGCAGAAGGGGACTTTCAGGGCTAGAGCAATAAAAGGACCTAAACAAACAAAACTTCCTAAACCGAGATTTTAGGCTCCTGAGACCAAAGCTGGATCATTTTACATTCTTGGTCAATCTTTGATAACACGAACTCCACATCCATACAGAACTCTTTTCTGAATACACCCATAAATCCACCTGAGAAGGTAAAGACTGTCACGTGAGGAAGTAAAGACTGTCTCCTGTCCAAGCCATTTAGAGATCAAGAACATTTACATTGCTTACTATGAATCAGCAGATGTGATTTGCAAGCGTTCATCACTCAGCTACCATGTTATGCACAACTGCTACACCCAAAGTCTTTTTCAGAACATTCTGGCCTTTGTTTTTATGGGATTCCTTCCACTGGTTAATCAATCATCATTCAGGATCTAGAAGACTTTGGTTCAATGCCTTCCTTGACCTGGAGACTCAGAAACGTTCTTCTTATTTCCCAGAAGGGTTCTCAAACCACCTCACTGTAGAGTGTTCTCAAGAAGCTGCACGGGAAATAGTCCATGTTGCAAAACACAAGAGACAACATGAGATGCTTCAGCCCAAAGATGAGAGCTCTCCCTGGGAGGCAGAATGCTAGGTTTTGGCCTGCGCCCAAGGAACAGAGTTATTTCTCTTACAAGAGCAATGACTGGAAACCAGGATTCTCTCTCTGAAGATGTCTCCCTTAATTCTAAGTCTGCAGAGGAATGATCTCCTGCTCTCCTAATCCCTTCCAAAAAACATAACCCTTTCTATATCCTAGCTCCTCACTTCTTTCTAGAAGCTACTTTCTAAACTACTGCCTAATCCACAGGACAGTCTCCTAGGTTTTGTGAAAACCCATAAAGAAGAGCAGAGAGCAAAGGCATCCCACTTCCTCAAAGACTATACTGATCACTAACTTAATGACTAAAGCACCATGACATCTTCTGCTAGGTGCCCATTAAATGAAGAGTGCCTCTCCACTCCCAGGAGCATATACACTGATTGCTGTGTAGACAGATTCAGCTGCCTGAAGCTGTGAATCTGTCTCTTCAGGTCCAAAGTCTTCCAACAAGTCTTCCTTTCTGTATTTCTTGTGTCCATCTAGACATTTACTGTGCAAGGTTTTTTTAGTGAGTTTGATTTTTGTGTGTGTGTGTTTGTTGGGTTGGATTTTGGTGGGTTTTTTTACACAGTATTCCCTGTGCACTTTACAAAGATTCTGAGCTTCTTGATAAGGATTTTAGCTATCACCTGGAAGCAGGGGCTTATGATTTCTAGGTGGATAAATCTCTCTCTTGTTCTGCTCCTAGAAGTTCAATTCTGCTAAGAGGGCTACTTGCCCTACGTGCTGCATCTTGCATTGCCCAAGTTCACCACTGGATCTAGGCAAGACACTTTTCTCCATTTAGAGTTAAATCCTGCTACCTCCCTGATATTGTTTCCTGCTGCATTTCATAGACATTGCAGACAGGGATTGCAAGAGAAAACTCCCATAATGGATAGGTGTTAATAAAAAAGGAGAAAGAAATGATGAGTTAAGATTTCCCTTGCTACTGTCAGTCTTTTCTGGGGAAGAATGGGGAAAGGCTAAGCAGAAACTCAGAAGTGGCTGAGCCCGATAGATTGGCTAAGGGACATCTGCTTGACTTACAGATTATGCAAGGGAAATTAGTATAACACTACAATGAACTGGTTTAAATCTTTTTTTCCATAGGAGCAGGGAGGGACAGGAAGCTCCCCAGTGTTAACACCACTGTGCTCTGATCCTGAAATCCCTTCTGTCTTCACTCACACAAATATCCTGATTTATCACCCTTTATTTCTGCTACAAATCTAATGAAAGGTTATGCCAGGGTCCCTAATTTTCCATGTGTCACTAAGGGCAGCAGTTTTACATTATATTCATGCCAGCGTAGTTAAAACCACTTTATTCACTAGAGTTATTCCGAATTTTCAATAGTGTAAGTTTAGGAATTTGGTTCTTCAATGCTACTTTTACTTCTGCCCAAGGTATCCCACACAGAAGGCAAAATAGTATGAATAAAATCTGCAGCTGCTGAACATAGAAACTTCCAATTGTTGCAAACTGACCCAGTTACTGGTTTTCACATTACGGCACCACTGACTTCAGTTTTACCCAGAGTTTAAGGGTGTAAAGGTCATTTTGATATATTTACACTGCCCTAATATTAGGGACAGATTACGCATGGATGCGACCATGTACAGAATATATTTTTTTCTGAGGGAGTGCCCTCAGTCATTCCATAGACTATTCATGCTCTGTATTCATGCTCTGTACTGAGTCAGAGACTGGTTTTGTGATATGGAAGCCACTGCCACAGTTTCAGCTGAGTTCTTCTAATTAATTTCCCCTTAAAATATTCAAAGTGAAAATGTGTTATTGCATATGTTCTGATGTTACACAGTTTGGTATTTTATCATTAGCTAAATACTAAGCCAGCAGAATTGAGAAGGAACTAGCACATGCAGAAATACAGAAGAAACCTGTGAAAATATTCAAACCTACATGGTTGCCATGAGAAGTGATTTACTGCATGCAAGCTCTCGAGACACAGTGAGGGACTGTTTACCAAAGTCATGCCAATTTACAGGGCAACTTTCAGCATTTCTTTTTATTACTGCAGAATTGAATTCACAACTTGTTTCCCCTTTTCCTCAGACTTGATTAATTACCGTGTTAACATAACTACTATTCTCCTTCTTATAATGGGCTCCCTCTAAAGTGCTGCCCCAGCAAAATAAACCAGGAGAAAGCTTCTAGCTCTTTGCTCTAGCACTGCAGTCCTTTCTAATCTCACTATTTTTCAAATTTATGTTCCATTCCAATAAAGGTTGTGTGAATATTATAGCAAATCAGATAATACAAGGTTATGACCCTTGTAATTGATCCTTCAAGGTTCTTTTTGCCTTTTTCCAGTTGACGTGGTAAAAATTACATTTAGATGTGCTTGTTGACACTTGAGAATTCACTCTGTTGGTCACATACACTGTTTCAGAGAGATCACATTACACAATGATGTATTTCCAGTGCTTTATTTCTTCTATACCTACAAGCCCATTAAGCTGTAAGCAAACCTCCCCTGGGGCTGTAAAACTACAAGTATCAAGGGGGTAAATGCTCCCATACTGTTCAGAGGGAGTATAGCTGGAGAAATTCTTATGTGAGGATACAGGGTTAAACATCAGCTGCTATTATAAAATATTCTCAAATACAGGAAAGCACCTTAAAATAAAAAGTTACATTTCCATTCCTAGAAAAAGACACATTTTAATGATCACAGACCATGTATGTCAGCACAAGAAATCAGTTATCTGTAGCAATGGTTTCTGGATCACATGACCACTGGAATAAAGTGATTAATTGGACTGTCTCAGTAAATGCAATCATTACACTTTTAATTAACCTTTTCAACCTCTTGCACCTTTTAGTTTTGTTATACATTAGATTTTTGCAGTTTTCCAGTTATTATGCTTGACTAAGCCTGAAACAATGCAGAGTTCTGTTAGAAAGATAAGAAAAACAATTAAAACACCTCTTACTGTTCCTAATAAGAAAATACCACTCATACTGTCATCATAAGGATAGTTATAAATCAGGTGGAGGACAGACATTCTGAACTCAGTGGCTATGTTCCCACCTAATTTTTGTTTTGGCAGCACACTGTTATTTAATGGCTCTGGCTACCAGGAAACCAGCTTTTGAAAATTCTTTCTCAGCCTAGTTATAATTACAACATATAAATCATACAATGATCAATTATAATAATCTTAGCTTCATCCATTATTTAAACTTAGCATTTGAATCTACACAGCGGGAGTGCAGGAAATTCCAGAGTCCTTTCTCTGCTCACTAACAACTGCTTTATTCCTGAAGTCATGCCAGTTACAGAGAAGAAGGGGCCAGATATGCTCTTAGCTATGGCATCAAAACCTGATATAACCACGGCAAGGAAAGGTTTTTGGCCCTGAATATAGTATTTTTTCTAATCACACTAGCTTCCAGCTGTCAAAACAAACTTCAACATGAGATTTTGCCATCTTTACATTGGTGCACCAAAGTCAGAGGAGTTAATTTTACTTTAAAGTGGCCGAGATGCATCTCACATCTATGCATACAGACACATTTGTATGCACACGTGTATACAAGTATCTTCAAGAAGGGCAAACAGAAAGATTCAGGGAATAATAGGTGGGTCAGCCTAACCTCAGTTGCAGGGATGATTACTGAGCAAGCCCTCCTTGAAGCCATATCCATGCATATAAAGGACAAGAAGGTGATGAAAACCAGTGTGAAATTACCAAGGAGAAACCAGGCCTGACTGCCTCCTACAATGAAGATGACTCTTTCAGTGGACAGGGGAAGAACACTTTACACTGACTTTAGCAAGTCTTTTTATACAGTCTCCCGCATATAGTCTCCTTAATTATCTGCCAAATCTATGCTCTAACCTGGTTTTTGGTAACTCCATAGTCTCTCAGTAGTCCTTATGCATCCCATTAATTTTTTCTTCCTGCTATCTAATCTATCACTTCCTGCAACATAATTTTTCCCTGTTTCATTCCTAACTTTACTCCTTTCCTTTTCACAATGGCTTTTGAACTTTTTGAAGATTGTCAATTCTCCAATTGCTCTACTCTTTTAAGCCAGTCCTTCCTGATCTATTAATTCTTTCTTCATAGCATGTTTTCTAGATGTCTAATCTTAAGATATTTATTCGCAGATTTGAAAAAAAATAATTGAGATTACAAAAAAACCCTGATCGACAACAAGTTTCTGTACGAGTTGTACTCAGGAGATCGCTACAGACAGACAAAACCTGTTAATTCAAGAGTTGCTGAAGCGTAGCTTACTCCAGCCTCAAGCAATACCAGTGTAGGTAAGGATGGTTTACACACACTGACTGTCTACTTCAGGAGTATATATTAGCTTATCTATGACAGCAGCTTGCTCCTGATGGCTATAAACTGAAAAAAAGAAGAAAGTCAAAGTATACAAAACCTTAGTAGAAAAATGATCCCGCTTATTCTACAGTATTACTCTTTCAGAAGGGAAATCAAGAAAGGACAGAGGGCTGGTGAAGTGATTGTGAACTGAGGCTCACAAACAGAGCTGATGGATAAATCAGGAAACTTTTGAAAGTAGAGTGCGTTAAGAAACTCTCTCCAGCATAGCAAGAAGGCTTTACCTTCTCTGAAGTGCTCCTGGAACTCCTCTCAGGTAGTCACAGTTGTCTCTGTGGTCATGACAGAAGTACATAAGCAGAAGTAAAAGATGAGACTAAAAATCACAGTGAAAGCAGAAGTACCAGAAAAGGAGCAGATGCTCAATTAGCAACAGCAGCAGTAGGGGTGGGGTGAAGGTTGCCATCATGGCAGCAGAGAGAGTAATAGAGTCAAAGAACAGCAAAAGTCACAGCAGCTGTGGAGGCACCAGATAACCCCCCTTTCCCTGCTGCTAGTGAAAACCATTTGGGGCAGTTATCTGGCCTATCTACTAACAATACAAGACTCATTCCATTAACCCACCACCAGCTGCTCGTCTTTATCAGTTGGTCCCAACGCAATCCAGTTGACTACAAATAAATTCAATACAATGGGAAGAGACTAGCACTGTAACTCTTGTCTATTCATGGATTTGCTGTGGATCAGCTTCAGGAAGCTTATGTGAGCCGCAGTTTGTGCTGCTGCTCACTTCATCTTAAGTCTCATTGGTGAGACTTCAAAAGCCAATGATCAAGGAGATTTGTGTATCGAGGCAGGTGCGCTTAATGGAACAAGGGAAATAAGATACTTTGGAAATAAATAACTTAAATGATACTGACTTTGAGATTTAATAATGATTATGATGGTCACTATCCTAGTGTGTGTCCAGAAGATAAAGCAGTACAAAATGAAAGTAACACAGCTGTATAAGATCTATGTCACTTACCTACTTGCAGCATGGGGGTTTATTAACTTGAGATCGTTATGTTATTTAATAAACTAGACCACACTAATAATTAGACAGCTGCCTACTGTTTACTCTAAATTACTTTTCTTTTCCATGTATGCCACATGGCAATAGCCAGAAAGCTGCCTCTGTTTTCTCTTCAGTGTTCTAGTCTTTCCCCTGTTCTCTGCTGATCCCTCTCCCTGAGCTAGTCTGGTTTACCTGTACTTCTCTCTTATAAATACTTTTTATTTATTTTTTAAAAAAAATGTAAAAATGTAGTTCTTCCTGACAAAAAGCTGTCAGAAAATCAAATTATTTTTAATTCCTTGTTAACTACATAGTACTTATGTATCTTTTTTTGGGATGCTGCCCCCATGCCTCAGCTGTGTGTTATTTAGTGTCCAGCCGTCAATCCACTGAATACAGTATTTGGACTTCCACTTGCTTTAGTAAACTCAGGATCAAGGTTCAATAAACTCTGGATCCAGGTTTTATGCCCTAATTCAGCCTGTGCTTTAAACCCATTTTCAATCAACTAAACATTTGATTAAGTGCTATCATGAACTGGACATTAGCTTACACTCTCCTTGGTTCCATTTTCAACTTTACAATCTTTATGGAATGCACTGGCTTTTTATTTAGTGTACATGAATGCAAGTAAGTGAATGCACATGTACACAGGTGTAAAGTAAAAACAACTGGAAGAAAAAAACAGTGTTACACTAAAATTAATTATTTCAATGTTCAAACACTGAAGTAAAATGAATGTCCTCCTAATTAGTGAGAAGTGATCCTGACTCAGTAAGATGACAATAGTATTTACATTTAAATAGTCTATTTTATTCAGAGTCACTTCACAAGCATGCATACTACTGACCTGCAGCCAGTTCTGGAGTGGGGAATTATACCTATCCAGAACCAGTAACACCGTCCAAGAGGCACTGGAGGGATGTGGGTAAGAGCTGAACTAAGAGTGGATAATACTCCTGTAATCAAAACTGTAACATTTACCTAAATCACTTTTACTTTTTATTTATTTTTTAAAATTTTCTCAACAGTAACACTCCTGATTAAGTAAAAAGTGTTACTACTGCAAAGAATTCAAACCATGAGACTGATATCCCAACTGACATTCAGCTGGGACACTTGTGCAGTGCTGACCTAAATGGATGGGTTTGAAATACTAATCCACTGGTATTAACAATATTCATAATACTCCCTTCACTGCAGGTACAGCCAGTAGGGCATTGCAGAGACAGCTGTTATACCATGTACAATAGTTGCATAGTGCACAATAATTGTACAGTGGTGGACTCACTCCTCTGGCACTTAAACCAGTCCACTGGTCACACGATATGATGGGGTAATAAGGAGACTGGAACTCCCTGAACCTGCTTGCGTAGACATAGCTCTTGTTTATGACAGTTGCTGACTTACTGTGTTGCTGAAGCCATGGATGTAGGATGGGGGTGGAGCATTTGTATTGCTAATTTCTGTCTGCAAACCTGGATATTTAACCAAACTGAGCAGAAAACATCAGTAAGTTTCAGTTTCCTGGTTTTGTCTACTCTTTTTCTTGAAAAATGGATTCAGTAACACTGTTAGGAAAGTTCTGGCATAAGGTTAAAGTATTTAGCACCCTTCACATGCAGGCTGATGAGGAGTTTCTTCTCCATTCTGTTGGAGATAAGAGATTAAAAGCACCCTCTGTATATTTGCTCTTTGTTTGGATTTACATACTTCTCCATGCACATCAAAACCAAAATAGAGTTTGCTTATACACCTATTGATTAGTGTCAATAGCAGTATTTTTACTTTTTAATATACTTATAAATACATGTATTTTTAAAAATAATAATCAGATTAAAGCCTAGGACCTGACTTAAACCTGCATCTTGAAGCTACTGATGTTCTGAAGTTATTGTGATGTATGAGAGAGATATAAAATAATAAAGAGCTCAACTCCCCCCAGATAAGCACAACACAGAGAAGTGTTGAGGAGAGAAGAGAATCTTGACATTCACTGCACATTGGATACCACCATGCAAACGTATTTCTCAGCCAACAGCAGCTCTTGCTCTCCAAGGCCCTCGCACAACTGTGGAACTTTCACACGCCCGATTAAGTGTACATCCAATAGAACAGTATAGCTTCCTCTGTAATTCAAGAGTGTGAGGAATAAAGATTAAAAACCCTATTGAAATCAACACCAAAACTTCAAATAACGAGAACCATGATTAGCTGTTAAAGATAGAATGACATAGAAAAGAGAGAGATCCACAGTATAGTACTGCAGTAGTAAATAAATAAAGTACAGAAGTCCCACATATTTGACATTTGAAGAACAAAACTATCCATCAATGTCTTGGCACGGATCGATCAAACAGAATGCTACTGCCGAAAACCTAATAGTATGATGGTAATAATGTAGCCATAAAGCCTCTACTCTGTAATTGACTGCTTCCACTTCAAGCTAACATGTCTAAAAGAGTGACTAATGTTCACCTAAAGATTTCACTTGCGTTGAATGACAATCAGCTACACCTCGTGCCATTCTCCATAGATTGCTTACGCTGGGTAATTGTGGAGGGCCATGAGCCAGAAGGGAAACAGCTGACGTAAATAAGGAAATTTATGTGAAGAATGGTATGATGATCTCAGAGGAAAACACACACTTTCTCCTCTGATTGTAAACACAATGCAATACCCTGCTTCAGCCAACACATTCCTTTCTTAAAACAGAAGTGTAAGTAGTGACTCCATAAATAGGTCAGAATAGGTTTTATATTTTAAACAGGTATTTAAACTTTCAGCATGGTGTAACAAGGCCAATGTATGCTTCCAAAAATTACAGCTTCTATTCTTTGAATAAAGAACATAATTCTAAGAACTTATAAATAGAGCATATGCTTTTGGTCTTTCCTTTGGTAGAGGGGGAAATAATGCAATTTCACTGAAAGTTAATAGAGTACATTGGTGTTATGAACCAAACAGAACTATTCATATTCAGTGTGTCTTTATAGCTTACTTTTGTGGACCCTAAAGAGAAGACTATCTTAAAAATACTATGAGATAATGCACAGTTTATTTACTTCCAATTTAGGAAACTAAGACAAATTCAAGCATATCTTTGCACTTTCCTGAATGAAAACAAAAAACTAAAAACTGATGCATCAGTTTGGGATTTTAAATTATTTTTGTGGCCAGAGTAAGTAAGTTTCACTGTAGATAAAATATATTTGTAATTAAAATGTTTGGAAGTCTCTAATGGACTATGTGTGTAAGTCAAATTGCTCTGTCGCCTTTGATATATACTTAAAGGTAATTGGCTAGTCTTAGTGATGTATTTTTAAAGAGCTACCTATCGATTAATAATGTTTCAGTATTAATATAACCACTTTGTGTAAATCAAGAAACATCAATAGCCAAACCCCATATTTATTCACAAATTAACTGGATATAGATCAGTTCCTTTAGGCCAAATGGGGTACATTCACTCATTATTTTACAAGAGGAATGAGATAACTGTTGTCAAGATGAAAGCAAAATTTGGTTTTCTATTTTAGCTGCAAACAATGGATAAAGTTTATGGTTTTTATGCTATTGTAGAATGCATAAAGTAAGGACACAAAAGCAAAACTCCCACCTGTGGGAATCTGTGACACAGTATTTTTGTACTTTGGGGCCACCTGTTCAAATGCTGGGCAAAATGACATGTATAGCACAAACAGAGGAGGGTTTCTTACCTTTTTTTTTCTTTTTAATCCGGTTAAAATTGGATTAAACCAGTAAATGATCTTGTAATCTGATCCATACAGCCAGAGCTCTTACAGTGACACTCGTCTCAGTGTCACCCAACAGGCTCCATAAGGACACAGAGGTTTGCTGATTTAAAGACATACTTGAAAGCAATACCCTGGCCTGCATGTGGTGAGCCACTACACAACTATATAACTGAACCCGAAAAACTGCTTGCATATGAAAGTTATCTACCCAAGACTACAATGGACACTCACACAGTTTATGTAAATCTGTGGAGGAAAAAAAAATGTCAGTTAATTCCATAGAGCAGAAAAAGTGTGGTGTGCCTTCCTACTGCAAAGACTAAAATTCAGGAAAGTCCCATTGTCAAGTATTTTACCAAGCAGTTCAGAACCTGTATTGTGCTGTGAAATCATAACAAGATCAGGAAAATTCACGGCGTGAAGGAGCTGGACTGGCAATCCAGTTCTTCCTCCAGCGGCAAGTCAGAGCCTGTCCTTTGCAAATATCTCTCTGTATCTCCCAGCAAAGGGAATGCTACAGCCTCCAGGGCATAACATATGGTGCCTAGTTATTCTTAAGGTTAGATTTCTTTTCCCTAATATCTAACCTCAGCATCACATACTACAATTCAGAGCAATTGACAATTACCCTGTCACAAAGGATATTAGACTGCTTTGACATTTGTTCTTAATGAATGCACACTGACCCTCCTTATCACCTTACATCCCCTGGATGCTTTTAAATCAATTTTTTTAATACCCTATTCTATCATCCTTCCAAGCACTGAGTATGGGAACTGGATCATAATTCCCTGGGCCTTTTCCCTACATTTATTTTATTGATGGTGTATGTGCAGATATATAGATACTGAACTTTTTTTTTTTAAATAAGGTAGGTACTATGTTAGTTTTTCCCCAGCCCCCTGGGATCCCCTCTTTCTTTCATGAATTCTCAAAGATCATTGCTAATGGTATAGCAACAGCTTCAGCTTGTTTAAGTACTCTAAAGTGAATTTCACCAGGCTTTTTGAGTATTTTCAGGCTATCAGAAGGAAAAATCCATAACATTTCTTGCATGGCTTTCTTCCTTTTGATTCAAGACACAAATTAACTTGATACTAAAAAGGAAATTTAACTCTCTAACTTTCTTTTTAACCACGTTACAGGTCAAAGACCTCTAAACTGCCTTCCTAAACCACTTGCCAAATTATGTTGACTACTTTTTAGGTTATATTTTATCAGTATAGTAATTTTCAAAGTCAAAATCTGTCCTTTCACCTCCAATACATACAGATCATCAAGGAATAAACTGATGCAGGAAGTGAGGCCTAAGGTAGCAGCAGTCTTTGGTTGGTTGCTTGCTTTTCTATTCTGGAGAAGGAAAACAAACTTTCACCTGAACTAAGAAGTTAAACCAGATTTGTGGTGATTTTGTCTCATGACAATGGCCCAGAGAAATATAAGCATTCTGATAAATCAGGCTCTGAAACAGAGCAAAGTTAGCCACAACTTTATTACCGGTTTCATTTATGACCAAACTCATTAATGGACAACCCTTCTATTCAAATTAACTAAAGCCACCTGTGGCAAAAGCAGGATCTTCCAATGTGCACTCACATCTCTAAAGCTTCAAACAAGCTATAAACAAAGTGTCCTTATTCAAATCAGACCACAAAGCCACCAGATCATGTCGACCTATACAACACCAGTTGCCCCATCATCCTCTTAAAATTTTAGCTGCCTACAAGGAGGAATAACATAGGGATCTACTGAATCTCAAAATGCATGAAACTGCTGGCCTTCTGTCCTGTTTTCCTGAGCAGGAAGCTGAAATCTCTCTTAATCTCTCTTTTGGTCAATATATGGGCAAACTATTTGAGCTAGGGCAACAGTGGCTGAGGCTACTGCTCTAAACAATGTGACACAGCTGAAGAAACACAGCAAATCCAGATGGAGTCTCAACGATGGGAAGAAAGACAGCACAAATAAAGTAACTCACTGCCCACAGCAAAGACAGTACTTGAGTCATTATCCCCAGTGCTACATTGCTGTGGCTCCAGCAAGGGAAGATCTTCCACAAAGTGTGTTTTACAGTCAGATCAGCAAGTGACTTTTTCACAGCATCTGTCCTCAACAAAACCAGATGATTTGTTGAGCCTTAAAGATAATACAGCCTCTTCTATCTGTTTAGAAAACTAGTGAAAACAACTGGACTAGAGGAGCTAATCAGCACCCCAAAGCCCTGTCCCTGCAGAGCTGTTAGTCAGTCAGAGCCTGGGGAGTGCCAAATCCACTCTCTTAGTATTTCTTATTCATCTATAAAATCACACAAAACAAGTAAAGGGACAGTGCCAGGAGCACCAGTTTCCATTTCTGAAGGGCTCCTGAAAGGAGCATCAGTCTACTCGGCATACAGCCCCTGAGTTGTAAGGAGATGAAAAGAGATGGTATCAGGGAATACTGTGTCAAATCAAATGTGATCTATAGCCTTCGCATGAAGGCCACAGCCATTAAATGATCTCCCGAGTGCAAAACTATAAAAAGCCTTGCTGTAAACAAAGGAGATCTAGTTCCTGGATGAAGCAGTTTGTCCCTTCCTAATCAGTTATCCTTTTCAAGGCAAATTTAAGTGTCGGGATAGAGCTACTGCTATGTTAGATAATGGCTCTTACAAGAGTTCCCTTCTCCTCTGAGTTAGAGGTTAGAGTCAGCTCAGTAACAGGGTACCCCCTCCACATTATGGTAGACCATGCCATCTCAATTCCATAGCTGGATGCTCAGGCTTCTGAAGCAGTAAGAACAGGAAGGGGAAAGTAAAGGAATCACAGTTTATAATAATCAATGGTTTACTGTGGATCTGCACATCTTAAAATTGCAGCTACTGCCGAAACAACGCAAGGATTAGATTTTTCAACAGACAATTTCCATAAAATTTCGCTATTTCCTAAGAATAATTCTAAGGCGATTTTTGTCTTTCTGTAATAAATTATATAGTCAACTTTTTTAGTTTACCTTCATCCAAATATTTCTGTAAACGCATTAATGATTGCACTGCTCAATTTCTATGTAAAGCTTGCTACAAAGTAACTTCTGAAGATCTAGAACAAATAAAGTTTCATATTTTCCTACTTTCTTTTAACCATTCTCATAGGTGCTTTACATTTTCTATAGTATTTTTATGCAATGCAGAATCCTAAGTTGCAATGACCCACCCAAATTCACAAAAAGTTAAGCAGACACCTAAGAAGCAATGCAGAAAACAGGCAGTAATGCTAAGGAAAAAAACCCAAACCATTAAACATGCAGAGAAAGCTTTTACCAGGGCAAAGGGATAGGTCAAGTTGTGCAAAAAGGAAATGTAAGGAACAATTTAATGGCCTTAAATGCATCGGTAATTTTACAGCATTTGCTTTTTTTTATAGTGAAAGGATGTACTCAGTACCTAAGAGCTACTATATTTAACTGGAAAAATGAGTGACCACTGTTTGCCACTACAAAATGGAGGCCCTAGGTCCATGACAAAAAATTACTATTTACTACAAATCAACCAGCTAAAAGGCTTTCATGTATTTAAAAGATGCATTTTTCTCAATTTTCAGTCAGGATTCCTCATTGTCAATTTTAAGACATTGCAGAAAATTAATAAGGATCTCTATCCATGGTCAAAGATATTTTTTGTACAACAATGAAGTCATTACTCTTTTTATTTCTGTAAATTCCATGAAAGCAAGAAACAGAAGCACAATAAAAATCTTTTTCATAACAGTTGATTAGAAAATATGGCCTGCAGAAAGTCTAGCTCTTTTTGCACTTTGCACATTAAGAATCCAAATACATTACCAAAGCTGGGATTTTAACCCCCCACAGCTTTAGCACAAAGATGCACATTAATAAAATACAATTTAGATTTGCATTTTTTAATAAGCGAGGGGATCAAAGAAAATATGAATGCCAAAGGGATGTTAAATCACGTGCAAATTCAAACATCAAGGTATACTACAGGATGAAGACACACTCACACTTAAGTGTAGTAAGGTTTTCCAAAAGTTGTGGTGAACGCAACATTCTTTATGAACTATTTTCCTCCACCCTAGAGTGCCCGGGGCAGAAAGAGTAGTGAAGTTGCAACAAGTGTTTGGGGGAGTTGCATATAATGGCAAATCAGCAGGGACAGTGGAGGAACAGCAATGAAATTATTATTCTTTCTAACAACCTAGAGTTGTTCTCATTAAAGACTTTGACCTGTGTCTACATGAAAATATGAATATCCTGAACTACCATATGTTTTCATTCAGGTACCAGGATGGCATATCTCATTAAGGTGATCACACTGCTGTAATCTACTGGGAGTAACCATTAGTATGGGCATACCAAACACAATAGACTGGTCTGAAAAATTTCCAATGACCTGCCATTAAAAAGGGCTATGTCTGTACATCTTCCCATCCCATGTGGCAGCTGAGCTACCTCCCAAATGGCAGAATGCAAACCAGTACCAGCAATTCTGCCATTTGTATTTATCTAGGACAGCTGACAGGTACGTGCAGAGCTATACAGTTCTTGAAAAGGGCACCAGGAAAACCAAGGAGGAAATGGCCTTGACAGGCTAATGACAAACATTCTTTTCTGTAAAACTGTTTTACATTTTTTGAAGAATTGAGTTCAGAAGCTAAAGCTGCCTCCAGGCGTGACCAGCATTTACTCATCAGATCACCACAGGCCTCGATGACCTTGGCAGTCTTACAAGGATCATATTTTTACATGGATGAACTGTTCCTGAACAATTTCTTGAACCAGGATTTCTATCAATGTCAGACACACTTACCTTTTTATTCTACTTCCGTTTTCCTTGATTAAACATACTTATAGTGGACATTTAAGAGAGAAAACAAGTCTTCACTAGCGTGCAGGTTTAATAAAACTAAATCAATCGTGGACATAAAACAGTGGTTGCAGTTATCACACTCTTTGCTGCTTGCATTCTTTGACCCTCTGGCTATCCTAGTGATTTACTTTTAAGTTCATCAGGATAGGGTTTATCTTCTACTCCTTGTTTGTGTACATACTGACAGAATGGTATCTGCTTCCCAAATGGCTCCTGAACACTATGTAGTAAACATGATTCATATGTGGATCATCTCCATCATTCTTACAAAGACTGACAGAAGATAATGCCTTTTGAAGGAATTGCTTTCAACACTCCAGTGTCACTGTGCAGCAATGGTGTACAGTTACTGTAAACTTCCAGTCTAGGAGTTTCCTACAAATGCTGAGGGTAAAACACTCAATATAATTGACATATACAATGAACTATATTCTCTGCTTGTAATTACTCAAAAAAAACAGAGACATTTTATTGCTTCGATGAAAGACATCAAGTTCTGTTTCAGTTCATAGCCTTCCCCCAACTTCAGAAGAGAGCAACACAGAATAAGAAGTCTAATCACAGCTCTTTAACCCTCACACAGAAGTAGTCAAGCTGATATTTATCTTCTTTGCATAAATAATGCATAACAGAAATATGGACATTAATTTGGAAAAGAAGTTTGTTCTAGCACCCATGAAGGAGACTCTACTCAATCACAAGTAATGGTTTTACAAGCAGAATTCAAGACTCAGTTCTTAATTACCATTTCATGTCTTGCCTCTACCTGTACTAACAGCAAATTCACTGATACCATGCCACATACACACCTATCTTGCTACAGTGGAGTTTAATGGAGAGGAAAAGATACAAAAAATGTACTTACTGCCTGCCATCAGATAGGGACTGAGCGACATATGTTCTGATTCACTGAAGAAATCTGTCTACTCTTAAATTGCCAATATATGCATAAATTGTAAGATGCTGAAAAGAGAGATTATATCTGAACATTAAGGTTGGTTTTTTTTTTTTAGAAGCACTTCTAAAAACTTGCCCTCATCATTCTTAATTTTCAGTAATACATTTATTAAGTCATGTTTTCAGTCACAGAAATAACAAATGGACAAATCTGCTGTTTTGAAAGCAATAAATGACTTAAACTTCTCAATTCTATAACAATTCAGCTGCTGCCCTTGTGAAAAATTTAAAGCTGGGCTGCCAGAGTGTAAGATGGCATGGGTATCACATGGCACAGTAATCGTCCTGGATACATACTTGAATTACTTACAGGGACAGATCTAGCAAGCTTTACTGAGCTGGTAAAAACAAATGGCTATAAAGATCAACTCTGGTTTATGAATCTGGCCCACAGAAAGAAAGAAACATTTATTCCAACTGCTTTCCAGGACAATAGCTGAAAACAAGCAACAATGAAACAAACTGGTTCCTGATCTAGTACTATTAAATAGCTTTTAAATATTTTGTAGCATGCACTGTTACATGTCTTATTCAAAACCTGCTCATTTTAGCGGTTGAAACAATACAGTAGGATATTAATGCCAGACCTTAACAAAAGCTGGTTTTGGCTCAGCCAAAATAAAAAACCCCACAAAATTCTTATTTTCTATACAGTACTGTCACTAGATATATGGCATGGATACTGAATTGTAAACTAACTAGAATAAAAGAATCACCCTTTTAATGAGTGTAATATATCACAACAATGTCAATTTGATTAATATAATGGGGCCACTTTTCAGAAGAAGGAAATTACAGGTCATTAGTGTAAGTTATAATTATGTTACAGATTAAATTTTTTTAAAAATTTATTTTGCTAAGAATTTATCAAATATTTCTCTTTTAATATCTTATGTTTTTCTTTAAAATCTTACACCATTCTTCTTTCCTCCAAACAATTCTAACTCAGAAGCATACAAGCGTGAGTCGTAACGCCTTGTCTGGTTATACAACATCTGGATCAATTAGAAAAGAAAATTAAAAAACCACCAAGTAAGTCTACTTTGAAAAACCTTCTATATAATTATACATACAAGTCCCTTTTTTAACATAGATTTTTATTAAACATACAGTTGGGTAAGTTTTGTTCCTCGGAGATACAAACAAAAGATGACAAGCAAGTTAAGACACAGGAGTTTAGAGGATGAAAACAAAGATTTTGGAGGCAGAGGAGACAGTTTAGGGAAAGGGCAATGTAAAAGAACAAGACAAAAAGCAAAACTTAATGATGTGATAACACCGGGAGAGGCTGTTTGGGGAGAAGATGTGTGTAGGGGAGAGTAAGAGCAATTGAGGTTTAAAAGTAGAAATGAAGAGCTTGAATGGGATCTGGTAAAAGATAAGAAGATCTAAGAGATGCAGAAAGCTTAAAAAAACAAGGAATCCACTAGCCTGCCAAAAATGAGAAATTTCATATATTTCTACTCACAGAGTTTTAAAAAATTAACTGATGGAAGGAATGAGATTTTCCACACTCCCGAGGATGACAGAGAACATTAATACAAACAGAGAGGAAACATGTTGCTACCAGGGTACAGGAGATGCCCCAGAAGACATTGACAGATTGAGAAAGAGGACATCTATTCATACACACCTATGTAAATGTCTTCTTTTGGGGGTAGAAAGGGAGCCTGCTCTGTCTTTAGCACACACAGAAGCAAGACTTCTATAAATCCAGTCATCTCAAGTCACAGTACGAAAGAACTGTGTCAGTTGAAACCAATTTGGCTCACATCATGTTGGTACACTAAATACTTCCTGCAGATGGAAGGCTGCTGCAGAGAGTGGCTGCTCTGCATGCTATACAACCTCCCTGCTCACCCCACAGAGCATCTCCCAAATGTCGTCAGGTTTCAGTACAGGGACATGGGAGTTTTGGAATCTTCCTGGGATTATTTTGCCTCATTATCCACGGCTGTTTTAAAGTAAAATTAAATCATCTCTTGACTCATGCTACTGAAAAAAACCCAAGACTGATGAAATACAGCAAGGTGAAGATGAGATTTCATTATGGAATTCTGCAAAATCTAGTTTGTATTTGATTTGAACAAGGCAAATTAGAGTTCAACAGATCTAAACATAGATTTTTATATTTGATGACTGAGTCATTCTGGGGTTCTTTATCATTACATATTCCTTTCTACTACCACAAAATATTAATGAATTTTTCATTTACCTGCCTAATATCTCATAGGGGCAACACTGTAGTTCCAATTTATAGCTATGGAATCTAAGCACAGAAAAATTATTTACGACTTGGTCAGTCCACTTATGAAATCTTTGTATTCACAAAGGACTTAAGAAATATCTTGAGCAGAACTCAGGTCTGCAGTAATTTCTTAATCATAGCAATATACTTCCATACAAGATTTTGAGATATCCTAAGGTCTTAGCTCACATTGCAAATACATGGACCTATGAATTGTTCCCAGCAGTATTAAGAGAATGATTCTTTTCTGGGTCCAAAAATTCAAATTCTAATGAAGTTTTTAAGGTAACTTTATACATTGTCAAGAAAACTTTTTCATGCATTTTAAAGAAAAATTCCCAACCAGTCTTGAATGATGTCCGAAGTAAATATGAAACTTAACACTTTCATCCAGTTGGGTGATTCATCAGTCAAAGCCATGTTTCCAGTCTGACAGACATCCCAGTAAAATTTACAGAGGAAGCCAAGGTTCATTTTATTCAAACACAGACAGTTTAAATGAGCTCTTAAAGTCCTTTCTTCTTAAAATGGCCATGACATTATTCTAAGAAACAAAATTGAAAGGCTGAACACTTCACTTGTCAGTGGTCAAAAATCATCCATAAACCATCAATACACAAGATCACACAGCAGGACAAAGACTACATTAAGTCTACTTTGCTGTAAGAGTTATAATTTTAAGTGGATTAAAAATCAATGACCAACGTACAGTTTAAAAAACATATATGTAGAGAGAGCAGTATGGACCAGTAGACAATTAGCCATACACAGACTTTCGATATTCTTATGCATACTGGTTTTTATTTGGTATTATGTTCTCTCTGAAAGCAAAAAGGCATATATCAATAACAATTATGAATGATTCATTCTTTCGTTATAGGATCTTAATTTACTAGGCAGGTAACAAATGTGTCTAAATTGAGCCTCAAGTATATTGCAAATGTTAGTAGAGGGTCAGGTCACTATCTACATTCATTTGATAAACAAGAGGATGCTACTACTTATTAAAATGTGGTTCCCTGAAGTACAGATTGAAAAAGATGAAAGGAGACTGAAGCAAACAGACATCGATGAGATTCAGCTTTGAGCTGCATTGCATAGAAGTAATCTCAATGGCATGCAATCCAAAATGACTTCTGAAAAAAGAGCTGAAATCTGAACAGAATAGACCTCCAAAACGATGGACTCCTTCCACAAGTGCATTGTAGTGAGAGAACTCAAGAAAGGAAGGAGTTGGGGGAAGGATATCTATAGGCAGAGGTTTGTGAAGCCAAAATGCAGCATATGTAGATAGCAATGCCCTGACAAAAGTCTGATGGCATTGGGTCTGTTCTGTAGGTCTTTATATATCAGCTCCAGTTCTTAGGGGACAGTCAGTGCCCAAAGTAAGTAGAGACATAGAGAACTGAGTGCCTGATAAGTGAAATATGCTCTAAATAGTACAAAGATACTCAAGGTTCATCAGCATCTGGGAAAACTATTTTGGTGCCTTTGGATTCTACAACAATTCCTAAGAAGTTAATTGATTTCCTATTTGTCACTAATATTCTTCTATGGTATTATTAAAAAACTCCTTCAGCATGCTATTCAATATTCCAGCTTGGCATGATATGTTACTTTCTCGCACAGACTTTCAAAGAAACCTACTCTGAAAACTAAGGCAAATCACTCTGCAGCCAAGACACAACATAAAGTATTTCCATCCATGAAAAACTCACTGTTACACAGCTGCCACTTATTTTTAAGACGATTCAGTTAAGCCATCCTTGACTTGGAATGGAAAGAAAAAAAAAAAAAAAGAAACTTTGCTGTTCAAAAATTGCATTTTTTACCAAAAGGACATTTAACAGGTCATGTTCTTATTGTGTATGAATGCATGAACATATGGAGACACCCACACACCCATACTAGGTGTCACACAGCGGAACGCGAAACTCAGCGTACTGCTATACAGCAACATTTTGTAACTAGGACTAAGTACAGTGAGACTTACATTGTTCAGCTGCTGAAGTAAGCTGATAATGCTGTACTTCCATTACCTCATGAGAAGGTAAGTACTCAAACACAGCAACCACTGCTGTAAGATGGAGTACATAGAGAAACTGAGAGACAATGGGAGGGAGAGTGTGAAAAATGGCAGCAGGCACTTAGTAATGAATAAAGAAAAAACAAAAACAAAACCACTGCTAATTTCCCAAAGGATGAGTGTATATAACTGTCACATCTGGAATCCACGTTTAAATATCATTAAGGGAGTTGGTTTTCAAAGAAAGCTTATAAACTGAAGTGTTCTGAAATCACTACGCAACACTGTTTACATAGCAGAGTGGCTGCAGGTTTCACAGCTGCGTGTTGGATACCGATAGCCGCAAGAAGCAGTAACCCCACAGGGATGTTCACATGGATGTCCTTGCTGCCAAAAAGGGATGCTCACAAAAGCAAAGCAGCTTAAGACCAGTCAAAGAGTTTGAAAGTCTCAGACACAGTTCTAGAGCTATTACTACAACAATAGCCTCTCCTGGGACAAAAAAAAACCTATGTCAAAGTACTGCTTTTATAGATTCTCATGGTGGTAACTACACTACAAGAGAGTGGCTGAAAAAGTGGCAAAGGACAACAGGAGTAATTTTAGTGATGTGGCATTTGAAAAACACTTCAGATATAAAAGAAAGCCTTTGTTTTCAGAGGTCTAGCAAAATGCAAGTCTCAGTTTATTCAATAAAATGTTTACTCCAAAACCATTTTCTTAAGGTATTCAAGGTTAGTGGGAACTCTAAATTTGTAAAGGGCCTCAAGATTCAGCCTCTATTCATTTGTGCATACGTGCACTTCACACTGAATTTAAAAGCCTCTAAAACAAACAAACAAGCTAACCTCAGTCCTTTTCTGGAAAGGTCAAAAGCTCCTTGGTTATAAACAACGCTGGTGAAGTGTTTAGGACTGCTAGTGTAAACATCTTTAGAACGATGGTAAAGATTAAAAGATAGAGACTGGCAGACAGCATACAAAGAAAGACACTGAATTCCTCCTGAAAATGCAGATGTGATTTCTTCATGTGCTAGTTTGCTTTGAGCTGTGTTAGGTCACACTGTGTGACACACATTTGATTTGCTAGAAGATTTACAAGGACACACCTATCAAAAGAGGTTTATAAACTGCCTGAAGAAATTAGTCAACTGCATTTTACCAACATCCAAAGTAGATGTGGGATGTTTATCTGTAGAACCCAAAAGCTAACCACAATCAAGGAATGCTGCTGAATTCATTTTTTGTTGGAAAAACTACTGGTGTTCATTCTATTGTCACCGTATTTATCACTGTTTTGTTTGAATATGAAACTTGGGAATTAAGGCTATTTCCCTCAGCCTGCCAGAATAACACAGTGCAACATCTTTGCTTAACTATTGCTTTTAAATTATAACCCGGTGGAGAAAATGCAAGATGAATTAAAAACTAAAATGAATTTATCTGTTTACACCTGTACACATGAGCACTGGAATGAATGGCACTGACTGCCAGTATAAAACAACATTTACGCTTGAGTAAATGAAGTGTTATACTCCATTGGAAGAACACAACTGTATCTTGGAGAGCACTGTTTAAACCAGCATCTTATGTGGTTTGTCTTACAGAAATTTATAGTTTCATTGACATCTATTACTGTATGGATCTACACTAGACAATTTTTATCTGACAAAAAGGTGTTTCCAAGAAGAACGCCTATGGGCTATTCAGTTCATACACTTCAATGTCCTTAGAAAGGGGACAAACAGAAAAAGGTATACATATTGGAAGAGACTAAATAAAGGAATAAGGGAAGCTTAACATACACTCCCATATTCCTTTGGTGTGGTATCCTAGTCTGGATTTTCTCCCAGGCAAGCAGGAACCCACAAACCTTGTGGCACATCCAGAAGTAAGCACAGTCCCTTTTGAGTTTAAGTTGTCAGGCTGCAAGGAGAAAACATGCTCCATAGGTAACATCTAATGGGTATTGGTAATCTGTCCAATTTTAATTTAGTTGGTATATTAGGTTGGATTTTAATTCTGTGTGTAACTGCGGACAAAAGTCTACATTCTTAAAAACATGCTTGAACTGTTCAAGTGAAACAGAGATCGAAATGCTAATTGAGTCTTCTCCCAGAAAGGTTTTGCTTAGATCTGTGAGAATACAAAAGGCCAGTTAATGGAAATATATGCAAGACATTTTGTTTATTCATTTCAAATCATATAGACAGGTTAATTAAAAATTCACAAAGGATTTGTTTTCTGTGTATCAAGCCTAGGGGTTCTTGGTGTTGTGTTTAAACAGGTGCATAAAAGACCAATGAAGGGAAAATAGATATGTACCCTGAACAAGGAGTTTAAAAAGAAAAGCAATATCCCAGGCAACAGAAAAGATGGAATTTATCATTTGTGCATGCAAATGAGAGGGTAGTTGGGATAAGAGCTAATGTAAATTTCTTATTCCTTTTGTAGTCCAGTCCATTCTGAGACTTCGAATTTCAGCATCCTACAATGAACTGATAAAGATCTGATCATGAGAAGCCCCCAGGCAAAGAAGCAGGAGAGAGGGAGCGCACCACCCACACAGTCCATAGAGACCACCCTGTGAGGGAGCACAAGGCAAAGGACCAGAGTTAGAGCCTCCCTCTGTCTAGCCCAGAGAACAAGTAATGCCCTTCCAAGGAACAGGCAGAGTTTAAGCCAATTCCTTTTGGAATTTATCTAGGATTACAGAACAGCTCAAGCAAGAAGTGACCTCAAAAGATCATCTGGTCTAGCCACCATTAGGCATACTCAGGACTGGAGTGAGGACCATGAAAGGACTGTACCAGACAGACTACTGCAGATCTGACACTGAAATGAGCTCCAACAAAAACTGGCCATTTCATATCCTGGAAACATCTTTTCAATTTAAAGAAAGAGTTTTCTTGTTTGAGATTTATAGCTATAATTAATTTTCTTATTTTGAGATGAAAAGTATTTAGGCTCCTAAGAGGATGAAAACAGAGTCTGAAACAGTAACTAGCTGTGCAACTACTTTGTTTGGCCAAGGCCATGAAGTTTAAATAGATTTTCTTCAAAGTCAAGAATAATAATTCCATGGATTTTATGTTTAAAAACAATGATGCGTCACTGACTAGTATTTTCTGTTTTCTCACTGTTCCATAAAAGGCTGTTTGATACTTTCATTGTTTAATCTAAAATGGGAAATATTTCTAGCTGGAACTCTTGAAGGAAATGGTTCTGTCCTCCAGAGCAGGAGAGAAAGTTCAGCTTTAACCACCAGAAAACTGTGGCATTCTTCAGAACAATATGACACAAGGGCCACCGAACAGGCAAATGCAGACAGCAGCTTGCAGCTCAGCTACACAACACTGAAGATTTGCCTGCAGTGGTAGACACCCTAAGCAAGGGGTCCATAATCAATTCTGTTAGAGTAACAGGGTCTTTTGGCATCCCATGCTCCACAATTCTCTATTCCTGACAGAGCAATTTCAAGAATAGAAAAAGATGGCTTTAAACGAATGTACAAAGGAGGTAAACTTTGAAGAATGACGTTTTTTAGAATGGAGTACCTACCAGAAGAGAGGTGATGAAAGTAGTACATGGCATGTGTATAGTACATGGCATGTGTAAGCATTTGCCAAACGGTTTTTTCTAGAGAAGACAACAAACAGGTAAGAGGTCACTCAGAAGTCATTCAAAGTACTCATGTAATATGCAGAAGCACTGTGTATCTAACAAGATTCCACACTGATTTCTTTTTCACATATAACATGCTGAGAATGCAAATATGATTTATGAAACATAGATTTTAAAAGATTTTCATGCATACATTTTTTCCTCCCCTATATTGCTCACTTTTTACCATTTCTCTGGACACAGGTAAAATATTAAAGAAGCAAACAAGGATAACTGATATTGCAGCCAGTACAGACAAATATGCTATTGCAGGCTGAGCTGGAAGCTCTCTTTGGCAAGAGAGGAATTGCAACCATCAATTCTTCCAGAATATAAGCTTTTACAAAAATAAAACGCACATTAAGAGCAAAATGGTACACCAGGTTACTTCATGTCATACTTCTCAATATATGGGTTTTTTCTAGAGATACTCAACAAACTGAGCTCATGCAGAGTTACTGGAAGCAGGGGAAATGTGACAACTCTGAAAAATCATTTTGATCTGAGTACCTCAAGAGGAACTGAAACACACACCTTCACGTATGCAGGCTTGAGAAATTTGGCCATTATTCCTCAGCCCTTAAGGGTACAAAGATAACCTTCCAAAAGTGAAGTGCAGATAAAGCAAATGTAAAATTGTCCTATTGAAGCTGCTGGGGTGGAGGTGTTTGACACAAATCAAAACCCCAAACCAAAAAATAACTGAGAAAACAACACAACCTCCACCTCTCAGCTACTACTTACAGCTTTCTAACGTGGTAATACCCCTTAAAACTGACAACACTCCTGTCAGAACAGGGATGCTATTATGCAGGGCTTCTACAAAGCTTTCAAAAGTCATGTCATTTTCATGCTGCTGTAAATTGGGAAATCTGAGAAGTGAAGCACAGGTTAGCACCAATTTCACTTTTTTTAAGGAGAAAACACAGCACAGCTTAAGCCAGAGGAATACTACAGTGACTGAGACTTTTCCTTTCTAAATCCAGAAAATAAAGCAGGACTGAACAGTGGAGGGGATATGACATTTACCTATGACAGAAGGAGTGGGGAGAAGATAGGAATTACCATTAGGCAGAGAAATAACCAAAGAATGACACTTCATCTTTCACTTCACAGAATCTTAGAATGGCTTTGGTTGGAAGAGACCTTAAAGATCATCTAGTTAGAACTCTCCTGACGTGGGCAGGGACACTTTCCACTAGATCAGGTTGCTCAAAGTGCCTTCCAACCTTACTTTGAATGCTTTCAGTGAGAGGGGACCCACTTCTCCTCTGGGCAATCCTGTTCACTGTCTCACCACCCTCACAGCAAAGAATTTCTTCCTTGTATCTAATCTAATTCACCTTCTTTCAGTCTAAAAAGTGTTACCGCTTGTCCTGTCACTACAGTCCTGATAGACAGCGCCTCTCCGTCTTTTCTGTAGGCCCCCTTGGAAGGCTGGAAAGCTGCCATAAGGTCCTCAGGCATGGTTATGCATATCTGAGAATTTGCAGACAGAATCATAGAATCATCGAATAGTAGGAGTTGGAAGGGACCCACAGAGATCACTGAGTTCAACCCCCCTGTCAGAGCAGGATCACCCAGGGCAGACCACACAGGAACAGACTAGGAGGGTCTTGAAAGTCTCTAGAAATTGAGACTCTAAAACCTATCTGGTCAGCCTGTTGCAGGCTCTGTCACTCTCACAGTGAAGTTTTTCCTCATGTTGAGATGGAACTACTTGTGTTTCACCTTGCTACCATTACCTCTTGTCCTATCACAGGCACCACTGAAAAGAGCCTGGCCCCTTCTACTTGACACCCACTCTTCAGATATTTGTAAACATTAGTAAGATCCTCTCTCAGTCTTCCCGTTTCCAGGCTAAGTAGTCCCAGGGGAGAAAGCAGAAAGAAGCAAAAGAGCAGAATAAAAAGCTGTAATCTATCTGAAATTTAGCAGTTAAAAGTTTGTGTCAAATCTAGGCTTAGACCAAGGCCTGAAACAAAAGATGGTGAAAGTGCAAAGAAAGAAAATTACATTCCCTCTGCAGGGCTGTCAGAAGATCAAACTTTTGGCCCCTGGTATCCTTCTCATATTTAAATGCAGTTTTCTGCTAGTAGCCATCTAGAACCTGCGATCCAGTAACGTTTCAAACATACCTGTGCTGGTTCTTAGCTGGAAACTAAGCACTTAATCTGAAATTAGATGCTACAAAAGACACCTAGAAGTCCATAAATACTTTATTTACAGCCCTGATGTTCCCATAAATTTGAAGTCAGACCTTGAATTTTCAGTCATGCCATATGCCACCCTCATGTTACTAAACTGTGTTCTGAGCTCAATCTCCGCACTTGTTCATAACCTCTCTGTTAATGGGCAGAGCAGCTTTCCGTTTAGCTGATAACAAAGTCCCTCAAGATCCAGAGAAAACGCTCTCTGTGCCAGACCTAAGAAGCTTAAAGCCTACTGGAATTTATTTGAACTTGCTTAATAAACTGGGTGCTGCAAAAAATGCAGTCACTTAACATGGGGCCAGAACAGAAAATGAGATAGTGGTAGTCATCTGATTCAATTATTTCTGTTAAATGCATAAGCAACCCTTGGAGCTGAACTGTACTCCACTTCCCCAGGAGAAGGCTGATCACTAGGTTACAGAATCATTACCACTCTTACATTTTCTCATCTCCTTTTTGTCAGAGGGCATAAAGTTCATATGTGGACAGGGGGCCTAATTAATTTTGCAAAGCTGACATAATGTAAAGATCCAAATATATTTAAGCAGTTTCCAGCAGGAGGGAAAACAAAAAACAACCACCAACAAAAATAGTTGAACCTAGCAAAACTACTCTCCCCTTCCAGTTCTTGAACTGCATCCATCACAGCACTGTCTCAACACTTGAGGGCACAGGAAAATCCTGATTAAATGGACAGGGGTTGGAACAACTCCAAAACATCAGACCTCAAGCTTAGTTAAAAAGTACCCATTATTGTGTAGGACTTATTCTCAGTGCTGTGTAGATCTTAAACTAAAATAAAGTCAGAACTGTGCGCTGCTTGTTCAAAAGAGAACTAAATACCTTATTTTTTGAGTACAAATTGTATGTGACTTTAATAGTATGAATTCTATCAAGTGGTTCATAGAATAAATTTGCACACAGTTCAACATAACATGTGCACATTAAATAGGATTTGGCATTAAAAGACCCAACATTGAATGGAAATCGAAAATAAATGCCCACATTCTCCCCAGAAGACTATTCACCCCAAGGCCTTAGGCATTAATTTAAGTGAATGAGGAAGCCACTAGGGCAGCTGTCGGTAGCTTATTTGATTTGTGAATAAACAATGGCTTCATTTTAAATGCTATTTACTCCTACTCCATACTAATGTAAAAATCAAAAAACACAAAAAAAGAATTGACTATTTTAAACCACACATTTTTAAGAAAGCTTTTATACTGCAAAGTTCTTTATTTCAATGTGGTAGGAAAATTAAATAGTAAGAACTTCTGTTGCATTATTAATTTTAACTGTTACTAATGTTAAGAAGCCCTGAGGTTGTATCTTATACTTAATTGATATTGTGCATTTGGCTGTATATTAATGAGAAGTTAGGGTATCATAGGTCATTCCAATAAAATCTGTGGGCTTGTCAGATTGAATTATGTATCTTTACATCTGTAGAAAACAGTGACAATATGATAATTATAGTAGTTGATACATGTTGTTGTAACTTGTTAGTACAATCAGGTACATCATGTCCAAAGTGCAGATGCCAATCCAGGCTGGCACTAATAATCCATCAAACAGATTATTAATTATGAACAGTTTCTATGCAAAGAGAAGCATTTAGCTGCACAGTGAATTTTCGGATTGGAGCACAGTAATTTCTTCTTGATTATATAAAGATTTAATTACAACAAAGAGCTACCATCTCCCTGGCACGACAAGATGAAAATGAAGACCTTCATCCTATACATCCACAGACACAGTGCCAAACTTTATGTGTAGGTGTGCCTATAGGTTTGCAGATAATTACCAATACAACCTCATGCAACCATTTAGGTTTCATATAAAACAGCTTTATCAGGATTTGTATTTATATGTAGCTTTTACCTTGTGCATAATTCAGAGAGGATCTGTTGAGAAAGATGCAGTTTTGTAGCCTTCCTGAAGTATGTATATGCTGAACACTTTTTGGTTTCCATGTAACTTGTAATTTAAAAGACAATGGAACCCAGCTGCCCCAACCTACATTCAATTTCTGTTTCACAGTTTAACCTATGATCAGATTCTTGTTTGATGTGTAATAGAGGTATGTGCGCTTAAAAGAAGATGAAGAATTTACATAAAAGGAAAGGAACTGTTCCAAACAATAAGCAAATTGTTTCTGCTCATGAATGCAAAATCTTATTCTAAAGCAAACTAAGTGCACAAGTTAAATATAGCTTTGTGAAACTGGCACTTAAAGCCGATAGCCCAAGTTGAAACTGTCCTTGAAAGCATTGAAGCAACAATCTATGGATAAATTGTTCTTGAACAATTTCTCCAATATTTATTAAGCACAAAAAAGAGCTTGTTTTCAATACACACCATACACGTTCAGCCTTTTTGGTTTTCCTGGTAAACATGAATACTCAGGATGGCAAGTGGGGGAGGAAGGGGTTGCCATGCTGATCTCTGCCACTAAAATGCAACTGTAGAAAAAACGCACTGAGATCCAAAAGGTGCCCTGACTTTACAGTCTGTTTGCAAAATCCAGCCCTCCGCAGTCAAATACGTGGCCTCCAATGGCCTGAGCCCACATACCTATTATATACAAACCAGTGTTTTTACTTCATTTAAATTCACCCAGGCTGTAGCAGAGTTTAGGGAAGAAAAAAGTGTGAAGAAAAACAGACTGCAGGTACTCCTGTCTATGTGCAGTGAACCAGTCCAGCAGCTCAGAATATTTCCCTGTACAAGTCAACTGTGTAGCACATGTGAAGGCAGGGAATCCAGCTCCTACCAGTATTTGCTGTGCATGGCTGTATGAGATATTATGTGCACACCAGTTCCAGCTGGACTGCCAGATGTCTGAGATTTATGGACATATGGCAGCCTCCATGGTAGCATCTAAACTTCTAGGACATCCACAAAACCCAGACTAATCTGTTAAATTCTTGAAATCTGCATGGACAAGAACTTTGTATGCAAAAGGGAATGTGTCCAGGAGAATGAAGATGACTGGTGGCCAACATGGATTAATAACTCAAACAATCTACAGTCCCTTATAATCAGAGAGAATTCATGACCATCAGTAATTTTTCTTTCTGAATTACAAAACAGATCTCACTTGGTGGTAAAAGGATGTATTTGATACATTAAAAGCATAATAGTGTAAGTTAATTTCTTGTCTTCCTGAGATTGCTCAGGTGTTAGATTCTGCATTTCCTCCTCCAGGGCTTGATATTTGTCAGAGGAGGCACAAAGGTGCCCCAGCTGAGCAGGTCAGGGCTGGTGTATTAAGGACAATAAATTCTTAGATCTATAGTAAAGGATAAAGGTAAGAAAAGAAGGTGGAGTGAGCTGACTGAAAAATCTACAGACGCAGATCTACAATCAAGTTGTCCAATACACGCGTTTGAGCACGTTACCTCTGCTGAGCCACAACTCCTGTCTGAGCACATGCTCTGTAGTGCCAGGTAGGGCAAACTGCGCCCACTTTAACTTCTGAACCACAACCTTTTGTGCCAGGCTTCAGAGAAACATGAATCACAACACAGCTGGGGGAGGAGTTTCTGGCAACTAATATGACTTACCAGAATGATGCTTCTAAAGCATCTGTATTTTCATTTCCTTCCTATTTTGGTTCAAGTGTTTAAGCAAAAGAATTCTACTTCCGAGATCTTTGATTCCAAAAATTAAGCACTGAATCTGTATTTCAATACCTAAACAGAGCTGGCCTGTTTCTCAGTATCATCAAAGCCGTACACTTACAACCAGAGCTTTTCAAGTTCTTTCCCACTCTACAAAAATTATTCATCTTTTTCCTTGCATAAAGAATGCTCACATGAATAAGACAAGGAAGAAATGCCCTTGTAAAAGAAGAAGAGAGGGTCAGACATACAGACACCACACTCACTCAAGCCTAACAACAGGCCTTTTCATTAATTATCTTCCTAATGATGGGTTCTTGAACAATACTGCAAAATTTCGTTCAAAATCAAACTACTCACTAGGGAAAGAGTGCATTTTATCTTGCTCCCTCAAGAACTCTGAAGCCATCTTCCTCATATTTATATTCTAATCTTTCTGTGCTCACTTGTAAAAGCTGATAATTAGGAAAGCCTCTTTGATGGTCAGAAGCTGCACACTATTTCTGTGTGCATGGTAACAGGATGAATCACTGGCTGCACTAATCCTGTAAGAGTGTTAAAGGTCCCATGTGACAGTTACTGTGAATGCTAAACCTGCCCTATATTATGCTATTTCCCACTAATCCTAAGAAAATTAATGTTAATTTATCATGAAAAAAAAGGTTAATTATACATTTACTTCTGATTTAGGCACATTAGACCAGACTCACAAATAATACCGGGGTGGTTTTTTGGTTGTGTTTTGGGTTTTTTTTTGAACGGGAGGATTTCTCTTCTAGCGTACAATCAGGGACTGTACTTCACAATCCTCTCAGGTTAGGGGGTAGTACTGCAGAGGCAGGACAATGACAAGACCCAGTGCTAATTCAGAATATCCCTCTGATTCAGGTTAAAAAAAAAATTCAGCGTTTGTTCTTTTTGCAAAACTTGCAAGAGTATCTGCTTCAGCCGTTGTGCTAGTAGTGTTCAAGTGTACATTGAATATTCAGAAACCAGATTCAAAATATTTAATTACCTTAAAATTCCTTATTGAAGTAACTTACAGAATAAAATTTGTTCCTTTATGAAATACTTCATTCTAATTAAATCACAGCATTTACTTGACATGAAATAAACAACAGCAAAGCCCTACATTTTCAATGACTTAGTAACATTAGCAGATTCTAATCCTTAAGTACAATCCTGGCATTTTACCCAGGGTTACATAATAGATGCACTATATACTATACAAGCCAACTTCAGAAATTGTTCAGAGAGGTTGGAATAGGCTGTTTGTGAAATTGTTCGAAGCATCTCTGACAAAGGAAGAGATAAATTATTAGAAAGATCCTCCTGCTGACCTACACAGGATATCAATTCCAGTACTGACGTAGCTAACTGGTTCTTGTGTGACTTGGCCACCTTCTCCATTCAAAACTACACTGACATGCAACTTCCATGCTGTGGAATATAACCAGCATATCCTTTTCAAATTAAATGTGTATATTTCTATTATGTCTATCAGTGAACCCAAAGCCACATTTCATAGAATATGTCTTTTTTAAAAAGTGGTTTTAATAGCTACTGTTGCCTAAAAGGAAATACAGTTTTTTCACAGTATGCTTAAAAGACACTTGTATGCTGAAAGCATGTCCTACAAGGTTCCCCCTCCCCTAAATGTCTGACCAAGTTAATTTATGACCAAATTCACATCTGATTTTCACAGGTGCAGCTCCACTAACTATATATTGTATTTTTCTCTAATTTGCCACTTGTCTGAAGCATTGGAACTAGAAGTGTTTAAAGCAATTGCTTTGAGGGCTGTTTACAATGCTGTTTAGATGATCTACCTTGTAATGAAAACCATGAAGCCTTGTCTCTTCAAAAATGCATAATATATGACTGTTAAGTGTTTCAGCTCTGGATTTTTTTGTTTTGTTTATTGTGTTCTTTTAAGATCAACAAGCACTTGGTTTAATTATTAGGTTATGTACCTTAACAAACATCCATGTCTTCTGAACATGCTGCAAGGCTCCATCTCCATCTACCTCTCTATTTGCACATCTGGGTTGTTTTCATTGTCCACAACATGAGAGGAAGGGGAAAGCATTTATGAACAAGGTATTTAATTCACATAAGACAGCTTTGTTAACATCTAAACAGAAAAAAAAAAAAAGCTTTCCATAAGCCTCCCCCTTACTGCTGAAGTGTGCTCCTAAAAATATCTTTTGGCCCAGTGCTCCAGTCTGCCCTGTCCCACCACAGAGAAGCATCTCATATTCCTTAGATTTGGTGCTGCACAGTATCATCCCAGTTGCTTCCAGCCAAAAACTAACCAACAAAGGCAATAATGTACATCACTAACGTTTCTCAGATACAGAAGTTACAATTTAATTGACTAGAAATGGAAGAAGTTAAACAGACAAAATATATCATTTGCATATATCCCAGTATTTTCTCAGGTAAGCCTTACCTTCTAATACATCATTATTTATAGTTAAATTCATCCTTTTATAACATGATGTGGATTGAGTCCAACTACTATTACTAAAATAGCATTTATATTCTTGCTTAATTTTATATTAGATGTGCCATCATAATGTGTGATGCAAATCCATTTCAAATTCAGCTGCTTTTCAGAAAAATTATAACACCCAATTATTAACAGACAGGGCCTATCCTATTTCCTGCATCTTCCAATAGCCTTGAAACCATTTCTCCCTTTAATATCCTATAAATTTTTGTTAGAAACATTCTTCAGTGTCTCTGATAGGAAAACTGTGCTGAAAATCAATAGTCTGCATACTTCTTTGCCTGCAATATGCTATATATCATAATCCTGTTTTATAAGAGTATAAAATGAGCTAAAACAGATTCAATTTTAAGATTCAGAATTCAGACTAATGCGTTTTAATTTAAGAAAATATCTGTCACTGTGAAGAGGCAAACAAATGGATTAGATTCTCCGGTTTTATTCCTTGGGCCATAAGCGTTAATCTCTCAGCAGAACCAACATAATATACTACTACAGATTATCAAAAGTGACTACTTGCTGCTGTGAATTATTCATCTGAAAGGTTATGCACCAGTGATAATATAAATTATATTTGAAAAATATTCATATAACATTTTAATAAGCTTTAAAAAAACTATTTCTTTCCCAATGTTTAAACTAAAAATAATATTTAGTGTCTCAGAAGAAATTATGGATTTATTGGATGTGTTCAGAAGTCCTGTCATAAGGTATCTAAGACTTGGGGGGAACTGATGATCTTTAAGATATACTTGCTCCATAAATTAAAGATAATACATGTACATTTCTCTCAAAGGCCTCTAATCAAATTATTCTCATGCATGTAAAGAGCTGGTGACTGTTTACAATTTATGATAAAATGCAGGAATTCTTGCCTGTGCTGGCAGAGAAAAGGATCTCAAGGAGGAACTTAACCCCCAGGACAGGCAAGCATATGCACTTGTGTTTTGTGAGCATGGAAAGGGCAATTCAAGTTTGATTACCAACACCCAATATAGCACCTGAACTCAGTCCAGTGTTGCAATGTATCTGCACTGCTCCCTCCAATGCAATAAATTACATGAAAATGAAAGGTTCTGAAGATTTTGAAAGCATAGCAAGAGTTTTTAAAACAGTGATTTGGGGTTTGTCACGCATGGCAGAAAGTGTCTAATAAACACTGCCAAAGAAGCCAGATTTTCTCAGTATCTGCCCATAGAAGTGAAGGCTCTTTTAAATATCTATTTGAAAAGATATTCTGCAATCGAAATCATTAAGGTTTTCATGCATGGTTTTGATTTGCAGCTTAGCTATATTACACCTGGTATTCACTCCTCTTTCCTACCGTGGTTGTCCACTGTAGGATTTGACAGGTCTGTGCTTCCTTTTAATTCCTTTTGCTTTCATTGACCTCTAGAGCAAAATCTCAGCCAGTCCTCATCCCTACACATTTCTCAGAAAGTTCACCTGTCTTCAGCTTCCAGCACCGCTTTGACACTGATTAAACCAATCTTCACTTGCATCTTTCATTTCCCTTACATTGCAGGCTATCTTGCTTCTTTGCCTGCTTCTCAAACACACAATTTTGATGTCAAAGTCAGCCTCTTGAAAATTGAACTTCTTATTTTTCTTCCAATTCTCACCTCCTTGCCATTACTGTTGACAATATGACTACCTTTCTCGATTCTCTAGATTTCAAATTTCATGGCCCATTCAACTCTTTTCTCCATCACTTGATCACAGCTCAAACTGTCATCAAATCCTACCACTACTTTTCTATTGTATCTCCAGCATCCACCCCGTCCTTTCCAATCCTTTCACTAAGATCTTTGTTCAAGATTTCATGTTACTTGCATCAGTTGTAGCAAATCCCTGGTTAAGGTCTTATTCCCCATGTAAAATACAGCTGCTAAAACAATTACCCTTCTTGCCTGCATTGACCATATCACTATGTTCACCCATCAAAAAAAAAAAGGTACATACAGTTACCCATTACCTTCTGTATTAAGCTCAAGGTCCCGAGTCCCAAAATCTTGTACAACTTCACTCTTCATTATATTTTTCTACACACCTTTTCAGACCCTTTCTTGTTTCCTACAAACTGACTTAATACTTCTTTATTGTTTTTCTGCTTCTCTCAAAACCTCACACATGCCATAACAATGCTGAATATACAAAATCTATTTGTTTCTTCCCTTCCAAAACAGCTCTCTGTCACACCTCGTCAGGTATCTTTCTTAAAATTGCCTGCTTCCTTTCACCTGCAGTTAACTAGTGGGACATAATCCTTGAGAAGGGAAGAAAGCATCACAGCTGAGCCACTTCTCATTCTGTGCAGAGCAGTTTTGCTGCTCCTACCTGCAGTTTTTTTCTTTTAAACTAGTACATGTAACTCATTCCACTAGAGTGGAAACTTCAAAGATTTCAGAAAAAAACCCCCATCAAATAAACCCCAAAACACTCTCCTTTGAACAGAAATAATCAGTTCAATTCACTGTGTATTTCATTGGAAAATCAATGCTTACTGACAACTAAAAATCAATCTTTCTTTAGAAAAATCATGAGACAGTAATAGACAAAACAAAATTTAAATCAATTATGCAAATACAGTTACTTTTAAGCCATGTTTTAAATCAAGATAATTCATTAAATTAGTCCACTCCAGCCCAATGTCACACCACAGTATGTTATATTACTTACGTAGGAATGCATACTTTAAAACCCCTTATAAAAAGTTGCACACACAATTTGATCTGGAATAAGGCTGAAATGATTTTTACTTCCATCAAACAGGCAGATAAGCAGAGACAGAGAGATCAGTCAGTAAATCAGTGGCATTTCTATAGCCTTGAACTAAGGTCTGCTGATCACACAGGTCTGTCTTCCCTGAAGAACAAAGGTGATGGTCATCAGCTGAGCCTTCTTGAAGACTGTGTCTTTTGTCTGCACATTTGGACGTTACTACTGAGCCAACAATTAAAGACATGAAACCTGAACAAAGACTACCAGAAGAGGCCAACTTCAATATCATATAATCACCACTTTCCAGGTAAATTATTTGAGCATGCATATACAGTACTTCCAGAAACAGCTAGAGTGATTTAAGAGTCTATCCCCCAGAAGGCACTTGACATGACCCCTACAGAAGAGACATTATAATGGATTATGTCTTTCATTTCAAATCACCCTGCAGTAGTAATTCAAAGTTAGCTCCTTAGAAAGACTCAGAACCATCCCATGACCTATTGCAGAAGCTCAGCTACGGGGAAAGTTAATATCCAGTAAAGGAGCAGTAAGAATAATTAAGCCCAGCAGTTTCTGAAGCTTCACTAACAGCTCCCCTGCTGACACCAGAGGGATCTGTAGCTACACTTCTGATTGTTGTCACAACTCATTTGGGGCAAAAGGAAATGAGCTAAATGAGTATTATTATCAGCTATTTAAGAAATTCAGCAGTGTTTTCGAGCTCCTGATCAGCTCAGAAAAAAAAAAAAACCAAAACACCACAAAACGAACAAAAAACTAACAAACCAAAACAACTCCATGATTTTCCAAGATGAGAGAAAAGATTTAAATATAAATGTCAGTACACCATTCAAAAGTCTTTTTACACCACACATGCAAGTCGAGTAATAAAATGAACTGCCCTATAGTTAAGTGTTCTACTATTGCATTATTTTGTAGATACAACCCCAAATTTTAATATTACAAGCATTTAATACAAAGGTTTTTCTAACTATGAAGACTATAGAGCACTACAGCAAGAAGAAAAACAGATCTAAACTAAAAGTGCAATGAAGTGATTATGATGGTTATGAATCAGCTCTCCATTATTGAGCCACTTTAGCAGCATGTAATAGATTCTGATTAAGCTCTTTAGGCTGAATTACAATGTACTATTAGAAGACTACTCAATTAATATTTTTCAAGGCCCAGAAACTAATTTTACCAGCATCCACTAATTTTTACCAAGCTCTGATCAACCTTACCACAGACTGCACAGAGGGAGCAATGAGCCAGTTCCAACTTTACCAGGCCTGCTAATAAAAACTTCAAGCTGACATCAAAGCTCACAGGTCTGTCACTGTGTCACATGTAAGAATTCAAGGATTCCCCATGGGAAAGTTAACAGACAACATATGCTTGTAACAGGCAATTCCTGGACTGGAGTTTGCTATTTCAGAAGCCCTGTACTGCTGCAAAGCTATCAGATGCCCTTGAAAATATTTAGAAGTCAAGACAAGAACAACTCAAGTTTTCAAATCAGTTTACACAGTGCTCCTGGCAATGGAAAGTGATAATCACAGCACACTGTTGCTCCTTTACTGCACAACAGATTTTGAAACACTGCAATCATTCATGTTCCCATTGGAAGAGATACAAGACACACACAGTACTGTCTCCTGTTATTCACAAAATATAAGCAGGGTTATCCACATGTACTAGAAATGGCAAGAAGTGCAACAAAATGGCACTCCAGCAGCTCCATCTACAGAAACCCTGGGTAAGAAATTACTGTCTACATTAGAGATGGCAAGCAGCTGTCTCTGACCTATGGGCCATGTTTTAACCTCTGGGGAGAAAAAAAGGTTTCTTCTATGGCATTCCTAAGTGAGAAGATACCTTACTGTAAGCTTAATTTTACCTATTTTCATTCTAGTAAATATTATGTATTCACAGTGCAGGTATTTAATTAATAAAAATAAACACATTTTCTCCTGAATGCCTCAAATAGCTGCTTTTCACATTCAGAATCATGTAGCCAAGACGGTACAAGTTTTGCATACAGAAACCCACTTTTTTCCAAGTTCCCAGATGGATTTTAGCATGCTGGAGTATTTTGCATGCTACTGAGGCTACAAGCCACCCAAATCCAAATTTAATTCAAATGTTTGCACACTGAATGCAATGTAGACACAGCTCATCCAAATCAAGAGGTCTCTGAGATTAATGTATGAAGCAGTGCACGGTTATATGCCAATTCATATGAGCCTGATCACAAAATCCCCTTAGCCTTGTAATAAAAGGGATTCCTCAAGCAGGTGCGTCTACATAGATTACCTATAATCATCTCTGAGAGTGTACTGAGGAGAGTTTATTTTTCCAATCCACTCAACTGTCATCCATTTTCAAAGAACGTTGTAGTCATTCTTTACGATTTACTAAGTAGACCCATCGGAGCCAGATTCTTCAATGGCATAGTTTAACTTCACTGCTATCTGGTTTTAATCTCATCTCTGAAAAATTTCATTATAACTGCTAGTACTATCAGGAACTGATAAAATACATTTCATCATCTCCTTTGTTTTATAGCATTGTCTTTCCTGGGCTTTTGTTTCACATGGAGCAGTAAGTAGCAGGTGTATTTTCTTACAGCCCATAAATATTTACAGATTGTGAATAACAAAGAGCACTGTTTTTAAAAAAAAAAGTCCTCTCCCATATTTTTACATACAGCAGGAGGAAAAGCAAATTTCCCCTCCAGAGGCCATGTGTGGGAGTGAATGTCTTGGCACTGTGTGTTAAGGAACCATCTGAGACAAAGGGGCTATGTCCATACTCTTACAGTCATCCAATTATTCATATATATATATGTATGCACGTGAGTCCATGACATCATGCACCTTTAATATATTTCCTGTAAATTCAGGCAGCTGCTCTTTCAATCGAGTTTTGAAATCCCACCAGCCTGAAGACAGTAGAAATTCTGAGCAGGTGAGCAAGTTGTCCTGGGAATTTCTCAAGTCCTACGTTATTACTACTTTATTTTAGATTTCCATTAAAAAATCTCTGGAAATTGTTAGTTTACACATTAAAACCAAGTCTTTTAGTGTTTATTTAAAGCCAGCTAAAATTTGTGCAGTCCCCAGAAATTTACAGCCTAACAGTGACTGGAATATACCTTAGGTGATCAGCACTTTTGTAGCACTATCTGAGGCGATCTTCTTCTCAAGGAGGGCTTTCTAAATTTGTATGAGCAGCCTGAGGGGCACATAAGGGAATAGTGTGCAGAGGTAGCACAATGTACTCTCTGAATGTGCTACCATTAAGTAATGGGAACAATTGCACTGAGGACTAGCTGTGTGTGTTCAAGTAACCTTTGGAGTTCTCCCAGTACGTGCTGGTGCATGGCTATATTGAAATGTGGGGTTCATATGGGTATAAATAAACTGGTTCACAGAGAAATGGCTAGAGCAAGTAGTCTGAAAAAAGTGTCAAGATTTTTTTCTAAGAATTATTGTTTACAAATCCAAAGAGATGTAAATATCCTCAATCACCTCTGCATTGTCCTCTCCCCCACAGGGAGGGTTCTCTAGGCTTTATGTGTTTGAATTTTAGCAGAATTGATTCTGTTCAGTGATCTTACTTTTCAGCCCAGTCTACCTAACTGCACTTTCTGAAATTAAGGGCATCTATGTGCAGATAGTATCTGCTTCTAGAAGTAATAATGCTTGATATTTACAGTTACTACCAAAGATTAGTGCTCAGAAATGCTCTTGTTCTACTTGCTCCTATAGAAACCAAGGTCACACCACTCAATCTTGTATACCCCATTGGGGGGTGCAGAAAGTAAAAGGCTGCACCTGTAGGGAGAAGCAGAAATGACAGGTGACCCCATTCTGACCAACAAGGTATTCCATTCCATATAAATCAGTCAGCATAACGCTGAAGGATTATGAAAGTCAAGCTCTCTGTTTCAATGGCTGGCATCTAAGGAGGACTCTGTTCTGCCATTGATCTTGATCCATGTGTTCCTGAACCCAGCTCCAGCCCCGTCTGGGACTTGACAGTGCCTGCTCCACAGCATCAATGGTCATGGTTATGTAATTACCATGTATATATTTTATTTTATTGTTAAAAGTTTTCATTAAAACTGTTTTAGTTTTCTGTTCCCTAAGTCTTTCTCCCTTATTCCCTTTCTCTTCCCCTTTGGGAAGGGTGAGGGGTTAATAGAGAGTGTCTGTTATTTATCTAGTGGCCAGCCCAGCTCTAACCCTTGACAGTAACAACTTTTAAAAGGAACAGGATAGGCTTCCAAACATGAATTAAAAGTAGTTTCATGCAATATGCCTGACCCCAAATCTGTACATATAGATGTACTGCCTTTTTTGCTGCTCAGCTGAAAGGCAGCAAAAGAACCAGCGAAGAAGGCTACACACAAAGTGATGTTGCACATAAAACACATGCCTTGGAGAACAGAAGAATTGGATCCTCATGAAAGGTGATCTGTTACAGGGCAGGTTTGTAAAGACACTCTTTTGATCAACAAAGAAAAAGCTACTGAAACACTACCATCTAGCAAGATTGTCTGTCTTGTTTGCAGCCCAGACTTACAGTGTTTTAATGGTTTCTGGCAGTTTAGTTACTGACAGACATAAGTTCACTCTGCCCTTCACTGTGCCCATTCCCTCTAATGGATGACCAGCTATGAACTCGGAGAAGACTGTTTGCTAAAAAAATCACCAGTATGGCTTGCCATTGACCTTCTAAGCAGTTTTAATCTAAATATTCCTTTCAAATAAGAAAACAATATATTTTTCATTTCTAAAATACCTGCTCTCAGTTGTATGAAAACTAATGCTGTATCAAGTAGGCTGCTTTTCAGATCTGCATCCTCAAGAGCTACTCTCCCTATATGCCTACTGGATAAAAAGAAATGTTTGTAATTGTAAGCATAAAAATTATACTCTTTGTGGTATTTAAAAAATTCTATACAGACATCTTGAAGTGTCCACCAATGTTTTTACTGCAGGACAGATGAAGTGTGATATGTGGGGTTTTTTTTTGGCATTTTTCTTTTTTTTTTTAAATAACAAGAGGGAGAAAAACTGTTATTCATATAAAGACAGTGACAGTTCCTAATTATTGATGCATCACTAAGCAAGGTTTTGCTAACAGCTAAATGAGCTATTGCACTTACAAAATGAGGGCACGTGGCATATCTGATTAGTTTTACTTATATGTCTATGATATTATGTAATTCTAGAAGACTGATATCTCTTTATCTTTTGGGAAAATACGCCACTTAAAGAAACAGTTGTATTAAATGCCATATTGTTTTCAACCCAATTATCTTCTGTATTCAGCATGCCAATGGAAAAATGCTGAGTGCTCATTTTAAGTCCTATATATCACCATAATTAATTGCGAGTAATCTTCTGCTTGCACTTGTAACATAAAGAACATAAAAGAAATTAAATATTCCTGGCAAAAGAAGGTACAGTATTCCAAGAAATCTGCTTTTTGCAAACTAACGAAACCATTTTTAACAATTTTTATTACAAGCATCTGTGAGCTCCCACCAGACTTGTTTCTGCTTATATTGCTCAGTTCCAAGCTAATGTCCCCTAAAGCCGTTAGGCTGAAAGCCAACAGAAGATAGATCCACAAAAAGACCTGACCCTTATCCCTGCAACCAGTAATATCTCTTGGAAGTTTTAAGTTAATAGGCTATACGAGATTCTTATTAGCGAAACACTGCCTTTTTCCACCAACAATATTTGGTGAATTATACTCCTCAGGTAGCAGAAATCATGTACAGGAACAGAACACACTGACATAAAAGAAACATACTGAAAGGGAAATTCCCTAGCTACAAAATGTTTGAAGTCTCTTAGATAAATTAATACGGTCTAACTTCAGAATTCTCTTTTCCTTTCTATTTTTACTAAACATGTTTTTACTTTCCACTTATCAAATCTCAGAAGACAATCTCTGGAGAATCTGGGTGCCTGGGAATTCTTTTGTTAGTTTCATTGCTCCCACATTTCAGATACTTTAGAGAATCTTTCTGTGAACTCACAGCATTAAGGTCCCAGTCAACTGGAGTATCATGGTTGTTTACAGGCTGTGGTTTTGGTTTTAGGGTTTTGGTTGGTTGGTTGGTTGGTTTTCTTCCTTTTTTTTTTTTTTGTGGTTTGTTTGGATTTTTTGTTTGGTTTTGTTTGTTTGTTTTGTTGGGTTTTATTTTGTTTTCTAACCTGTATTGCTCTAAAGATTCTACCAATACCATTCTTATCAAATGTCCTTGCTCTTGAAACAATTTTACATTTCCACTACTTCAACCACAATGGAATAAAATACCAGACAAAATGGCGTCACTAACCTCAGTGAGTGAACTGATTGAAAATATTTAACTTTACAGTGGGTAAATTATGTGCAGTTGAGTCTCTGAACGCTAGAAAATGAAGGGGAAATAAAAGCAATGAAACCACAGAGGTCAAGACTTCTAAAGCAGGAAGCTTCAAATTAGGCTTCCTTGTCTACATTTAAATACTTAAAGCATACAGTAGTTGGCTCTTCTGCAACAACTCTGACCTACACTTGAAATGAATCTGATTATAACTTGTGGGTTGTTCTATTAGTTAATAGCCAAATTCAGAACAGAATCTAGTCTGGTGACTCTGAGGCCAATGCCCTATCTGTGAAAAGCACTGTCTAACCAGGAATCATTTAATGCATGACTGAAAGTTCCTCTAATGAAAAGACTGACTTTTTAAAATTTATTTATTTAAAAAAAATCAGTAGGAGGAGCTGAAAATACTGGCTGCTTGAGCTAATGCAATATGACAATTTCAAGGAGTGGATCAATTTCTAACACAAAGCATTATTTGTAGGTGTTATCTTTCCTCTGAATACTGTCCCTGAGAAGATCTGTAAGAACACAGGTACAAACTCCTTCCCACAATGAAGGGGTAGGATAAGAATTAACTCCTTCCTCTTCACAGCATGGAGCTGTACCATCCTGCAGTTTCAGACTACTTTGTACAGGACAGACCAAGAAGTTATTTGTCAAGAGTTTGGAAATGATGATTTTTTTTTTTGATTTGTGGAATAACTCAAAATTGCATCTTCATTATGTGAAATTTAATGTGCCAACGATTCTTATCATTTCATATGTATGGAATAACATAATGTTCTGCAAATACCTGCTTACCTCTACCTATAAGCTATTACAGTGTTTACTGATAAAGAATTGCAGGCCACATGCTAAGAGTAATTCAAGATATTATGAATTTATTACAAAATGTACCTTCCATCTAGTTAACACAGGACAGATATACTTCACAACAGCGATTACCTAAAATGTGCACCTACAGTTCCAAATTACTTTGCTGGAACTTTAGAAGTGCAAATTTTAGGAAATTGGGTATGGAGAATCTATGAGTCTTTATAGCTGCCAGACCTGAGCACCAACTTATTCATTACTTGATCATGGAAAAAAATACATTTTCAGGCTTAATTTAAGGGATTATTTATCTTCTAAATTGTTTTGTTTGTTTTTAAAAAAAGCTTATAAAGGATTAATGAGTGTATATATAAAACAACTAAAAAAGGTTTTACAGAAGGCAGTAACATTGCCACCTGAGTCCATGCACTAGGGTGTATATATGAGTTTTAAGGCAAACTATTAAAGAGAAAACTGTTTGGATATAATGAAGTAGAATTTATTCTCATAATGATTAAATTCTGACAAACATTCTGAAAGGTACAAATGGCAATTAGGCATATAAATCTGCTGGGAGATTTCAAAGTTTTCCTTCCATAATGAAATTGAGATCATCCCAAGAAAAAAAAAAAAAAAAGATAATGTTACTATTTCACTGTTGCTAAGCTTAGAACACAGATGAAAAAGTTCTGATCAAATGATGGGAAGATGGAGGGAACAGTAAATTCTAAAGTTTATTCTCTGCCCAGGTAGTAAAAGAGCAAGTGCTTTGTGCAGAACAGTTTGGCATAAACTAAATAATTTCTGGATAGTTGCCAGTGCTAAGGTTAAAATGCAACATTACAAGGCTTCCATGATGACAGCCTACTGGGAGACATTTGTTGAAAATTGCTTTGCCTATCATTCAGTCAGCAGAAAGAAAAAAAAAAAAGGGGGGGAAGGGGAAGGCCTTGCATTACTAGTTATGTTAGAGCTGTGTTGAGTGTGTATCTAGAAACGATTCAAATTGTAAGCCTATAAAGCCCACATACAGGTGCAATCAACATAAAAGCCTAGCATTTACCTTCTTTTCTTTTATATCGCCAAGTTCTCTATATTGTCACCATATGCCTTTCCAGTAAGTGTGTATAATTATAGAGGATGTATGACCTAAGATTTAGATTCAAGTTTCAAAAATTAAATTAATTTTTTTTTTTTTTGACAACAGGCAATAAAGTTTTCATCAGTTACACTGTGAACAAGTAGAAGCCGTAAATTTTGAATCATCAAATAAAACAACATGTTTTAACTATACTCTTTTACTCTGTGGGAAATGACAACTTAGGCGGTGCAAGTACTAAATTGTAGTATTTTAACTGTACTATATATGTCTGCTTTTGAAAGTCCACTAAATACATGCAAGTCTTCGACAATAGTTTGAAAGGACTAAGAATAAAGAGCTAAACCTCCAGTTTTCAAAGAGGTCCATACAGACTGGCATTTGAGGCTCATTTAAATTAATGGGATTCAATCAGCTACCACCCAGAATACTGCTTCAAAAACACAGGGACAAGTGGTTGGAAGGGTTTTTTCAATATGGTTAACAAATTAATCTTCATATTCTGCAACAGCTTTTATCTTTCTGTTATCTGTTAGTGAGAAATTAGAATGCTGATCTATGTTTTGGTATCGTTAAGTGATTCAAGAAAATAGCATTTGTGGTTTCCTTTTTTTAAGAATTAGGCAATATCTGCAAGCAAAACTGGAGTTGAAGTGATTCTATCTTGTTATCAATGGGCAAGAGTTTCTGCATATGGTACTTCAAAATATGGTTTTACAGCTTTTCTTATTTTTCTGGATGAAGTTCTAAAGCAAAAGCATGTAGTTTTGCAACAATTTCAATCATCCATTTGTTTACTTACCCACAACAGCCGAAAGCCTCCGCAGTTGAGTGTCATCACTGGGGACTCAAAGCATGTGCTGGTGGCTTTTTGTGGTTTATTTTAAATTAACTTCCTATCATTTTCTCAAGAAATTACTACTTTTCCTAGATAAATTATTACAGACAATCAAACACTGAATTCCTGCATCACAGAGAATTCATAGCTCTGTCACCGGCTCCCCTCTTTTTAAAGGATTGCTTAGAAAGTTTCTCCCCAAGACCTGACATCCTTGTGACAATTGGATAAGGGTTCAGTGTAACTCATATGAAGCCAACAGAAAAACTGTTTACTCTAGTACTTTAAGCATAAATTGGTCTCTGATCCTCAAGCCAAATTATACTTGTGTATATCATATTTAAAAATAAAGGGATAGACTGATTATCTGATGCTGGTCTCAAGTTGATACCTGCTCACACATAATGAAGTTCTGGTTTTGTGGTAGCACATTGAATAAATTGTCCTGTAAGAAACAGAAGCCTCTGATAGTGTTTTTATACCACTAGTACAAACCATACTTGGAGACTAAAACAATGAGTCTTCCTATTTCATACTTAAGGAAAACAAATGGTGAAACAGCTTGGCAGAATTGCTGCTATTTGAAAATAATTCTTTTTCACAAGACTTTTAGTAATTATCCTCCTGCTGGGACCTTGCATTGTTATACATCCCTATCTTCTGCATCCATAATTAAAAAACAAAACAAAAAATTGCTTCTGCAATTCCAAAAATGTTGATATGGGCTATATTTGAATTCAGTTTGTATTTTTTATCAACTGTTTCTACCCTAATTAGTTTGTATATCAACATCCAAATTCAGCATACCATAAATAGTTAAAAATTCAGTAGTGTTTTATTTGCTTTTACACAAAGTGATGTCGATCCTACATTTGACCTCTCCTATCATACCAATCAGCCAGTGACTGTCAGCCTTTTTTAGTTCCCTAAAAGTCATGAAAAAAAACAAAACGTCAAATCTTTGCCATCATCCACAAACTGACTAGAGATGGATACAGAGATGGAGGCAGAAATCCTGCATGATACTGACAAATTAAATCAAAGGGGAAAAAATCAACTGTAACATTTTTCATAGAAAAGAAAACCTTAAAATTAGTTTTGTACAAATAAACCCTGACTTGACAAGAAGTTAGACAAATCTAGCTATAGTGGTTGACATGCAGCCATGAAATTCCAGATAAAAAGTTTATTTAAAGAGAAGTGGAGAAATTCCTTTTTTTTAGTGGAGCATCAAACAAATATAAGCGAGAACAACCTCTGGGGCTTTTGAAAAAATTATTTCTACTGCTCTGTGCAACTTGTTACCTACTTTGTATGGGTATTATCACCTCCTTCCACTCAGAGATGTGCTTTCACATAATGTATCTTCCAGCTGGGTAACCTGATTTGGGTAATACTAGTAACACAAAAACCCAAAGCAAGTTGTTACAGATATACAACTTTTGAGTTAGTTTGCATAGGTAATTTTTTTAGTTTTCAGAGCATACTGAGAAAGAATAATGTGACGGAAGGAGAAAGTTAAATAATAGGCAAAAGGAGGACTGTGGTATCGGAGAGGTGCGAAAAGAAAGAAGGACAACAAACAGAATCTCCTAGCCTGTAGTCCAAAGATGCAGAATTATCAGATGTGGCATGAGAACATTGGTAATGCTGACAAACAAAAAATTATGTACTGAGGCTGCTAAGTCAGAGAGACCAGTGATACCCCCTGAGGAAGAAAATCTCAGTGTAGAGACTGGATAGGCTTCACTCACAAGATGTAATGTCACAGGAGGGTGGAACAGCTGTGTAGCTATGACGTATCTGTGCCTGCTATGTAGATGTCGTGCCGGGGCACTGGCCAGTAATTTGTATGCTTGCAGGCTCACCAACTGCTACTGCCAACCTTCTTGGTATCTTCAACACACCACTGTGAAAATAGCTACCATGGAAGTTAGCAGCTCTCTACTGCTTGCACCCACCCTATACATCTAAACACTGCAGATATGGTGGTTTTTATACTTCCCACACTTGCACTCCAAGGGAAAGAGAGATTGGATTGGGTCCAGGGGTTGTTACATCTATATGCTTTTAGAAGAATGAAAGAGGTAACCATTTTAGTTGGACCTCTAATGTCATAAAAGCTGTCACCAAAAGATATTAAAACCAGCTACATGTGTGGCAACTGGAAATGGACTCCAAAAGCCCTGACTACTGCATATGCAGTGCTCATCTAGTCCTGTCTTGATTTTATGCTGATTGCTGTGCTGTCATAATGCAGAAAGCACCTCGGGATGACCATAGACTTTGCTTATGAAACACACACACATGTGCAGAGACCAGCAGCCTGGTCATCTGGCCTATTACACACTCATTAGTACACTTCAGAGAACACATCCGTGAATATATTCCACACTAGGCTGAAAGGAGACATAGGGCAACAGGAAATGGTGTCAAAATGCAACAGCACTTTCTCAGTGAACGCAAAATGGCATCTCTAACAAATGTCACACTAACACCTAAGGTCCACTGAGCCCAGCATTTAAAAACCAATCGCAGGAAGTTTGAGAAGGATATGTCCCATGAAAGGATCTCTGTGACAGCCTGGATTGCAGAATTTTTGAACTGGACAGACCCTGGGCTGTTACTTATGTTCAACAGTAAATGCAACATAAACACAAAATTAAAAACAAATGCTGTACCAGCATCGTATTACTTAACATAGAAATGCAAAGTAAATCCTGGAGTAAAAAGGCAACTGAGACAGGAGAATTCACTTATGATGTACATGTAGAATAAATACTAATTCCTATATAATAAAGTATGTTGAGTAAAAAGCCTCCCTCAACTTCCAGATTCTTCAGGTCTTGTCTCACCAAGTGCTTCTATCCCTTGTACAGGGCACTGAGCATATGTAGCCTCCTCTATCATACTGACAGTAGGCAGAGACAAGACAACCTGCAGCATGGTGGCTCCCAGGGAGGAAATGAGGGGTCTGCTGTGCTGAAAAATGAAAACCCAAGAAATCACTGGTATTTTCCACGCAGGCTAAGAGCTGTAGCTACAGCTGCAAGTAGAATTTCAATGAAACAACAACAAATATTATTCAATGTCCTGCTTCTCTGGCAGTGCAAAGCCTAAACCTGCCAAATGTATCCTTTTACAGCAACGCAGCAGAAGCTACTCTGGGGATGCATTTGGCCCAGGGAGGCTTTCTTTGCAGAGTACTCAGGACCAAGTACAGCAACAAACTCCGGACCAGAGGGTACCAGGTGGTACCAGACTGCTTGACAGCAAGTCAGAGCGCAGATGCCAAGCATCTCTGCATGTGTCCTGTCTAGTGGTGGACTGAGAGGCATTACCAGCAGTCTCACAAACAGCTTATTCCACATACTGGCCAGAGGGTGAGTATTGTGCTGGTTATGGCAGCTGGGAAGGAGTGTGTGGAGAGGGGAAATAAAAATGGGGAAACATGGAAAGTCTTGCTAGCCAGAAGAGATAAACACACACACAACACACAAATAATCACTGCAGCTTCACAGCCTGTTGGAAAGCAGCACTAGCTGTGATTTCTAGATCTTTCTGTCATATTCGTAATACTTACAAACAGCCATAAAGGAAAAAGATTAATTTTAGAGGCTTTCTTAAGTTTGCAATATTAACTGGGGTGAGAAAAACCAAAAAGCCCCCACAAAGGACTACTGTAGGACTTATGCAAATATTTCCATCTGGGTTTAGAATAAAAATCAAAGCCCTGAACCATCCAGCAGACACTGTTTCATGCACTGCTAATGAAGAGAGAATTCAATTCTCCTGTTCGCTGAAATGAATACAGAACTTGTTTCTTGATGTTTTACAAGAATATGGTGTGTGTGTCAAAACAAGAGTTTCACAGACAACCACAGGAGTGCTGGCAGTTTCCTGTAATGCTTAAGAACTAGATCATGTCCTTAGTCTGAGACCTGAGTAAAGGACACTGAGTAGCCATGCCCCTACTTAGTACTATTTGAAATTCATACAGTAGGTGATGTGATGGCTACTTGCCAGTCTGCCCTGGGCCTGGCCCCCTTCCCTACTAAATGGCTGATACACATACACAGGCTTGGATACATTTCATAGCAGTACAACATAACCTATATCCTAACACATGCTCCAGCACCTCTACCTGCCAGCTATTTTCCTCAGAAAAAGGATGAGGAGGAAGCTGAGCTGAATGGTGCCCATCCAGCCCTCAGGGAGGGTGACAAAGGGACAAGTTCCCCTCACTGGGCAGCAATGGATGAGAACATGCATGTTGCTCATACAGCAGCCTGGAAACAGACAGCAAGGGCAGGATTAGAAAAGGAGGAGGGGAAAATCTGTTGTTTCACACTGGTGATAGAAAAACTGAAAAAACGGTAGGATGATAGATGACTCATAAAAGCGTTAGACTACTGCCAAAAGCAGTAGATTTGGCAGCAATGCAAGATACACTGCCTCGGGAGAGTCATGCTTCAGTCCTCTCCTCCAGTGGGGAAGTGAGATGCATGAGCTCCCATCCAGGGCAGCTTCCTTCCTCCTCGCCACGGGCTCTCTGGTACCACCCCGAGTTTCCTCTCCACAGCACAATGGTGATGCCATTAGCCTGTCTTTTACTCCTTGGTCCCAATGCAGATATAACACTTCAAGTAACAATTTGACAGTAACTTAATAAATGTATTCCAACACTGCTAAGTTTGAAATGGTTTATAAATTCCATTTTTTTCCCCTGGCCATGTTACTAAAACTCCGCTTTCCTTTCTCCCTCCTTTACAGAAATCTTCTGTCTTAAATTTTTCATTTGTGGCATGTGGGCTTGGGATCCTTTTTTTTTTTTTTCCCCAAAAAACTATTCAATATAAATCAGACAGGCATTTGGGAAATAAAGGAGATCTGAAAAATGAGAGGAGCTGAACTTCTGGAGATGTGCCCAAAAAAACCTGAGACAAAATTAAGGCAGTAAATATATATCGATTACTCAAGGGAAACTTTTTACAGTATTTTATCAAAGGTTACCTGCTCCTAATCCTTTCTACTCTAAACCATTATACTGCCAAACCACAATATTGTTTCAGCATTTATCTGTCCATTATTTAAATACAGGACTGCAAACTGACTCTCAACTCAGCACAGGCAGGCAACCCAAACAGACATTCCTTTGCTTCAAATACACATACTAACTTCAGTCACTAACAAATTTCCCAATTCTCCCTTTATCTTTAGATGCGGGTTACTGAAGCAATGACACATTAGGAGGCTCTTTGGTTCCATACCTGTTAGGTCTTTGGCACAGGCTGATAAGAAAAATTTTCATTCATACCAACAGCATTAATTTCGTACTGTGTTTATATTTTTATTTATTGCATTTACATTTTTATTACTGTAATTTTGTAACAGTCAATGTTTGGGCTACAAAGCTGTACAAACTCCTGATACTCTGGAGACAGGTTTAAGGTACAAATACGTACCCAAGTGGGTTGGTTCTTTTGTACAGGTCTAGGGGTATGAGAAGAAGATACCTAGAGGGTCAGGGAGGAGTTTCATGTAGCTTTCACATTCAGGGAAAGCACAAGCCCATCTGGACTCCTCCATCCACTTGACAGCTATTGTAAAAAAGGTCATTAACAAAAACTTGGGTTTGCACATATGTTTATGTGTTCTTCTGTAGCCTTCTGGCTGGCATTAGGAACTTCTCTCTGCAAGAGATTCCTGTCTCACACTAACATTAAAACAGAAATTGAGTCACCAGCCCAGAAAGCTTTGACTTCAGTGGCCAAAGTTATGAAATCTCAATCACTGTCTTGTCTCTGAATTAAGAATGAAATAGATATTGCAGTTGAAAGTCGCAAATACTGAGCACTTTCAGCTAACAAGAACATTGATAGCAATATTTTGCAGGCTACAGTCAACTTTTTATTTTATTAAATTTTTGTTACTTTTATTTACAGATAAAAGAAAACTCTTGACATGACCTTCATTCACACTGCTGGCCTTCTAGCCTTGAAAAGCTACAGTGTGGGTGATACAGCAAACATCCTACTGCCCCAAAAAGTCTTGAGCAGAACAACTGCCTGTTTAACTTGTACCAAACACCAGTTTCAGGGCCCACCCAACTTGTCACTTCTTTGGAGGTTTCATCCCATTGAAGTGTATTTCTAACACTGTATGAGAATTTTTACTATTTCACTGAGAAATTTCAGAACTCTAGACACTTCAGTTATCAACCCATTCCTTCCAGAAACTAATCAGAGAAGGAAATAAGAAGGATAAAATTAATGAAAGTAACAAAGAGTATTTAGTACAGATTTAAGAACAATGAAATAATTTGGGAATCACAGCTACATAACTACAGCAATTGTGCAGGTATTGTCAAATGTAGACAATTTGCAAAGTTCTTAGGTTTCTCAGAAAGTGTTTCCTCAGTATTTGTTGAAAAGTTACCAGACAAAAATAACCACAGATAATCTAAAAATTTCTCTGTGCCTCCACATAGAAAGCTTAAAAATACCAGCTTGTGTCTGTCCGAGTTTGGTGTATGTGAGGGTGCATGTGCAACCATGACAGTATTCAGGGGCCTGGCTGTGGCCCTCTCATTCAGACACAAGCTACACCACCAATCTTCCTTGCTTTTTAAATATTTCTCCTCCCAGGAGTTCAGAATTAGGCTGTCACTATATAAAAAGTTTGCATTTTATATGATACTGCCAAACACCCAGCACGATTCTATGCAATGTGTCATTCAGAAAGCAATTGTATTTATAACTTTTTGATCATACTTGCTCAACCTAACAACAACTTTGTTTGGGTTTTTTATGTGGTTTTTTTTGGTTGGTTTGTTCTGGTTTTGGTTTTGTGTTGTTTGTGTTGGGTTTTTTTCCCATGTTCTAAGCAAAGATGGAATTAAAATAGTGAGAGCAATAAACCAACAACTAACCTCCTTACACCTAAAACCAGAAGAAAAGTATAAACACAGAATTTCTATGCCTTTATACAGGGACTCTTAAAGCACTGCCTTGCACAGAATAAAAATATTTTACATGTTTCTAGCACTTTAGTGTTTGTAATGTTGGAACTCCTCCCAATAAGGAAACTATTCTCATATAATAACTTGAGGAAATAACAGTATATGAACAATTGTTCCAGTCTTTAAAATGATGCTACGGGGCTTCCAATTATCAGGAATTTTCAGAAGGTTATGTTACTGACTGGGAAATCCTACCAACAGAATGGCAAATTTTACAAAATATGGCAAGCTATTTAGTAATAAACTTGAATTTATTCTTTGCACTTCAATGGTGCTCACAAATAAAGCACCTAGGTTTTATTATCATAAATGATAAATCTGTCCTGTTTTACACACAGAAAGCCTGTTTCATGGTAGAAACAGATCCTGTAGTAACGTGAGAAATACTATCCAAGAGTCTATACTCTCAGTTGTGGTTATTTCTAATTTATAAAACTATAGCCAAAAATTATAGTCATAGCCAAAATTATAATTATAGCCAAAGTTCTCTAGATGGCTCAAGCCAATTAGAAAGATTCCCACTAGATATACGTTCCCACACCAGATATTTCATTAAGAAAACATCCTCATCCCCTTTTCACTTTTGTTTGTTCAACCTCAACTAAATATAACCTCTAATGCAACATACATGTTGGGTTACACGCATTACACAGAAAGTCTCTGTAGGAAAAAAGAAGTTCCAATATAGCCTCTGGAAATAAATAATGGATAGCTTATGAACAGTAAGCACCTTTTTTCCCCATACCGTATGTCTCCAGTAATCATTAATACATCTCAATATTCAAGAGAGAGACAGACAACTGTGTAAATACATAGACTATTATGGTCTGCGTTTTGATAGCTATATAAATGCAAAGTGTATTCAGAATTTAAATAATTTAATTAACATACCAGCTTCCCCTATGCCTATAGCTATCCATTCCCAAAGTTAGGCATTTCATTTGCTAATATTAAAAGGACATCATGGACCTGCAATAGCAGCAAGCAGACACTGCAGTCTACACCTCTCATTTGGTGGGTCAGTTCTTCCCACCACAACATATATACCCTTCTTTGAAGGGCCTCTGAAACAAGGCACATCAGTGAGGAGAAACATGAGTCATCCTTCTCTGTGCCTCTTACCCACAATGTCCTTGGTAAGTACAGCAAAAAACATTCAGGCCCTATCTGATTTGATAAAATGTTTTCTGCCCATTGTGCACAGGGACAGTGACTCCATAAAGCAGAAGGCAATAGAGAATATGACTCATGAATTGTGAATGAGAGTGCTGAACTCCCCTCTGTGGATGGCAAGACTTCCAATGACTTTTACAACGAAGAACTGGTCTTCTATTAAAATCTGTTATTCACATACAGAGTAATTCCATATTACAGCATAATGAGATCTCTGCATTACATCTAGATACCATTTTGGAAAAAATCAGTTTTGCCTTATTTAACAAATGCAATATACACATACTCTCAAATGTTGTTGATTGTTCGTTCATAAAATCACAGAATAATTCAGGCTGGAAGAGCTCTCGAGAGGTCTCTGCACAAAGTACTGCTAAAAGCAGGGTCAGCTGCAGTTATCAGGCCAGGTTGCTCAAGGCTTACTCAAATAGGCTTTGAAATGTCCAAAGATGGAGAGTGGACTTCACACTGTAAATTTTAAAACCAGTTTGCAGGGTCGTAAGCAAATAGATAACCTCTGCAAGTGGCTTAACAAACACTCTGTCAAAGGGCAGCCAGGAGTCATGGGCTGCAGAGCTGAATTTAGTCCTTTATCCATAAGGCCTGTTTCCTTCTTAATAGCCAAATACATCTTCCATCTCAAGGAGATTTTGCCTTGCCTGCTCTGTGAGCACTAAAGGTTGCCTTGATCTTCTGTGTAAATCAAGACAGCACTTGCTGTACATTACCACTGAACACCACTCAAAACCCCAAAATTTGTCTTTAAAAAAAAAAAAACAGAGATTTGAGTACCATCATCACTCATGCTACAAAAGTACATTTCTGCTTTTACAAAAATACCCTCCTATGTACAAGAGTATCCTAAAACGTTAATGGTGACCGAGAAAAGGAGCCTTACAAAAGAACAATCCAGAACTAACTGAATCCGGGCACTGAACTAATGCCAGTCCATAAAATTTTCTCCTCTGTTCTCATACAATAATAATATTGACAGAACCAAAAAATCAGTGAGGATTAATTTGTCCAGAGATATGTTATTATATCAATAAAGCTATTGGTCTTAAAGCGAGCAGTATAAAAGCATGAGCACAAGGGGTTTGCATGTTGAATAAAGCTTTTGAAAACATTTTTCTCTATAACAAATGCTGCCAATGTGAAATTTGATGATTTCAGCAGCAAGTAACCATAGGTAACTCAATATGAAAGATGAATCCTAGGCCTAGGGACATGGGTCTTCTGAAGACAAAATATCCATCCCTGGACTCCTTCCCAAAGTTGCTGTACAGAAGTCATTTCAAGAATTCTTTCTTTACACATCTCCAGTGAAGCACAGACAGCTGTATGCAAAAATAGTCATGAGAATGTTCTTCGCTTGGTTTTTCTTTTTCTAATTCCCTTTGCCTGTTTCATATAACTTTTGTCTGAAGAAATTTGTATTACTACAACTCTCCTATTTTCAGGAAGAATAGTAAATTTACCTTTTCTGCAAGAACTTTCACCCCTACACCTTCACATTCAGTCTCTAGTAGTTAACTCCCACTCCTACCCCAGCTCTATTTGTTCCTATAAGCATAAGCATCAAGACTACCCAAGAGATCACCCAAATATTTCAAATGGCTTTACCTAAGGAAATGACATTTACTAGGAAAAAAGTCTCAGAGGCCATTCACCTTTGGGAACAGTGCTGCAGCGCTCAGTGAACATCTCCTCTCCCGATTGTAATGTTTAAAAACAAACAAACAAAACAAAACCAACCAACCAAAAACAAAAGAAAACACCCTGAATCTGACTTTCTCAGAAGAGAAGACCCACATATCTCTCCCAGCTTGGTCAAAGAGAAAATATTTCTCTCCAATTTTAAAAGCATTCCAGTAAATTGGGTAAATGTACATTTGGATACAAAGTTCTCTATGATAAGACACAAGGCAGAAGAAGATGGACTAGCACAGGGAAAGAGTCGTCACTGGATGGGAACACAACATAAAACCAGTTCATTTCTGTGTTAGATGATCCCGATCAGATGAACTAGAAGGAGATCCCCTTCTATACTGAAACATTACCTTCTTCCTCAAGCAAGCAAGGATCTTCTATCCCACAAGCAAAAACAAGTAAATCAGACAAAAGAACAAAACATTTCTCTTCCTCCAAAACGACGTGAATCCCAGACTAGGCTCTGCCCTTGCACTTGATCATTTCAAGAATCACCCCATTTTGGGCTTTCTCAAATTTCACAATTCCATATGCTCTTTTACAGGACCTGTGTAGTTCATACCATTCCTTGTTGTCTCTTCCATACAATTATTCTAATTCTCCTTTTATGTAAGTCAGGGTTTAATCACATTTACCAAGTAAGCAAGCATTAAGCTGTATTCCTAGGTGAGTTTCTAATGCTAACAGCATGCAACAAAAGGACAATCCTATCACTTTATTGATTGTCTCCACAGAAAAAACAAAACCTGATTTAGCATGAATGGGACTATTTCTTATATTTAAAGGCTGTAACAGAATGAATGCTTATATTGCTTCTGTACATGATCTGGGGAAAAAGAGGAACACATTGCTCAAATGTATAGAGTTAAACGTAGTACCCATTAAGTCTCTTTCAGAAGTCCCCCCAAAATGCATAATGATTTGATTGCAATAGGGGAAATCATCTAGGGAGGTAGCAAAACAGGACAATAATACATCTTCCAAAATAAATTACTGTCACTAGGATATTAATTTAGTTAGTGCACTTAACCCGCTGGTAAATCATATCATAGAGTACAGGGATATAAAATCTGTAACTTAAGATAAAAAAAGAAACAAACCAACCACTTTTTTTTAGAATAAACCAAAAGGTATTTCTAAAATAAGAACATAAGAGCATCAGCCTAATGCTTATTTTATACTTGAATACTTTCTGATACCCAGGCAACCTCAGTGTGCAAATTGGTGTAGTTCATAAAGCTAATTAAGAAGACAGGACAGAATATCTAGAGATTATAAACATTTCAGGCAATTGATAAAGCTTTTTCATCTTTTCTTAATAAGTATGTTCAACTATTTTGCCACCTACAAGAATATTGTGAAAAAAATATTATGGAACAGGATTCATTTATAAGCAGAGGAAAAATATGAACCTCAAAAAAACAACTGCTTTTTCAGTTCATTTTAGAAAATAAGATTCAGAAGGAAATAATACAATAACACACAACAGGTGAAAGTTCACCCTGTTGCAGATCATTACACCATGACTTTATGGGGTTCCAGCCAGAAATTAACTGCATTAAATGGAATTCATTCATAGTGATGTAATTTAGGAATGAGAGACAGAGCCTGTGAACAAGAAGAAGTAGTAATTTCTTTCATGTAGGGTGCTTATGATGCTTAACACAAAAAGTGAAGATCACCGTGTTTTATTTCTGATCCAGGGATCCAAATCCTGCCTGCCGCGGCCGCTACTGCTGCCTAGTATGCAAAGCAGCAAATCAAGCAGTTTAACTGCAGAGACAGTTCAGACAGAGAGACTTCGAAGCAAAGGGCCTTGCACTCTTACACACCACTGCCTACACCCTGTGCAGTTTGCATCTCAGAGTTGCCTATGGTCATTATTAGATAGGTAAGTATATGTGATAGAGAGATCCCGCTGTAGATAGGAAGAATGAGGAAGGGACTGAGAAGCTTCATGTACTGAACACAACAATACATGGAGTAAGAAAGAGCATCCCAACTCCACTGCAACTTGCATCTTTGGAGAAGAAACTCTATATCCTAGAGGAGAGAGACAAAGCCCTGCTACCCTTCAAAGAAGGACTAAATACATTTTGTAATACCACTCAGGATCTGTCTTTTGTACAAAAGCAAAACGTTAATTAACTATATTTCTTTTCATATTTTATTTGGGAGAAATCACAGAAATTCTACCAAACTTTTTATACAAAATGCATCTGAATGAAGAAAGGCTGAGGTAGTATGTCTCAATGTGGATCTGTTGAAAAGAAAAAAAAAATAAAATCCAGTGCTCACTCTCACCCTACTGCATAATTACTGGTGCAGAAAAGGAGTGAAAAAACACTGTGACTATTATTTGAGGTTCTCTAAAGATTTTAAAAGCATTGCTTCTCTATACCCACATGTTATTACTGAGAATATTCAACCATTGGAGCTGTAAGATTTCTCCACAAGGACACAGTAAGTCAGTAGCAAAGTCAGGACACATTGAAGTCTTAGTTGAAAGTTTAGAACACTATTCTTTCTATCAGTTTTTTTTGGGGTAATAGGGTTTTTTAAATACACCTAGTCAAAAATCAGCCTATCAGACTAATTTGTGTTTAGAGAACTGCTAGCTTGCAATTTATCTGTGATATTCATGTTTTCCTAAATATTTTTTCTTCTAAGGAAGAGCCCTGTGTTTTTTGTTAACACTAAAAGTTCTGGGTAGAAAGCACAGTTCCTTTCTCTAGGTCTCTGGGTCTCTTTTTTTCTCTGTCTCATGGGAACCAGTTATGACAGGACTGCTCTATTTTTGCTCCACTGAATTATTCTGGGTTTTGATACGTGTTGTAAAAAGGTTTGCAATTTTCTGCTTTTGAACTCCCTTCATTTTTTATGATTAGGAACAAGTCTCTACTTGCCATTTTCTTTGCTCTGGTGTCTATTCTGTCTCCAAGTAGTATGTAAAATTGAAGATGTTTTCCACTATCTCAGTCCCGTGCTGTCAGGACTCATTTTCTAGACATTTTGCTAGCCATCCCTTGCAATTCCCAAGTTTCAGAATATCAGACCTAGATCACTTCCCATTTTCAGTATGATTCAAAGTACAAGGCCATTCTGACATAGTTTTATCTTTTACTCCTTCAAATCTTTACAGTATGGTTCCATATTACAAGAGCTATAAATGCTATCTATGCTCTCAAAGAATCATGGAGAAAAGACAGGACCAAAAAGAAATCCCACATACACTTGCTTATGTTGAATGGACTGCTTTTTGCTACAATGCTTTATAGCTTTGATTTTTAATAACTGTATATGTAAAAATTGTATCATAAAAATAGCATTGAACTAGCAATAAATTTACAACTTTTATGGAGGGCTTTCATGGTTATGGATTATACTAAATTTACAAGACAACCCTATTTAGTAACTATTTTTAAATGCATACATTGAAATGCAATGGTCTTTTCTGTTCAGAAACTGAACGCCACATTCCAAACAGGGCATGCTATTAGTAGAAGTATGTGAATACCATAATTTATATCCACTTAGAATTTTTAAAATTGAATTACTTTTTAATTACAATACATGCAATGCAGGCATAAGGAGTTAAAGTACAAATACTTAAAGTATTATTAAATTCTCTGAGATATAAAAATATTAAAAAGAGATATAAAAATATTAAACTTTTTTTTTTTAATAGCTACTGATGAGGTATCTGAGTCTAGCAAAGGAATACAGGTTCCTTTTTTCCAAAATACCTTGGCAAGGTCTTGTTTGAGACTTGAAATGTAAATTACTTATATTGCAACAGTATCCTCAAAAGTTTTCATTTTGTGCATTAGCTTCCTCTCACTCCATCTGTGCTATTTTAGCATTGTGAAGTCTGAAAATGCGTGTGTCATAAAAAGACACACACTGTCTGTTAGGACAGAACTGAGAATGATCTGGAAAATGAGTTGCCCTTAATGCGGCAAATGTGGCCAGGTCTTCCCATTGCCAACCCTTCTTCACCCTTTCCTTATAGAACTTAATATTTATTAAGCAGTTCATCTCCCTTTGCTTCTCATGGCCTCTGGTGCTCTAATCTCTTGAGGTCACTGCATTTTGGCCAGGCAACAAGAGCATTCTTGGCCCATCTGGTTTTGTGTCACCAACAAATTTGATCATTGTTGAAATTGCATCAAAGAAATACCCGACAAAGAAGATGTGAAGCAGCTGCACATCAGACAGAACGGCAAGAGTTTATAGTTTCCATCATGAAAAGAGCTTCTGTAAATGCAGCTACCCAGAATAGGCAAACATTGCTTGAAAACCAGGAGAAATTTCACTAGTATAACAGATGCAGCACACCAGCATAGACTGTCGTGCAATGTGTCCCCAAAAGGCATGTATTGTGAAGAAGATCCTTCACAAAACATGCACTACTGTATCTAATTTATGTTGCTGAAAAAGAAACTATGTTTCATTAAATGATAAACCACAACGTGACATCCCCTATGAAAATAAAACCACATGAAACAAGCCAACCAAATATAAGTATGTATTTGTAGTAAGACCACCTTGTCTAAGAAACCTGTTCTTTGAAACATATATTCCATTTCTTTCTCCAAAATCACAGGCCTGAGGGAAATACTTCTCCAGTGTAATTGCTATGTCCCAAGCCAACAATGGAATCAAGTTCCTAAACTTCACAGATCTCTCTTCTAACTTTGTGAGAAATGCACTTTCAGCTGCATTTACAAGACAACTGATAATTAAATCACATCTATAGATTCCCTGTGGAGAATACACGCGGTATTTCAGAGATCCTACTTAGTGTTTACAGCAAGTAAGGGCTGAATTCAAATGGGATGGTGATTGATGATCACTGCACATACTGTCTTGCTCTTACTTCACATTTATTTCAACACACTATTTGAAATATAAATCTAGAAGAATGACAATAATCATTACCATGCTAAACTGGCACTGAAATATTGTGTAATCAGAATCTCTGGATGTGAAATGCAATAAAAGCTTAGATTCTGAATCAGTTTCTAGTATCAAATTCTCTTTGCCATGCTCTGGCCTTAATTTATATTCAGAAAGTTCTACTGCTTTAAATGGTAATTGTCTTGTTAATAATTTTACACTTGATATCTCAACTTTCCTTCAGAAAAATTCTCAGTATTTTACTGAACACATACATTTAATGGAAGAATCAATTTATACATTGCTGATAGCCAAGCATATTTTAAGAGGATACATTGGTATATTACTCCTACACAGCCTAAAAATGAGCTGCTGGACAAAATGCAGGAGGTGGAAGATTTCAAAAGACAGAAAAAAAAAATCCTCATTTGGACGTGACACCACAGCAAAGATTCCACAGAGAGTTGGGAAATACAGATTTAGGTGAATTTTGAGAAGTTTAGCACATCCTCTGTAAGGACTTTCATTTTTTTCCGATAAATAAATTAATTCTCTGCCCAGTGATTCCACAAGATACAGCTAGTTTCAGCAAATTTGTGGGAAAAAGATTCCCCCAACAATCTCTAAAGAGACCAGTTTTGTTTTCTTCCATATACTATCATTAGTTTTTCCTGGACAAGGAAATATCAAATACATCAGCAGGTAAACCTCAAGACTGTGAAACCCCTTTGTCTCCCTGAGGTGCCAACAGTTAGGATTCAGTTAATTTTCCTTGCCTCCTTCCCATTCTTAGATGTTTACATCCTAGAACATTGTCTCTTTCTGGAACTGGAAACTCAAAGACTTGTTAATAACAGTAATAACGGTGTTAAATTCATAATATGCCCAGCCAAGTGAAATGGACACTGCAATAGAATACTCATAAGCCTCCAAACACAACGAAACACCAAAATGTGTTGGCACTGGAAAAAAAACAGAAGAAAAGGAATGTAAATTATCCATGTGCCTGCCCTTCCTTTGTTCCATCAGTTTTCCAACCTATGTCAAAGCAAGACTTTTTATCATCAAGTGCTTCCTAAAATAATGCAGACATTCATTTCTCAAACTTGAAAATATAGACTTTTTGATCAAATCCAGTTGCTAAACACAGCCACATTATAGACTTTACAAAGCAATCTGTGACTCCTGAAAGCAATATGTATTCCAATGTCACTGCCCTAGAAATTATAATGTGCTTAATTTGTCCACATCAGTTACACTTCATGGCTTTACATGGCAAGACATAATAAAATGTGCTTAACTACACAACAAGAAAGTCAAATGCTTGAAAGAAATGGGACTTACTCAAAAGTATCTATGAGGAAGTAAAAAGGCAACAAAAATCTTTCTTTTTTTTTCTTTTTTTTTTTAATTAAAACCAAGTACAACTCTGGAAGTGAGTCAACAAACACTGACTGAGAAGATCTGGTTCTTTTAAAGAGAAGAATTTGAGAGTACTAGAAATCTGATATAGTCTATAGCAGTGATTGTAGAGAGTAATAAAAATCGAGTATGCTATTGACAATTTTATTTAGTTTAATATGGAAAAAAAAACCTCCTCTGAAACAACGCAAAATATTTGAAAGCTCAATAATATTGGCAAAAATATAATCATAATTAAAAGTCAATGGAGAAAGGAAATGCAATTGCCAGATACCTCACAGGAAGTGCATCCCTGTCCTTATACTTGGGAAGTTTGATCTCCATCAAGCCTGAACATAACCAAAGGCACTGGAGGTGCTGAGGTTTGCACTGCGCAGGTTCAGGGGATGCTCTGTGAACTAGAGGGGAAAACACTCACAGCACCTCCTCCTTGGAAGTCCTCCACTCAGCTCAGGGTTTCATGAAGAATCTTTCTTCCATCCCTGGCACCTTTTCACACTGTGTACTGCACTGTTTAAACAACACTTAATAAATTGTTTCTTCTTTTTGATTAAATCCCTTAAATGACCCATTTGTGTTGCTTTCAACCCCTTTATTAATTATAAGAACTTGGGGTGATAGGGTGTGTCCATATAGCACAAATACACACTGAATAAAGTAACTCAGGTTCCAGATAGCTGCGTTAGCACTTTGTTCCACTCAAGCTAATTAACCCCACTGAAAAGATTCACTTTTCCCCCACAGCCTGTGATTCAGATCTGACTTCTGATTACAATTTCAGTTATAGCTGAATGAATAATAAATAGGATGCTATATGCCACTATTTTTTTTTCAACACAGTTTATTATAAAGAATTATTTTATTTAGAATCTAAATGGTAATTAACTTAGGACTACACTCAGCAGTTGTGAAATTCATGCTGTTCTATGCTTGTAGAGGTACAAAAGGTCCCTCGTTTGCAGTACTGTGCTGATTGATTCCTATGGTAGAGCTGTTGATTCTCTGCATGAGTTTTCGCAGATAACACACGGCCTTTTAGATATTGGTGCACTAGGTATTTATAAAGCATGTATTTTCTACAGATAAACTGGCAAAGGAAGCTTATTGAACTCATATTTTAAATCAAACATTGAAAAATTATCAAAGTTTTATACAACCTATTTTAAATGATGAAAGCAAGCTTTATAAGATAAAAATGACTAGTATCAAAGAGAAATATAAATAGCATTTACATATTAGAAATTTGAGGCACTTAAAAGTGTGTTTGTGACAAAAATACCCAGGTTTGCTTTACATATCAAAAAAAAACAATTGGCTAATAAATACCTGTGATTTTTGCAATATTGTAGTCAATGGGGCTGCACTATAATACACTGCCACTTGGCAAGCGCCTCATCTGAACCTGGGACCTTCTAAGGTCTACGTCCAGTACTGTGTATTGCTGCATATGTGACCTTTAACTTTCAATGCTTCTACAGAGACAGAAAGTGGAATAGTGGTTACCCTCTCTTCTTTTCCTTGTAATTCAAATCCTTTGTTAGCAATGTACTTCAACTGACTAAAGGATCTTGAAGAACTGAAGCGGCCGTAGGAGAGCTCTTATTTTACTTTGGGTGCACGCCAGCACAAAGCCAGGCAAGAGTGGCTGCTAAGCTGCAGTCTTTTCAGAGTGGTGGCACGAAAAGTGCCAATATTATCAATTAAACAAAGATGGGAATACTGCTCTCCCAGTGCATCAGCTCTGGATCTAGCAGCTGTATACTTTACAAATATGAGCAGCTTGTTCTGTTTGGGAGCCTTCTAACTTCCATAAACTAGATGGCTTTACAAACAGGACAAGATGTTGCTGAGGATCTGGCAGTGGGGAAAAATACAGCTGCTATTTATCTGATTGCTGAGCTATAAACTGAGTTTTCCTCATAAATAATCCTCTCCATCTGTGGCATGTAGTTTAGGGGAAAAACATAAGGCCACCAGTTCTGTTCTGCAAAATGCAGGCATCATCTTTATGAATGAATTTCACACAATGTCTCAGTGTTATTTGTTCCTGATAGAGCAAGGCATATAGCTTTTATACCCTAACTGTCCAAAGTTTGCTTGCTCTCCTGAAGTCAGTATCAATTTTAAGAGTTAGACAATGATCACAGCAGTGCTTAAAACAGACAAAAGATGCATGATCAGCATCACAAACAGGACATCAAAGTCATCTGAAAAAAAACCAATTTTTTTTCAGTAGAAGGGTCTTTGAGAACTTTCACCATTACGAGACAGAAGCTCAGGAAGCACTGAACAGTGGCACACCTGTCACTGTTAGATGATCTTTTATCAGTGTAAGAGAGGGTATGGAGCACCCTATGAATTGTAAATAAAGATAAATCCTTCATTTCAAGAGTTGCCCACGTGGAAAACATCCTCCACTTGGAAGGAATTTTCCTGAGTGTGCAATGTAGTCTCCTTATCAGATTGCTCAAAGCAAAGAAGCAGTCATCATAATATGAGAATAATTACCACGAACAAGTCCTGTTTTGTGGAAGAGATCTCTCTATGATTATCTGTCAGAGGCATCAGCCTACCGCATGAAAGGCTACACAAAACCTCCGAGAGCTTTTAACCTGTATTTTTTATGACTAATGAAAAATAACATTCAGAATTAGACCAAAGGCATGAAAAATGGGGTTTTTTAAATGTTATGGAGCTTAGAAATATACCATAGAGAGTAAACACAATCCTCTTTCCTCACATAACTTAGGGGGAAGGTAATAGCTGTGTCCCTTTTATGTGTGAATAAAGCAGGCACAACACACATATGGAATTCAAAACGATGCAATTAATCAAAACATCTCAAGGTCACACAGACAAGGTATATTTGCCATCTAGGACACAGAAAGAAACATCATTCTTGTCAGTGAGTATATTCTGCAGCTTGCTTGAGAAAGCTTCATTTGATCCTTACAGAAAATCTGATCTAGTGAAGCTGATTTTGATTCAGCTCTGATGGAAAACAACTGGGGACTCAATGGTAGCTGAGGGCATACCATACTCATAACGAGATCCTGATATCATGTAAATGGGTATTCTGTGACTAAAAGCAAAAGAAAACCTCTTCTGTAGTTAACTATAAAACATATTCTACAATAAATATTTGTTGTAATTGAAAGCTATGAATACAAAATGTATTTCACCTCTGTTTTCATCATACATGAATGGAAAAAATAAGAAGCCAATTTCACAGGAGCTGATCTAAACCCCACATTAGAAAAAAATCTGTAACTAAAAGACATAACTGTCATACCAGTACAATTACTGCAACACATATTCTTCAAAGAACAATGTGATGTAATGAAATAAACAGGTTTAAACATGCAAATATAATTTCTCTTCCTCTGCCAAGCATCCTTGAGAACTACTGCAATTGGACTTGTCCCCACATAACCAAATTTCTCTGTAACATACCTCTAAGTCTCCCTTTAGCAACCAATGGCAATTAGAAAAACCAGCAACAGACAGAGTAACGTTTATGCTTCACGGCACGTAAGATTGATTGTATTAGAATAGAACATAATACCAGAGTTTCTGAGTTCTACCACATTACAAAGCAAACTGACCATTTCTTTCTCTCCAACACCAAGCAGAGGCACTACACATTCTCCTCCAGGAAGATGTTGCCAACTCTCAAGATTTTGTAGCCACTGGAGCAGCTTTTTGATGTCCGTGAAAAAAGAGTGAAATCAAAAGATTTTGTTTAAATATGTCATTTATACTCTGTGAAGCTCTCCCAATTTAGAGTTTGACTAACTCTAGTTTTATTATCACACAATATTTTGCCTTCTTCCCCTCTACTACTCTGCCTCATTTCAAATGTTACTTTCTAATATTTTATTTCAAATTATTATTCAACATTTACTTGTCACCAATGAAGAAAATAAACTGACAGAAATTCAGGTATTTAAATTCTAAGTACAGCATAAAAGTTAATGCTGTATGACAGTCATCACAGGATACATTCTCTGAACAGCAGAAGATAGATTCTTTTCTGAAGTAAATGCAACTTAGTTCTTCCTTATTTGTTCAATTAAATAAAACACTGAAGTGCAATTCACATCATTAACATTAATAAAATAATGGTCTCTGAAAGCCAGGTGTGAGATGGGACATCTGCGTGCTTGTTTTGTACCAACTAACACCCTTGGACTCATTTCACTGTGATCTGACAGGTACAGACAGAAGAATTAAGTGCACAGAAATAAACTGTGATAGAGCTTGCAATCCAAAAGCAACAAATACTGCTTTGAGAATATTTGGCCTTAGGCTGCTACTATCTTTACAAACATGCTGACATCACATTGTACTACAAACAGGGAGGTTTGGCTCATCACAAATTGCAAACTGTTGTTCAACTGTAAGAAAAGACATATACAGACACATCTCTCTTCTGTACAGTCCTTTCTGAAAAGCACAATGGCACAAATTGGTGGCCCTCCTGATACTACCTGTAAAGGTCTTGAAAAGTCCAAGCAGGAAGAAAAATGCAGTCTCACAGAATGACCTAGAGTACATCCAGTCAGGAAATTAGGATAATTGCATTTTTTCCAATGGAAAAGAGCTATATGGGGGGAAAGTCTGGAAGTTTACACAAATGAGCTTCCTAACCTTCCTTTCAGTAAACCTGCTGTTGCATGATTTATGAAAAGAAACTTTCCAGTCAGACAGGCCCAGAATCAGAGATCTGTTTGTACCTTAACTCTCCTTTTACTATATATATTAGTCAGATTTTAACTACATCAGCAAAGGTGATCTTAGGCACTGGTACAGCATTGATTCATATCACATACTGGAAAGGGAGTGTTTGAATATAATTTCAAGCCTGTGTCAGAAAAGAATTGTACAAGAGATAAAAAGCTAAAGTCATAAGTTTCCTGACCTCCAAGTGCTTATGTCTGCCAAATATACATTAGCTAGGCTTTTACATTTAATACAAAAAAAAAAGCTAGAGTCCTGCCAGCACCTATTCACTCAAGTCTTAAAACAACCAAGGATAAAACAGTCAAAAGAATGAACTCAGCCACATCTGCAAACTGGCCAGCTTCTCATGTTAGTAGCAGATGCAAAATGGAAGAACCTGGGCTAACATTTGGGTGTTACAAATTTTAATTAGATAAACACTTCATTTAGAAATTAAAAAGGACATGATCTTCTATGACAATACGCTGTCTGCACCTCATCCAACACCAGTGCACCACCCACCTTTCAGGTGAACTCAGATCTGGGGTGCTACAAACTCTACTAAAGAAATGTGACAGCAGGATTCCCCCAGTGGCAAAAATACCTCAAAGAAACCTCTTTTTCCAAGATACCTACCATACAGTATTTTGGGCATCTAGCCAAACCCTTGTCTCTAAATAGCTGTAGAATGATTTAGAGATAGCTTTTAATACTTTCACCACTCTTTAAAAATAAACAGTTTGAAATAATACATTTACTGCAGACTAATAACAGACATCTGGGAAGTTAACACCTTTACAAAAACCTTTCTAGCCTTCCTGTTAGTAGTCTAATAAATCATTCCTAAGATTCACAGTCATTTGTAGGGTTTATCTTAAATACTTTTCTGCTATTGTATCACGTCACAAAACAAAAAGTCATTACCCAGAACTACAACACTGCACTCAGCTACAATCTGGAGAAAAGATTATTTGTAAAGTATTAGTCTGAAATACCAAGGTTTTCTGAGTTTAAACATATAGCAAATATTATAAATCCTTTTAAAATTCTGAAAACCACAAGGAAGGATAAGTAATAAACCTTAATTCTCTGTGACATGCTCCCTGAGACTCTGATCTTGTTCAACACATAGCATTCACGCTCAGCAACATTATGAATTGTCACCCTAATCTATCAGCGACACTCTTTGCCATAGAAGGAGCACAACCTGCTCCGTAGATAGAGGAGCTATCTGTTACAAGCACTCTACATGTCTCCCATTCTGAGAGCTGCAGTGGGAAGTAGCTCTTCTCACCACAGTCCAGGTGCAGAATCATTTATTATGTTTCTCAGTCTGGCTAAAGACAGAAACTAGTCACTTTGAAGAATTCTACAAGCTCGAATAGTGACTGTTACAATGCAATCCCAAGTCCTTCAATTAGCACATATTCCTACTACTCAAGAGGAGCTAACTATTGGCTTTATTCTATTCTTTCTGCAACAAAATAGTTCATTTTGTAAATGGTAAATTACACTTGACAGTCTAAATCAGGTATTGCATACTGCCTGCATTACAGAAATCTGTGGCTTGTTTTCTGTCCATCCTACTGAGAGCAGCTTTAGAGAAACCTGCCATTTATTAAACCAATGTCTTTTGCCTCCTGCTAGTGCTCTAGGTGTAGTCACTGATTATTTTTAGGTATGATTTTAGTTTTATTATGTTTGTCTGTGTGAGATTAAATAAATATTTAATTCACTGAATGAATTTTAAATAATGACAAAAATCAGTATATATAGTTGTAATTCTACAAATACAATTTTGAAAGGCAAAATAGAAAAACATTTCTTGTTTTCTTAGCTTGACAAAGTATTGATATCTGAAAGATTTTTATGGTGACATTTTATCATTAAAGCAGGACTGGAAGTCTGCAATATTTAAATCCCAACACAACAGGAAGGAGATAACTCTCTTTTAATAATCTTAAGCATTTTATAAGCTTACTTGCAATTAGCATAAATGAACGCTAGTATCAGACTGTATAATTATTGCACAGCAATGCAGTACCTAAGCCCTAAAAATTGACAGCTTCACAAGTGCAACCATTCTCTGTCTTGTTAAGTGAATAATTAAAGTAGGTAATTAAGAATACTGCAGAGTGGCTCCTTGCAGTGGTTATCACTAAGAGCTGTCTGTTTTCAGAAGCATCCCTGTAATGTCAACGATGCCCAGATACCAACAAATGTATTAATGAATAAATAAATAAATAAAGCTCAACCATCACAATTATTCACCGTTTAATGGCTGTGGTTATGCCATTAATGATGTCTTTAATATACTGACAACCTCACCTTTAGTCACTAGTTCAAATACAGTCCAAGAGGGTAACGACCAAAACTATTTATACAGCTGCATGGTGAACTACACCGAACAAGCCAGGGTAAAGGGGCATGTTAAGTGATAGATATCTGAGCTACACAAATCATCATACTGATTGGCACCTCTGTTGGAAGCTTCTGCAAGGAGGAGAAGGACTGACTGGGAAATAAAAAATTACCTTCCCCTTTCTAAGACTAGAGTCCTGCTCTAGTAGCAGTTGGCTTTGCTCAGCTCTGCCAGGCTGGACATGTTGTAGGACTGACATTTTAATATAATTTTGCAGATAGCTATAGCATTTAGTACCATTTTGCTTCAAACAGTCTAATCCTGAATTTGCTTTCATTTATGCTTTTTAGTCTTCCTACAGCTCTTAAAGAAAGGTCAAAGGCAAAGAATATATTTTTAGCTCTACAGCAGAAATGTATTAAAAAGCTAACTGGAACTCCAAGTCAGATTAAAATAGTTCTCTATTCACTAAATTAAAAACATTTTATGCCTTTCTCCCTAAACTTTATCAGTTAATACATTCACTTTCTACCCAACTCAGAAGAGAGCTGTCAAGTTACTTTTAAACTGTGCAAAAATTTAAAAAGTAACAAACTGTGTTCAGTGGTTCTCACACCAATTTATACACAAGAGTAAATACACTAACACACCACATTTCTTTACAAGTCGCCTTTAATTTTCTTTTGGGAAGGTGGGACATTTGGCAAGGGGAAGAGACGTCTCACACATCAGCAGCCTTAGGGAATGTTTGCTTAGAAAGATACACAGTTTGACCTCTCAAAGGATCAAAGCAGTTTACTTCACCAGGTCATAAGTGTTATCAACCACTGCAAGTTTTTTGTCTCCATTTCACTATTTAGGAGACTAAAATTAAGTAAATAGATTATGAGAGAAAGAACAGACAATTTTTCCATCTACATGGGTTATAATTTTTCTATCTTTTCATGAGAATACTATAGGCAGCTCTTATCTATGCAATCCTTTAAAAAATCCTGACAGGCAAGTTTATCAATTTCTAATAGAATTTCAAATAGTGCAGACACTTTGCTGTCTTCAATCATATCTCTTTTCATGACTGTGTATATGGAGAAAAGACATGTTTGTCTGGGTCCTAATGGATAACATGATGTACATTCCCATGGCAATGTAAAATGAACAACAATAAATATGGTAATTTACTTTGCTGTCAAGTGCTGATCCTGTAGGTGTGAAGGAAAACAAGTAAAGCAGCAGGGACTGGATTGTTATCTGGTATTGTATTTAAATATTCTGTAGTTGAGATCTAATTGCACTTAATCTGCTCAATAAAGTTATCTTCACTGTTATTAGTATCTCAGACTTGTGTTATTATATAATCCTAACCTATTTTTTAAACGGACATTTTAATCTGCTGCTTAAGCGTTCATTAATGCAAAGTCACTACTGTGCAGAATGCATTCCACTCTATTTACAAGTAGCAAGCTGCAGAAGTCTGGGTATTTGGCCATTAATTCTTTGAAACTACTACCAAATGCTAGTATCGCCTTGCTTAATTTTGTTTATGACCTCTCCACAACAAACATCCACAAAACTTAATCCTTAATCCTAAAACTATTCCATCTGAAAAAGAAGTCTCTATAAAGAGCAGTGCAATTTGTAAATACAATGTAGTACCATCCAAATAGTAAAATGCAATGTATGTGTTCACATAAAACAGCTTTTAGATGGGGCCTTTATTTCTTGTTTAATTTTTAGACTTGAATAAATAATCTTAATGCCAATTAACATGAATGTGTGAAATATTTCCCATTTTGAGAATCCTGAGACGCTCGGTTATCAAATAGAACTGTGAGACATCAACTGTACTTAATTGTCTGTAAGTTTCAAGTCCACTGCATGTTTATTTCTATCAGTTGCACTACACACTAGATGTTTTATGAGACTAGAATAAGATAAGGTATGTCACAGTCTAATGCTTAGCGATATGACAGGAACCATATTTGCTTTTTTTAATCATTATCTTCCAAGGAAATGTAGGTAAATTGAATATTAGTCTCCTCTATCTTCTCCATGCTCCTGCAGCTCCCAGTGATTTTTTAACCCAAAGGACATACTTGAACAAATCTGACAGAGGGATGAATATGAAGCTCTTACTAATGCTATAAAAAACTGCAGCTTTTAGACCCAAACAGAGCAGCCTTCCAAGGACAAGGCAGGCATGGCTCTGGCTCCAAGACATTTCAAGAGGGAGCAGGTGCCCGACTCCTTGCCCCTACAGTACTCCAGCACGTGTGTAACGCCCAGCCAGCCATGGCATGTGCTGGAAAAAAAAACAAAACAAAAACAAAACAAAACACACACACACCAAAAAACCCAACCAAACAACC
>VWZY01010130.1:218228-230630 GCA_013399075.1 Chloroceryle aenea
AACACAACACACCCCCAAAAAAAAAAAAAAAAAAAAAAAAAAGCAGCACAGAACAGAATTCAGGACTAGTGAAAAGGGAGCAAATGTGGGGAGGTCACAGCTCGCTCTCGGGGCAGAGAATGGAGACATCCAGGAGGACTCTGGTAGGAAACCAGGCGTTATTAGTTCCATTACTCAGGAACAATTCTTTTTATTAGACATCTAAAACTCTTCACAAGGACTGTGAGAGAACAATGCAGAGAATGCTGGAAAAGGCTGAGTTTAAGGGAAGATTTTAAGGAACAAAGATGCTGCCTCATCAGAAGACAAAGGAGGACAGGGAGGCGTTGAGGGAATGGAGAAGGGGAGAGCAGGGTCAGAGGCAGACTGCAAAGCAAAGACATCAGGTAAGAGAGCAAAGACAAACCTGTTGTAAAAAGGAAAGGGGAAAACTAGTCAGAACTCTTGAGAGGTGAGTAGCTGAGGTGGAAAGCAGAGCTGCTCCATGCTGCAGCAACTGCGGAAGAAACCACCAAAGTCCTACAGCTGGACGGAGTTTGGTGGAGGAGTTACAGTTCAGGCAGAGCAAAACTTGACAGTCAAGAGAGAAGGCACTGTATAGAAAAGGTATGTCAAGAGGGGAATGAATTGTGGTTATCAGCTCAAGGAAGCCACTATGGTTAGCACTAGCCTGACAGTCAGGGTCAGAAATGTCAGCAATGGGCTGGAGGCTGTGGGACTGGGGAGCACAGAGAATCACACTACCATCTCCTCTGGAGGAGGAACAGGAAAATGGTGAGTTCTGGTTTTGCTTAACTGAGCTTTAGTACTGAACTTAGGGTGCAGAATTTAGAAGGAAGAAAGTGGAAGCTTTTAACACTTCTGAACCTCATCAGCTGAATGACAAAGCTCTAATGGAAAGATGCATTTTATAGACACCAGACAGTGATAAAATCATACAACCAGTGAAAGCAGAAATTCATCTTTATTTATGGGTTCCTACTCAAATTGTTTGATATCTTCAAGTCTCTTTACAACCCATCATTTCTGCAAATTTCTATGCAGGAAGAGCTATCTCTATGCCATTACACTTTGTGTCGTGCATCTCTCATGCTAAATCTCAGACTGAGTGCAGATTGTACAGGACAATAGCCTGACACTTACAAAAATTGTCAAAGCATCACAGTAACTAAAAAACTATTGAAAAAATAACTTAATTGTGTTAATTCCCTAAATATATTGACAGCATTGTTGCCATGTTAGCTTCATCCACAGAAAATTCAATATAAAAAACAATACCAAAAAGCTAATAGAAATTACAGAATTCCTTTTAATCAACAAAAATGGTGACATTTCTAAAAATCAAAGCTATAAACACATTCCTTTCTAAGGTTAAAACCACCTTATGAACATCTTAAAATAAGAAATGATGGATACTTATCACAAATAACTTCTGTATTACAATCCAAAAGTTCTTTTCAATCACACAGAGGCATTTCTACTCTTAGCTTTTTTAACATACTGTCAGCTCCTGACAGATACCACTTGCTCTTCCAAGACTGTCAAAGTTATCCTTGAGAGTCAAATACAAATAGCGTTGTAAAAATAATGTTTTAAAATATTTTAAAATGGAAAGAGCCAGAGTGCAAATCGCCTGCCTTGAACTGCACCCTACTATGCCATCAAGAGACAGAAAGCTGCAGGGTACTGCTCTTTTGAGCACTGGTCTCTGCAGTTTACCAGGGGACATATCTTTCAGACATAGGACTTCAGAAGCCCTCCAAGGAAGACTGCCACAGAAAGCAGCCTGTTCTGCACCAGTCCTTACACCGCACTTACAACCGCAGCATTACCAGCAGTGCACCCTGCACTGCACTAAAGCTGTGCCCATCAGCCACGGGCTTTCTCACTCTCACCATGTCCTGTCTTCAGCAGTCCTATTAGCAGGATGTTTGTGTCCAACTGCTTACCCCTCCAACACAGCAGCCTGTAGATACAAAACTGGGAACTTCCTGGCAAATTCTGTGTTTCTAAGGTCCCCTGGCAGCCCATGCCTGCTGTTGATCACCACATTCCTGAAACGGTGGTACCTCTCCCCATAAGTAACACTATTCTGCTTCTCTCTTCAGTGAAAATCTCTGATCTCTCCTTGAAATCCCACTAATACTGCTAGCAGTACCTGTGTGCTTGTGCTCCTACTTCAGAGGAACTGGCGTGGCACTTAGGCAAACTATAAAGCTGGCCTGTAATGGGGAACAAGAATGTACAATTTACTGCTCAGATTGCATCTGCTCATTTGATGTATGGCCTACCACACTATAATTGAAGCTTTCCTGCAAAGATTAAAGGGATGGCAATTCTACTCTCCAAAGGTCCACTCTAGAGAAAGAAGAGATGTGCTTCGCTTTATACACTGTACGCAAATTCCTGGCCATACTTATTCAAGTAGACATCTCTTATCACCTTCCTTTGAGGCTTCAGGAGAACACTGTTCTCCTTCAATTTCCTTCAAAACTCCTAAATGTTGTCCCTTACTGCTCCCAGCACTAAAGGAGATTAAAGGAATATTCACACGTAAAAGCTCTGTGTTGTATCATCAGATGCTTCCTGCTTCCATGGAATGGATGTCATCTTGTTTCCTGTGTTGAAAGAGGTTGACACAGCCTGACTAGACTACTGGGATAAACAGAGACTCTACAGTTGCTCAAAGCTGTGCATTTTCAATACTAGAAGAATAAAGACCTTTTTGCTGTTTTATGGATCTTCAAAGACATTAGCAAAAAGTTCTAATAATCTCACCAAAAAAAAGAAATGTGGCCAAAGCTGAGGATATTTGCATATTCCTTTTTGGTGTTTCAGGGTCTGTTTGTGCACCTGGTGAAGTTAAAGTGCACAGGCACTGCCTGTACAAGCTAGTCAATCAGTTACTTCAGCAAGGTACTTAATTCCCCTCTCATAATCAGATCTAGCTTCAAGAAATGCAGAAAACAGGAAATTCAAAGAGCTCCTGCAAGTCAACAGTCAACAAAGTGATTTTCTTTTGTGTGAAGTCCAATCTGATTATGAAAATGCAGAAGTGGAAATCGGCAACTGGTATCTATGCACCCTTGATAACTTGTTATCTGACTGGAAGCCAGCCTAGTTGTCTCTGCAAAGAAAATCTGCAGACAGAAATTCATCAAAGAACACAAACATCCTACAAGCTCACATTAGATTTATTTTTGTCAAACTATTTTCATTTTGTTACATTAAACTAAAATAGATGCCCTTATTGTTTGTTTATTTTTGTGCGCCAGGCAAAGGGCCACTAATTCTCACTGGGGAAAGAAGTGCTAGTCTGGATTTGTAACTGCAAAACCAGTATTATATATTGGTCCAAGGGCTATTAGTTTAATCTATTACCTTATAGAGGAAAATACAGTTGTGCATGGGACAATCTAGTGTAGGCTGCATTAACAATTTTTTTACTTTTCTGTAATCAAAAGGCTCAACCTCACATCAAATAAACAGAATTAAGCCAAAAAAATAACAGGAAACAGAATACATCCTAATCAAATAAAAAGATTTGATGTGTTATGCTTACTTCAGTGGGAAGAGAATCGGATTGCAAGACTCCTATTAACTTAATCAGATCTGGTTTATTGTTTATGGAATTGGGTGAATGTGCAAGGTAACTAACATGAAGAAAGTATCTCTAATTTTTTAAATAAACAGCGACAATATGAGAGGTAAGAGCTAATTAGAACATTGTAAATAGTCAGGAAAAATCAACATTTTTAATAGTTTTTTAAATTAAATTGCCTTTGTAGAAATGGAGCACCTCAAATACAGAAATGTCCAAAAACCACACAGAGTTATATTAGGAAAATATATAGCATTTGAAATACACACAGATTGAGGAATAGAACCAGATTAGAGGCCTCAGGCAGTAGGAATTGGGGATGTCAAACAGTATTAGCTCATGAGAGAGGCCTCTAATTCACATGCCACAAACCCCAAAACCCCAAAAGGAAGAATCAGTGAAACTGCTGGCTAGGACAGAGACTCTAACTTATCTTTTTGATAAACCACTTCAAAAATGCTATACATGGCTTCTACAAAAGAAAAGTAATTTACTAAGTAGGAAAAAAATTAAGGAAATAATACCTAGAAGTGTCAGTGACCTGCTCCTCATAACACAGCTCTTACATTAGTTCAAGGATTGCAAAAACGAGTGGAGAAACAATTCTTGATTAAAAGAATTTTGAGGTTATTTAAGTTTGGGCAAAAATAATTCACTATGAGGCAGTGTTTTTCTAGTTCTACAGTTCCTTTTTACAGAAGTAGCAGAAAGAGAAGGTATGAAGAATCCTAAAGGACCTTAAGCACATAGGAGGCTTTGTTTCTCTGGATCCTGAGAATTTGCATGGAAAAACCCCAACATTCCTCCCCCACCTTTGCTGTAGCAACTTTTCCAAAGGAAACGTTTGCAGACTTTTCCCTTGGAAGGACAAAGTAATGGAGAGGAGCCAGAGAGCTGTCATCAATACTCAGAGCAGGTTTTATGCTGGGGAGAAGGAAGTATCCCCCTACAAAAGTCTCACAAATCTTGAAGGAAGTGTTTTCTATATTGGACTTCATTCTTTCCCAACATCAACTTTCTGATCTGTGAACACCAATGCTACAGGATGCCTAAAAGACTGAAAAACTCAGAACAAGAAGGGAAGCCTACTAACTAATCATGTCTCCTTCTGAACAACACAGACATCATAGAGTGAAGTCTTCACAAACCCTACAGAAAGCGCACGTGAGGTGCCTGATTGAAATGCCACAGGCAGACAGACCCTTCTAAGAATTCCTGCACTGCTAACTTTATAGTCCCAACTTTTTAAGTACAATAAAAGGGCATCTTACTGACCATAATCATTTGTTATTTTTACTAATAGCTTATTCAGAATGCAAATCTACTATGTTAACTTCATGTGCTGGGATACCTATGTTCTAATGGGGAAAGAAGCCCTATGTGCTGTGCTGACTACTGAGCTGTTGGTTTTAATTAACAAATTTACCATGATAAAAATAAAAATCACACCCTTCTGCAACAGAAGACTCAGAGTGTTTTTGAAGAGTAAACAGCCTCTCATGAGAATGACAGAATCAGGAAACACTCCTTTTGAGATAAAACCGTACAAGCCAGTTTCTTTCTGTCATTTGTTAATGATACAAAAGGCACATTGCAGAAACAGTTTACTACACTAAAAAGAAATATTGGCAAAGTCATTTATTCCTATCCATAGTGCATTTTAACGGTTAGAAACAAGACATAACTAGCAGCATGTAACCAAACAATACTCTGATTACCAGCAAATCCTACAAGTTTTAAGAAATAGTCTGATTATGTGGCCTGGTATTTGAGATTATTTCTGAACATAATAGATGTAAAAGAAAAATGATACAAAAAGCTGAACAATAGGATAATAAGCCTGTGCTTAGCTAGGTAACTTAAAAAGTGAATCCATGGGAGAAGAGCATTATGTTATCCTAAAAACCTCAATCTAAATAGTAAATCCTTTTTAACAGTTTTCTATTTAGATCACACAGACACAGATATGGCCTAAGGTATTTCATTCATCTTCAGTAGCATTCCATTTTGTGTTGAAATGAATGAGGCATTTCAGAAACCTTTCTTTTTTAAGCATTTCTACAGGTACAGATTTTTATGCAGGTTATTTTCTTACAAGGTGCCACGGAGATGACCATTATACTATTTTGGTATCAACTGATACAGTAAGGTCTCTTCCAATTGTGAGGCTCAGTATCAAATACAATGCAAATTCAAGAGGCAAACTGTTCCCCAGGTAGTAAAGAGATGTAGATTCCTTTAACAAGTGACTAATGCAAGCATCTATATCCTTAATTTGGTGTGAAACTCACCTCTGAAACCCAATCAACAGATTTTGCATTAACTGCGCTTGTGACAGAAGTCAATGGCCTTAAAATGTTTTCAATTCTCAGAAGCTGCTAAGCTTTAAGAAAAAATGTCTGTTTAAGCAAAATCTTTGCATCACAATAAGTAACCCAAATCTGTTACCCTCTAAAACAAGTCTTCAGTAATTTGAAGAGCTGCCTACCAGCAAGAAATTCACAGCCTTGAGGCAGAAGCACCACATCAGACACAGTAGTTCTAATAGAAGATTCAGTCCTAGACATGCCCAGAACAAAAACCAAGACAGCCCTGTCCTTCACCTGGGAAGACATAGCCCTGGATTTGGCCATGTGATGTGTCAGAGGACTAACTTTATAGGAGGAGTTGATTTATGATCTCGAAGTGTAGATGGAAAGGAAGATAAGACCCTTGAATACTCAGGATACATCATAAAAAGAAAAACAAAATATGAACTCACATTCTTATTTTAGCCATCAATTACTTTTCTTTCAATACATTCTGCTTTCCTTGCAAATTTAGTAGTGATTCAAATGAAAAATTCATGCTTGTTAGTACCTAAAATACGATACCCTGGTCTTAACAGCTAGTAATAGGAGAAATAATTTTGTGAGTTTAGATTTTTCCTTTCTGTGTTGTTGGACATTGTTTAAAATTTTACATAGAACACGTAGTTTGTCCTTCTACTTCTAGGGTATACCACTAGTCCCACTATAGCATAGACCAATCAAAAATATACAACAAAGCTTCGTTTCAGTCACACAACTGCATCACTTATTCCATTAACAGGAACTGGAGAGAAACTACAAAATTAGCAAATAGTATAGCAATATATTGCTGATTTTTATTTTTTTTTAGATCAACGCACCAATGCCTAAATGATTAGTGCAGAACTGGTATCCTGTTTCCATAGAGGATGCAATTTTGAACCTCTTTCAGTATAGAGTAAGATCAACTTTAACTGGTTTTAAAAACTGTCCTCCATTTCTTAGACCTACATACATTACAAATGACTTATGTAACACACAAGACAGTGATCTTAGCTCATGTTTTTCTCCTGCTACATACCATAAAAGACAACTGTTGTGATCTTTGATATTGCCTCAAAAAAATAAATTAAAAAGATGGCAGAAGCATTACACTTGATAAATATCAAGTCATACAAAACCACAGAATGCCCTTTGTAAGATGAAAGGGTTAGTAGCTATTTTTAATTACACCCAAGTAACTTTAATAAGTGTGAATACTGCAGCAACATCTATAAACACAATGCCCACATTAGCAGAACACCAGTTGTGAAATCCCTGCCAAGACTGCTTGTACTGGGTTTGGGCTTTTTGTTTTGTTTTAATCAAGATGTAAAAAACTTATCAAGTTATACTGTTTGGGGTATTTGCAGAGCCCTGCAAAAAATCTCTAAGCCCAGGCAGCTTTAAAGAATGTTAACATGCAGTAGTAACCATGACAATAAGAAAAATGCTTTTGCTAATCTTTTTCTTTCAGATGACAATACTACCAAATGCTGGTGCTTTTTCAGAAGTATTATATTTGCATTTCTTGCTCCCTGTGAAGCTAGGTCATCAATCCCTGTAAACCTGAAACTTCTGGCAAAGTGAGCAGCAATTTGGGGTGCACTAGTAACACAGAATGAGCCCTAATCGGTCCACCAGCATCTTAAGTGGAAGTGATAGGATGGATGTCACTTGTTGGCAGCTATGTCTTTTTTCATTGTTACACAGAATAGGTAGGGAAAAAAAAATACTGCATCTTTAAGATAACTACTTTGCAAGTAAATGTGGAATTTAAAAAAACAACAGAAAAGCAGAGTGTGCACAGGAGATTTCAGTAGAGATGATAAAACTGCTGAGGTAGGTTAGAATTTGGCCCTCAGCAGGCTGACCATGAACTTTAAGAAACAGCCTGGAACTGATTTGGTCTTGGTTTTGTATTAAGCTGGAGGGGGGTTAAGCAATAAAAATAAAATAAATATTCTTCAGAAGTTAATCTTTGCTCTCTAATATTTCTCCAACAGACTTGCTCACCAAACTATGATAACACTTTCAGAAGGTGTAACTGAAGTCACATTTTGAGGAGTGACTACAGGGCTGATTTTCAAAGGCACGATGATACCTGAAGATGCATTAAGCACTTAGAATTTTTAAAACTGCCTGGGCATCTAAGGCCTATTTAAATCACTTAGTCCCTTCTGAAAATCCCAATGGGCAGTTATCTACATTTTATGTGTCTATATGCCTTTGAAAATCTGTACCATTAAATACTTAACAACCCAAGTCCTCATGGATTTTAATGAGACTTAGGCTCCTAAAAAGTGTAAGCACTTCTTAAAATTGGTCAAACCACTCTCTCTGGTCTCTTCTTTCTTTTAAAGAGCCATCTATTAATGCTTATCCATAGCATGTCAGTTAACTATAGCTTCAACACTGTCAGGTTCACACACATTATACTGCACACATTCGATTTCTTATGTAACTAAACAAACAAAAGGTCCTGAGTACAGACTGCATCCTCCCTCCTAAGGCTTTAGGAAACTCTGAAAAAGAAAAGTAAATCCAACCTGTAATCCCTGTGAATGCCCAAAAAATCTTCATTTCAGTAATACGATTCAAAATAAGTATAATTTAGGCTGATAAAAACAAAACAGTTTAATTACAGAGCAACATATTTAAATTGCTATGAGAAGTGCAGAAAGACTGTAATAAAGCAACAACAAAAATATATTCAGAAAAAAAAACCTAGATAAAGAAGGAAGTTGTGAATAGGCTCTTCAAACAGACAGCAGCTCCAGAAAAGATGACAAGCCTTAATTCTGAAATTTCTCTTTTAAACAAAAAAATATGAAACTATAAAGCATTCCCTTATGCATATATTTGAAAGATTTATCTTCTGATCTACTTAATGTCAATGGGAGTTAACTTGCACTGACCACATTCCCAAACAGAAACTGATTTGTAAATTAGGAACACAGGGAATCAGATTGCCACCTACAGGAAAATTTAGCATTTATTGTCAAGAATGACTCAAAAGGAATACAAATTGCCATCCTGCCAAGCACTCTATTGCAAAACCAATTAGTACTTTTTGTCCAACTACATAATGAACTTTCTAAATTGGGGGAACCATCAACATTCATTTTGATTTAATAAAGTATTGCTTGAAAGTTCCATAATTCAACAAGAACGCAGTAATCGTGTTTCAGTTAAAAAATTATGTCTGCTTACCTGATACAATTGGTGCTAGCCTGAATATGTCTGATAGTCTGCTGTTAACTGGCTCATAAGGAGAATCTTCAAGCAAGTCATTTCCTAAAGACAAAAAAAAAAATAAATTGTTGTTGGTTTGGGTTTTTTTGTTTGTTTGGGTTTTTTGTTTGTTTGTTTTAATCCTGATTTCTCCTAAAATAAAGATTTTATTGTTTACTTCTACTCTGCAATGGAGTTACACTGTAACAGCAAAAGGTACTCCCCATTAATCTGCTTATGTGGTTATTTCTCCTCAAAGCATTATCTATAGAAACACCTGAAATAAGCTACTTGTTTATCCCTGTCACTAGTTCTTTTCTCTCCTTCCTCCATGGATAAGGTCATAATTTGCAGAGACAGTGAGTCGGTGACATCACAGCGACTGTCCCACCTCATGCCAGCAGGAGGAAAGCTGTAGCAAGCATGTTCCTCTTCACTCATCCCAAGAGCAGAGCTCTTTTTTAGAGGAGAGGCCCAGGTAACAGCTAAAAACTATCATCTTTGGAATTAAACACTCCTAGTAAGATGATATTATAAGGGAAACTTTTTATGATGCAAAAAAAGGTCAAAGACTACTGTAATTTATTATGAAAAATATATTTTGACTGATTCAAACTTTCCAGTTGGTATCTGGATTAAAAAAACCCAAACAACAAAGAAAAAACAATTACACACAAAAAGGGATTACTTTCCTTTTTGCAGAAGCAGCTCCAGAAAAAGAGTTAAATAGGAACCACATTAAAGTAAAAGATTGCATCTTCAACTAAAGAACCAGAGCAAAACAGGGCTAACCCCAATACATCTCATGTAAGGACTGGACTGTTCTCAGTAAGACTATGGGAAATTTGCCAGGGACATCAAGAACACAAGTCCTGAGTCAATCATTGTCATATCCCTTCCAACTGGCACTTCTACATGGTCTGTGAAGCCCAAATTTCTCTTTTTTTTCTGCCTCAGTATGCTCAGAGAATATTGCTAGTAAATATAGGAAAGAAAAAACTTTTCCTTAAAACAATGCTGCCCTTCATACTGCATTCAAAGAGCTAAGAAATTAGTTTCAGTGTTCTGTGATCTCGTTAGGTGAGTCCTAATTAAGGAGTTTAAATATTATTAGGAAAATGTCTCCAAATGGTTGTTTTTGTAGCTCTTGCACTTGCTAGTGCCCTTGTCTTTTGACTCTGGTTTAGAAAGGTCAGCTGGATCCCCTGGAGGAAACCCTCATTGTGGATTTCTCAACAACAGGAGACGGAGAAGCAGCTGTTCTTGAGTCGGATGAAAGGTCCTCAGTTTGCAGCTGAAGAGTACAATGTGAATTAGGGGGTCTGACCCTCGGCTTAGCCTCAGTGGCAGCAGCTAGCTGTGGATGTGAGGGGCTGCAAAATCACCCGCTCCATGAGGGGAGCCTAACGTTTCTGTCTTTTCTACGTACCCTGTAAGCTCTGGTACATGCTCCAGTAAATGCGCAGGCAGTTTTTCTCCTTCTTCATGCCCCTCTTACAGCGGCAGTTGTACAGAGATTTCTGCTTGAGAGCTTCCATGGCGCTTTTGCATTCGTCCTTTGCCTCCAGGCCTGTCGCCCGGCTGAAGTTGCTCTCTTTGCCGGCTACACACTGCCTCAGCGTCCTGTATTTAGTACTACAGCTCTGCTCCTTTAGACACTGATCGCTGGCTTTCACGCAGTCAAGGCGGTCCCCTCCAGGCAGCCCGCTCACTTCTGCGGACAAAAGTACATCTAGAGAGAGGAGACACAAACCAACAAACTCTCGGTGAGGGCTGAGGCCGATTTAACCGGGGCTCCAGAGCAGGCATCTGGCAAGCACAAGGCACCTCCTCAGGCAGCACATGCGGCTGCCCCACGGGTAGCACCTTGCCCACCTCCGGGCTACACCGCAGCAAACAGCACAGGCGGTTTTCATGGCCTTAGATCCGCTTTTGTGGGAGTCCCAGGAAACAACGTGTTTTACCTCTGATGGCTGGTTAGGAGAAAATGCAAAGAGGAAGGAAAACCCACAGGGGTTAATGTGCCTGACAGAACAAGCGCTCATTCCTTAGATCCGCTTTGGTGAAACAAATAACCTCTCCATTCCAGTGTTTAACTGAGGGGCTAAACGCTCAGCTTCACTTTCCACAAGAGCTGTGCCGTAATTTCAGTTACATCCACGAACAACCCGCTCAGAGACATCAGCATCCTCACCAATTGATATTAGTCTTTTTTTTTTTTTTTTTTTTTTTTTTTTTTTTTTTTTTTTTTTTTTTTTTTTTTTGCGTCAGTCACTTTTTAAAGGCTGTACATGTTTTTTCTTATTCTACACATATAAAGGCAGAATTTATTACAAACACACACACACCCATTCCTCTTCACGTATGTTTTTGCAGGAGAACAAAGCAAATGACATTAACTCTCTCCTCTCCATCGTGCCCCCTCAGACACAGGCAGATGGAAACGCAAACGTCTCCTGTGGAAAGGAAACCAGTTTGGACTGCAAACCACTCGCAGTCGGGCAGGCTGCCAGGTTCAGGTGAAGATGTAATCCTTCAGCTGGCTCTTGTCAGCCCCCCCCCAAGCAGCCTTATTTTATTAAAATGAAAAGTTTCCCTGTAACTTGTGAGAACCCAATTTAACAAGAGGCTGGCTACGCAGGCAAGTATCCTAAGTCTGCAATCTCCCAGAGCTTTAAAGGCAGACTGGGCTAACTGATGTGAGGCAGAGCCAGAACTACTGGAAACTTCACTGTTCTGCCTAAACAATAGACTGACAACCGTCAGGCATCCGATCCCATAAACGCAATGCTTTGCTTTATGAAGCGATCTACAGACAGAAATCAGATGCCAGCAACTTACCCACTAAGGGCAAAGCGAAGTACAATATAACGAGAAACATCTTGCTGTCTTCGGATGGTTTCCCCAAACGAGCTGATGTGACACAACAAAGAGGCTCAGCATGTAGATATTCCAAAACCGCCGAGGTCCACAGACNGGGAAGGAGGAGGAGACGCGCAGCGCCGGAGGGGGCGGCTGCTCCTATTCCGCCGACCAGAGCGGAGGGGCCGCGGCGCTGGGAACACCCTGGGCAGGGAGCCCAAGGGNCACCGCTACCACCACCAGCGGCAGGAGCAGCGACGCAAACGCTGATCTTTTTTTCCTTAGACTTCAGGTCTGAACAACCTGAAAACACAAGCACTGACTTCAGTGAGGAAGCGAGAGGCGCACGCACGGGTATATGAGTGTGCGAGTGAGCGA
>VWZY01010130.1:240527-373285 GCA_013399075.1 Chloroceryle aenea
AAAAAAAAAAAAAAAAGTAAAAATAATCCCTGCAAGAAGATAATGTATTTCCCCCCAAGAGAAATAACCAAAAGTGTTCTTCCTGCAAGACTTCCATACATAACCACAAGTGCTTTTTCTGACAGATTTCCTCTTTATGTGGAATGTACCCCTAAGATTGACTAAAAATGTTTAAAAGAATTGTCAGGCATGTAGAGGTTCCCCCTCAGTCTGTTTAACTCTCTTGAACATCTTTAAGTGAGACTTTCAACTACCAGTAGTCCTAAGTAATGAAGCCCTAAACTGAAGGTGAAACAGAATAGCTGACGGGATCACTAAAAAGACTTCAGAATCCTCCTAAGATGTTGGTATCCAGAATCTTGTGACACATTGAGACAGGAAGATTATTGCCAGCACATGAATACATGACAGGGAGGCCTAAATATATCCAGCTGTCTATCTGATGACCAAGCTGATGAGTACTGGTCAAAGAAAGATGGCAAAATGATGCAAACTTGATATCCCTGCCTGAAAGAGGTTCCTGGTAATATGCTCGGAAAGTAAGTTTTAAAATTTCCTAGAGCTGTGAGAAAACAGAATCAAACCTTTCCTGCCCTGTGTGAATACTCTAGCCTCCACAGTATTTCTACCACAACATGCTCTCAGAGCTCCTAACAATAGAGGCTTTTCAGAGAGATCAGTCTCCTTTCCCTCTTCCTTAATCCAAATCACTACAATTTCAAGATCAATCCAACATTTTTGCAAGGAAACACCATTTTAACTGCCAAGATATTAACACTGAAATATTGGACTCACTCCTCTTGAATTATACAATTTCTGTCTTGTGTGTGGACTTGTAAATATAAATTCAGGCCCGCTCTGGTTTCCAGCAGGGACCTTGAAAGGCGATGGCTACACCCTTTGCTACTCAGGCTGAGACAATTTGCGACACACGTACAGCTCACAAGTAAAAGGACAAGACGGTAACTAAGGTTCTGCCAACAGATACTGGTGCCTGTTTAGCAGGAGATTTTATATAGATATATCAGGAACCTAAGGGCTTCCCAGATCCCGATTTATATATCAAAGTTTTTCTGTAGCATAAAAGGAAAAAAAAAATCTAATAACCATAGTTTATAAAACAATAATAAGAAGAAGGGGTGGTAGGAGAGAAGCATTATGCTATCTAAAATGCTAAAATGGAAACAATCTAACAGAATCAGCTTCAAAAATCCTGTATTTCTAACAAAACTTAAAATAAGTGAACTTAAATGATTCAGCAGAAACTTATCAGCTTAAATTTAATCACACAATTTAGTAGGAAAAAAAAAAATCAGCTGGATTTATGAATCTAAGATGATAATAAAAAGAGAGCTTTATTTTATTGCTGCTCCAGATGGTAGCCAAAGGGGACTTAGAAGCGTAGGAGTAACCATTCTCCATCTATGAAGGGTTTGGATTTAGAAAGTTATATCATGCAACTGCCAACTACTTCCATGGCTTGTAACACTGGAGTCCATAGAGACAACAATATGAAGAACAACAACAACAAAAAAACTAGCTTGGTGATTTTGCTTTTCACATCACCAGCAGAAAACAAAGCATTTGTTTAATTCAAAGGAAATGCCACATAAGGATTTTGGAGTACTGGCAAGTTTAGACATTAATTTTCTGTATATGTTTCAGGCTATCTCTTCGCTGAAAGATAATTTATCTGAATATGTCAGGAGAGCGCTCAAAAATTTGACCTGACTTATGAATCTGCTATTTTATTTCTCTGACAAGAAATCTAAGGAAAGGGACAGACTGTGTAGCAGTAGATGATACAACCATTTAGTAATCCGTGCTGTAAGGAAAACTTTCAAAAGCCATCTTCTTGGATTACAAGAGATGAAGCACAACACAGAACTGCTATACTGATACCACTGTACAGGTATGAGAAATAAATGACAATTTCAGAATGCACTTATTCAGAAGTCAAGAGATAATCTGAGCATCTTGGCTTTATTAAGGGCAAGAAAGAGGTCAGCATAGCCCTTACAAGCATAGGTGTATCAGGAATTCACATTGAATTACCTAGTAGAGTTTTAGCACCATTGTGCCCTATGTGGCCTTTAGTCTGATCCCTATTTGTGTAACAAGCAATCTTTAGAACTAAACATTATAAATACAGCACATTTACACCCCATCTAATTGTATCCACTTAACTATGACAGGTGAGTAAGGAGCCTAATTGCCACAGACTCCTTTTACACTTAATAAGATAAACCACTATCACTTCTCAAGCATTTCTTTTCAGCTGTTAGTTGTCAAGAAGCCAAGTCAGGAGGAAAAAATTAAAAAAAATAAAAAAATTAAAAGAGTGTTATTTAGTTACTATTAAATGGATTTTTTTCAAGTTTGAAAAACCTCCAACATTTATTAATAAGATGAGGCATCTTTAATTGTGTAAGTAAGCTAGAAAGCCCCAGGAATCCTAGTTAAAAAAATATTAAATCCTTTACATAGTTTTTAAAATTCTTTTAGTTAGAATCATTTATTAAAGGACTTTTTCTGCTTTAAGGTCTCAGGAATATCTGGTCCACAAAAATGATCAAAATTTCCTTTTTCAAAACTTACCAGTGCATACGAAGTATCCTTGTCTGTCTATTACTCAGCTCCATGCTACCTCAGAGAAGTAAGATTTTCTTATTCAGGGGAAACTCTTGAAAGATCTGAAAAAGCAAACATTGAATCAAGTTTTGTAGTATACTGAAATAATGTCTTGCATTATAGTCACACCCCCTTGTACCTCAGAGGAATAAAAGACTCACCAGTGTGTCAGTGGGCAGTAGAAGATATTAAAGTAATGAGATTTCCTGACCAACCATATCTTAAAAGTCTGTAAGATCAGGTACTTCACTTCATAAGGTAAAAACTTACATCCCATTCCAGACAGGTTATGTTAGAGAGGAAAGCAATACCCTCCATAACCCCAGCCAATATGACTTAGAAAAATTACTTCCTGATTCTCATCAGGTGCTCAATTTAACCCTGAGCATTTAAGCAAGTTATGTCCAGTTAACACCTGGCATCCTAACAAAGTACCCCATTTTTAGCTGCTGCCAAGTTTATAACTTCAGAAGGTGCAGCCCCCTTCTCCTGTGGTATGAACCAAGAAGGAACACAAAACTCCTGGTGTATGCAGAAGAATAGAAGAACTGGACCAGTTAAAAACATTTCTGTTTAGGGACTGTGTAAGAAAAGTGACACAAACAAGTTTCCCATTAAACTTCTCTGTCAATGTCAGTAAGTATCCAAAGCTTTATGTCATGAACTTTATATTCTGACTCATGATCACTTCACCTCGTCACACATGTCCTTTCATTAATTTATAAATTTCCATTTGGAAGCAGTTCAGGTTCTTTGCTCCATGACCTTGTCTGGAAAGCAGTTCCAGAGCTCTGCACAGATTGCCAAGAGCCTGCTTTCAAATTTCTCATTTATTCATAATTGTTTGTAAGTATCTGATCTTGAAATAGTGTTATCCTTTAACACAAAAGTCTTCTTCCCTCACGTCTACCCCCACATGTACTTATAAAGATATAACCATATGCCCTTTCAAGCTTTGTTTTGCATGATAAGCTATTTTCATCTCAGCTGAGAAAATAGGTACTCCTTTCCCCTAACCATCCCACTCTGCACCTGCTGTGAATCAATGTGGGTCATAAGAACTGTAAACAATATTCTGAGAGTTGTCTTACTAATGCCTTGTAGAGCAATATTAACACTTTATTTTCTTCACTGAAAAGCCTTAATCTAATATACCTTGAAACTGCTTTATGGCTACAACATTTTGATGGTTCACAGTCACCTTATAGCCAGCTAATGAACTAAACTTTCTTCTCTTTACTGTCACCAGCAACTGTCAAGGCACCAGCTTATACTAGAATAACATGATATTAACCCCCAAGAACCCAGCTCTATTTTCTGTACTATTAGGTTCCATTTTGTCAGTCTATAAGGTCTTTTTTTTGTTAATGTGATAGTCATATTCTATTTTTGTCCCATCTCTTAATGCCATATCCATTCTTTTACTAAGTTCAAAAATACTACTTCAATGAGTACCAAGATCAGTCCTAGAGGAATTCTACCAGCAAACTCCTTTCATTTTGATATTTCCATTTTTGACAGAACCCTCATTTAATATAACCCTTTACTCAGTTCCTCTTCCACCTTACAATTCTCGCACTAAAGCCTATCTTCTCCACTTTAAATAACTTCCTGCAAGGAACAATAGAATGCCCTATTTCGATCAAGGTAGATTAGGTCTACTGCATTACTCTTCTCTGGGACAATTATCTTATCAAAGAAAGATATTAAGTTAGTCTGATATGATCTACCCTTGATAAAACCATGTTGTAGTTTTTCCCACTTTCCATTTACCTCCAGGTCCTTGATAATTTTTTCCTTACAAATCTATTCTAAGACCTTGCTTAGTGTTGAGGTCAAACAATCATGTCTGCATTTTATTTGACCACCTCTTATTCCCTTTTATGAATACAGGGAATAACTTCATTATTCTGCAGCTGTACTGAACTAGCCCTTAAATGAACAAATACACATAAAATCCCTGCAAAGGTGTTCCATGCAAATCAGCATTTGCAGGTTCTTTCAGTGCCCTGAAACAGGCATTGTTTAACCCCCTCTGTTTCATCACAGTATATAGACTAGCTGAAAGCTCACTTAGGAAACTTCCATTGCTCTGTCTTCATTCCCTTAAGCACATTTTTACTATTCTTAGTCACTATGTTATCCCTACTGAAAAATAAGACAAAGTATTCATTTGATATTTCAATCATACCTAGACTGTAGTTAATATTTTTTCTGAATTCAAATTGTTGAAAATAGAAGATCATACTGGAGAAAGAGTCATGCCACCCTAATTTCTTCTTACATTCCTTGGCCTTCTACTGCTGGCCATTGTTGCCAAGAATAGGTACTTGCTGGGTCTGCGCCAGCATAACCATGACCCTGATCTTCCCTCTGGTCTCCAGTACTCACTATTACCAGAGTACACAGATGATTGAAAACTTGCTCCCAGTGAGTACTTTTCAATTAGTTACTCTTCAGGACTTGACAGAAGTCTGAGCCAGGTTCAATTCTACTTAGTGTTTTTAATATCTTGGCAGATGAAACAGAGAGTCTACTTAGAAAATGTGCACAACTCAATGTATAGCATTGAGGAGGGGATAGAGGGTAGGGAAGGGGAAGAGAAAGTGTGTTGGAGGAAAGAATCAGAATTCAGAATACCATGACAAGCAGGAAAGATTGTGTAGACTATTCACTAAGGACAAGAGCAACACAGTATGTTTAAAGACAGTGAACCTAATGCACACTGGCAGGATTAGGAATGTTTGGCCGAGAAGCTGCCCATCACAAAAGGATCTAAGAATACCAAAGATGGAGAATATGGGGAAAGAAACAAAAATAAGAAGCAAAATATGACTGATGCAGAAAGGGTGGAGGAATTGGGTGTGTTTACTCTAAATAATAAACACAGGACAGGGAGAGCCAGGCAGGACAACAATCTGCCAGGACTTCCTGAAAGGTTCTGCCCAGTTCTGCAGCAATTCCCTGTCCCATAAGTCAGGCAGCCCCTGTGCACTTGCTCTGTCCTAACTGTAGAGTTAAAGCAGACAATACCCTGCTACACTTTCCAGATCTCCATGCCTGTAATCTTATGGCATCTACTCAGTGTGTCCTACTGGTTTATTGCTATAAATAAAGATTATAAATATAAATATATGTGTGCATAGGACCGTTCATCATTAAGTCCTTTGATTAAAGATTTTTTTTTTCTTTCTTTTTCTATCACTGGAAGATCTAACAGCATCCACAATCAACAATTGCTTCTGGACTAGTATTTAAGATACGGTTATTTCTTTTAGCAGTGGAAGAGAAAGGTTAAACATTCCATCAACAAAAGCATAGCTATGATTCCATTTTTTAGAAAAAGAAAGATGAACAGGCTAAAACATGTGAAAACACATACAAAACCACTGTGTGTTATACACTTTTACGAACTCTGAAGCCTCAACGGTGGGTAGTTTTTTTACTGAGGTAGTTTTAAATATTCTGCTTTAATTCTCAAAATAGGAAAAATATAATTATTTTAAAGGAAACAACATTTTTGCTATTTATTCTAATGCACTTCCCTTCTGTTATCTTCTTTCTAAAAAGAATTTCAGCTAAAAAGCTGAAAAAGACAAACCTACAATAATTATTTACATACTTTTCACACAATCTGTGAACAGATATGTTTAATGCTTCTGAAAAGAAGTCACTGTAATACAATGCAAATTGTTAATTTATGAATGTGTCACAATTGATAATCCACGCTTACCGCAGCTGTGATTTTCTACTCCACTTGAATTTAATGCGTTTATTATTCGGCCTGTGTGCTGAGTCCTGGCATATGTATGCAGATGTGTGCCATGAAGCCTTTGAAAACTTTAGGATTAAAGATAGCTAATCTCCCAGAAACATCAGTGGGAAGGAATATGGACAGGATAGAATCACAACTATAGGTTCTCTGTTTTTAATGTCATCTTTAAAAAAGATGAAATCACAACTGCCTATTGAGATAGAGGTTATGCTAAACTTATATAGTGTTATTTATCATTGTGAAGTCTTCATTAAATATGTTCCTTTGCCCACAAAGGGCTGTACAGAAAATAGAGGGCACCATTTTATAGAGATCTATTTATTAGATGGGGTTTTACAAAGCAGCTTTTAAAACCTGCTGCTAGAAAATACATTTCCACAATATTCTGGAGGAAAGGTATATTCTGAGAACTATTCAGATTATTTTTGAAGGAGTAGGAGCAACAGCTTTTTTTTTTTTTCTGAATAAATAATTAGAATTGGGAACTTTCTTACAAAACAGTTTGTCACTAAAAAATACCATCTGGTCCAATTTTGGTGAGAGGTTTTATAAGATTGTGCAGTTTTGATAGTTATGTTAAGAGCAGGTTTTCAGATCCAGGATATGTGTTTTAGTCAAGCTGAAACAGCCCTTCCTCAAACACAGAGTGCTTCCTTGGTTTGGGTACTTGCAAGGAATGTGGAATAATCTCTACTGCTGCCCAATTCAGGCCATGGGCAGGGATCCAAGTCCTCCAAATGTCTACGGAAACTGTCATATTTTAAAGCAGGAAAGTGGATGGAACCATAAAATTAATCTTATAAAAACTATTAGCAGAGAAGCCTAACATTGTAATGGACATCTCTTGCTTTCACAGGAGTTATTTTCAGCATGCAGAGAAACTGCTTTGGCTTTAATGCAAGTAGAGAAAGTATAGCAGTTACCTAACCTAGCACTAAATAATGCTCCTGTTATGAATAAAGACAATAAAGCCATTTCATTTCAGTCATCTACACCTATTCTTTTTCACATAATTGCATCATCAAATAGAAATTAATCTCAAACAGCAAACATAAACTTCAAAATATATTAGAAGAAATGACAGCTGCTCATCTAATAATTCAGCAACATTGTATATGAGCTTCTGAGCATCAATTCAAATTAAAAAAAAAAGGTTTTTTTACTTTGATGAACTAACTCTAAAAGTATTACTTTCTGTGTTTCAGTGTTCATGAAGGATTTTCTATGATTAAGATAAAATTCATGTGACAAAAAGAGATAAGCTAGCATACTGGTGTTATATGGTTATAGGGAACATACCATACTTAATTGATTAAAATGAAGAATTTTCAACAGACTGTTTAATGCATTTCAATCCAAGATTACATCTTTTGCATGAAAGTCCCAGTCCTCAAAATGTTTCTTTAACAGCCCTTTATTCATAAGATTTAATGACACCCATCTTCTTATAGGACATTAGAATTCATTTTCATTTCTGCTAACAAAAAATAAAAAAGCCAATCTCTTTTATAAATGGAAGATAAAACCAATTAAAATCTATTGGCATTTTTTCACCATTTCTGTTGCAGCTTCAACTGGGTGCCAACTTAGTGATAACCAGTACTGATGTAAAGCAAACTGCAGTTTTCCAGCCAGTAATTAAGAAAATTTACTATGACAATGCAAAGGCAATGCAGTATTTTGTACTGTCATATGCACTCCAGATCTTAAAAATTCTTTCTGCGTTAGAAAAGTTACTACCATTATGCCAAGAGAAACAAGAGCTCTGATAAATATTTCAAAACGAGAGTCTCATTTATTGCTTATCCAAGTAAGACAGAATAGCAGAGTAAAAAAGTTTTAGGATAGACTCTTAGATCTAGCAAAAGAGACAACTGGAATATATTTAAGACTCTAAAACACTACAGAGGAACAATGTGGATACCTATAGAACAGCACAGTTACCAATCAGCAAAGAAAGCAGGTGCTATGTGATTATAAACAAAGACAGTAGGAAACTTATATTTAAAAACATAAAAGAGTAATCGTTGCTTTTGTAACCCAAAGGGATTCCAGTGAAGATGGAATTAAACAAAATCTTGGATATAAGACTCAGAGATATCATGATGCAAACAGCAGGCTCTGTCCTTATAAAGAACATCTGTTGTGAAGTTGTTTACATTCCTACCCAAATGAAAAAGAGTATAGCTAAATCTCCATTGCAGCCAGACATGTTAAGGGGAGTATGAAGTTACTTCTTCGGGGGTTTAATATATTACAAGCACACAAGGCTTTTCACCAACTCACAATTTCGTCACCTGAAAAAAATAAAATAAAAAAAAGAGATTTGGGACACAGAGAAACCTTCTGTACTTGTTTGCACATTATATGCCAGGGATTTTTTTTCTACATTTTCCTTATATTATATTTTATTATATCAATTTTTGTAGTTTATTTCCTCTCTGTTACAGGGAGGAATCAGAGTGTCCATTCATGAGTCCCTTGTTGAGCAGACTACTAGAAATGGGGAGCTTCCAGCCTGTGGATTAGCGGTTTGCTCTCACTCTTCCAGAGATAATAAGTAGACTGTGTTTAAACTAAGTTCCTCAGGAAATTAGGTAGGTTGTAAATTGTAGGTTATTAGTGCATTTTTATGTTCTTTTGCTGTCTTGCTCTAGGCTTTCAGAAGTAGCCGAGTTCTTTTTTGCCTTTTTTTTTTTTCTTTTTTTATTACTAGGAACTCAGATATATTCAAGCAGAGACCACCAAGTGCTTGTCCTGCTGTTCCTGTGCTCTTCACACTCCACCCATCCTGGGCAGCAAACAGGCAATGGAGGAGATAGAACAGCTTCATCCTCTCCTGAGGTGCAATGGGTGGCCAGAGCGAGGGGGAGACCAACCGCACAAAATGTTCGTGATTTGCATTAACACCACTTTATTATGTGTTACCACTTTACACTACTTGCTGTATTTTAACAACAAGTTTTAGGTAGTAGAGATAAAGCTTTGATTTTAAATACCACATTACAAAATCAATTTTGAATGACTGCTATTTTTTATGCTTACTTCTGACAAATAATTACTGGGTTTCTCACTATTTGTGGTCTCTCTCCATCATCACTGCTGCTCAACATTGCATTCCAAGTGGTTAGTGCTCTTTATTTATTTACATATATATCAACACACATGTATGCTATGTGAGAGTAAAGGGTAGATCAGACTTCAGCACTGAACACAAAATGATAGCTATGAATTTATGCCACAGAATAACTTGGCTTTATTCCTTCACGTAAAGTAGAAAAAAGATGGTGCAAAAAATAGATGGCAAATACAAAGGCAACTGCGAGCAAAGGCAGACCAAAAAGATGTAGTTTGGGGATTTTGCTTAAATACATTTCAAAAGTAAAATAATACTAACAGTGCTTAAGAACAAAAGAGGATTATATTTGTAACTCATTTCTAGCTTCTACTATGTATTTTAGAGTAGAATAATTATTGCATCATCTAATTTTTACCCAGCCACTTCTTTACCTTTGCCTATTTAATTTTTGGCTTTCAGAAAAACAATTTTTTAAACAATCTGAGCATGTGTGGTTTAGAAATAAATGACACTAATTAATATTTCTATATGGATTTGAAATTACAAACAAAATCTTTCTTTCATTCTTCCTACACAAACTGGAGAATAAACTTGTAGAAAAAAAGTTTACTATTAGCACAGCAGCCTGATTACAAAGGGCAATTACTAATTTTGAAGTACACTAGAAAGACATGACCTGATTACAGCGCAGTGATTAAGATACAGATATAGATTAAGATTAGGATGTACTGATATGACCGACGGAATAAAATTAGTCACCTTTCTCATAGCTAGTGAGTTACAAAAGATCTTATACTTTGCAAATTTGGAGCCAGGGAAAGGAAATTCATCTATTATTTTTATTCTGAAACATTTAGATTGATAATGTCGCATTCATTTACATGGGAGCTGGACAACTACATGATTCTGAAGTACTGGCCTTAATCCTAAATCTGAAAGCACTTGTATATGTTTCACACACATGGTTCACTGTATACAATCCTGAGTTAGTATTGTGATTTATTTACCATGTAAAAAAAATCAAGCACGTGGCAATTAGGAGTAAAAAGCTATGATGCTTAATGTCAAATACTTGTCCCACTTTGAATTTTTTCAGTCTTTGAAGGAAACTATTACGGAATCATTAATTGCACTGAATGGTCATTCTCAGACAGTGAGAAGTATAGTTGGAGCCAGACTCTTCTTTCTAGGGAGAGCGGTTCCTTTGCCATAATTAGAGGCACCCTCCACAAAACACAGTCATTTCTTTAATAAGCAGCCATGAACACCATCCCAGCTTACAGCAGCTTTCTCAGTTTGAAACACAAAAGCAGTCAAGTTTCAGAAACTTAAAAGAAAGCTTTTCATTTTACTTTCTCCTTGATCCACTGATAGAGCAGTTCATTTTCTTGAATTTTGTAAAATGACTTTTTCACTCATCAGACCTGTGTAACAAATCACTGTCTCAATCATCAAATGTTCTCATTTGACTCATTTCTTTTCCTTTGGCCTTTGGGTAGGAAGCTTCGCTTCTGACACATTTTCTAAATTCACTTTTGTGAACTCTTCTCGCTCAGTTGCACTTTGTTCCATTTTTAAAAATAATTGCATTTTCTGCAATGTAATGTGTTAGTTTCAGGTTTTTAAATTTTACCAGAAACCACTTTTTTTTTTTTCTTAGAGCAATGTCTTTTCTTTAAAAAGCATCACTTTACAGCACACTATCAGCTCAAACAGAACTTTTTAAACAGTAAATGATATAACGTAACATTTTTCTAGAATTCTTAGTTTCATTCTGCTTAGAACAGGTTTTTTCACTAATAAGACATTTGTACTCTCATGTATATTGTTTGGGTTTTGCAGTCAAATACCTTATCTTTCTATTTTCTGAACTTTGCTGCTGCAGTCTATTCTAAGACAGCATCTTCTCTGAGGAAAACTTTTTAACAAGACAGGACTGTCAATGATCCTAATCTTTTCCAATGTTAAAAAGGCTGGAAGGGTATAAAGTTCTATTCCTCCAGGCTTTTTCTGCCTCAAAGCAAAGAGGCCAACTTCACATAGGTATTCCTTCCAGGCAATGTAGTTAATCTTTTTTACATTTACATTACATTACATCTTGAAATGTAAATATGAATTATATTTTCAACTGGGTATTTACATCTCCAGGTATATCATCCACTAATGTAGGAACCAGAAAGTTGCAGAAGCTCAGACCATAGAAAACTCATGAAAAGTATGCTTCAGAAGAACATACAACAGGTTATGTTATATTCTTTCTTACTGAGACCAACTGGAACAGAAAAACTGTCATTTTACATTAATGGTGAAACGTAGAGCTGAGTCTGATCACTGTTAGTTAAGTTTTATGCAGTCAGCTTGACCATCTCATTCTGTATGATAGCAGATTTTAGCCTACTTCCTTAACTGCTGACATTAGGCATCAATCTTCAAAAGAGAAATACGTATAAACAGATAAAATATTTAAAGAGGATGCTGAACACTCCATAGAAAAAGGAAGGGGTAAAAAATCCAGCTTCAGAACAACATGAACCCAGTATAAAGCGTGTAGTCCCAGAGAAGTACAGAAAGTCAGAGCTGTTTGATCAAAACTCCCTAAACCCTGAGTCAGAACCAGTGCTTCACAAATGTGCACAAGTTTGAGAAGATTCAGAGCATCAGCTGCTTTTTGCCTAGCCAAATATCTTCTTTCTCCTGTTCTTACTGTGCTGCTTCTCTGCCTGCTTGTTTCCATCTCCTGTGTTTCCCATGTGGGCTCCCCCAGCCAGACATCCACATTTCCCTCTGCCCAGGGCTCACTCTCGCCACCTCACTTTCTCCTGTCTGCATGTCCTACACTGTCACCTCTTCCTCCTCAGCTGTGTCTCATCTAACACGGTTGCTTCACTCTGTGGTCTGGGGCTTCTTTCCCAAGCCTAGAGAGGCAGAGAACAGAAGGCAGAGCCAAGTCCTGGGGGGGCGCAGAGCCCTGAGAGAAAGGTGGTGGCCAGGCCCAGCCTCACCTTCCTCCAGGGCATCCCAGCTTTAATCAACCAGCCCTACACAAAGTCAGCAGGACCCTGAAAGCCCACAGAACCCACGAGAAGACAGAAATGAACCTGGATTCTTTGTTCCAGCAAATACAGCTCACAGAGAAGCAGGCGAGGGAGAAAAGGTGTCTCATCCAACAAGGTCTGCCCCATGGCCGCCATCTTCTGGGTCTGGCAGCAGCACTGACCACACTTCATGGCCTCTCCATCTCCCCGGGGATATCATTTTGTCAGTGAAAGTTCAGCAGGCAGCCAGCCTGGCTGCTTCTTGCCAATGGCATGTTTTTATAAGAATGTAATTTTTACATACTGAGCACAGGATCTTACAGGTTCTTGTTGTGTTGCAGCTAAATTCGACATAAGTAGAAGTTGTGAAAAAATTAACCAAATAAAAGAAGAGCTGAGCAGTGCCAAAATGAAATTAGAAACTGAGGTAAGCTGATGTGTTTATAGTAGACAAAATAATGAAATACATTCTATTTACAAATGTATGGCCTTTCAGGAATAGATTCATAAATGCTTTGAAGGAGAAAGCTTCACCTACCAAGTAACACAGCACTGAGAAAACTTATACTGTGTGTTTCTGTAGCGAAAAAAAGATCTGTCAACATCTTTCCCTCTCACAAATGTCACCCCTCAGGCTGGCCCCTGGCTATGGTCAGGGACTTGCTCACCTCAGGGGTTGGACCATCTCCAAGTACAATTTCCAGACTCTGGGAGCACTGGATACAGCACATGTGTACGTGAAAGTCACTGCTGCTCTGCAGAGAGAGCCCAGCAGTGAGCAGCCCACCATGTCAGGCAAGCCCTTTCCCAAGACACTGGCACCAGGCATCAGCTCAGGCAGGCTGGTCAGGTATGGGGTGAGCAGCCCTGTCTTCACAGCCCTGGAGCTTGTTTAGCAGTACCTTTCAGAGTCCTGGAAACCCTTCCTTTGATTCCCGCTGCCATTCATTAAAGGCCTTTCACATAAAGTATATGGAAACTGTCCCTGTGTTTAATTCATAGGACCTTGAGTTATTTGCTAGAGATCTTCCTGCGAGCCTGAGCTCACAGTTAGGGCTTACAAGACTTAAAGGCTTTTCTAGGGAAGTTGAAGACAGAGGAAAGTTTCTGGATCTGTTTAGTGTTTTAAAGATTTTATAATGCTTTCCAATTAGACAAACTGCAGACATATTTTCATATTAAGCTTCACCATGAATACCTGTGGTTACAAATGATTTTAAAATCCATTTGTTTGTGCCTGAAAATGAAGTCTAAATATCATCCCCTGTGCTTTTAAGTATCTGTGCTGGCAGAATATGTATGCACATCAGGCAAGCATATGGAGCCTCTTTGAAAGTCGGAATTATTGTATCCTAGCACTTAAATAAACATCTTCAAGAACCTTTGGGGGATTGCCTCACCTAATTGTGAAAATAAATGTTTGCGGAATGATTTGCACCCTTCGATAAGCAGGCTCTTCTGCCTTTTGTAAAAGACTATGTAATATATAAAATAAATATTAACATTACCATTGATAAAATAGTATTGAAGGAATATTCTATTAGAATAAAAGTTAATTAATTTACAAATATTTACTGGTTGCAGATCAAGACTATAATTATGCAAGCAGCTATTCACATGCTTACATTTATGCATGACACAATCTCAGATCCAAAAAGTGCTTTGATATAGTAACTTATTTAACCAACATAGATTATATCTGAGTGTTGCTTTTAAGGTAAAGCCCTTTGTTGTTCTGCTCATAAATTTATCTATGAGCATCACAATTTTATGTTTATACTACTAATGTGTTATTGATGCTTTGAGATTTCTAATCAAGGTTTATGTGATAGGTACAGAAGGTCCCAAGAGCAGAGCCATTATTGTAAGCAATGAATGGGAAGAGCTGAAGAACTATTCCTAATTAAATCTTATGTGCGTTACCCACCAGGATGAATAATATTCTCAATGATGTCCACAAAAATATGTTTTACTTGCTTGTTTAGTCTGATGTGGATGTATTTATATATATAGGAAATAACACAGAAAATGAGTTAAATAGGAAAACTCATTTTGATCAACCTGTATTTAGGTTTAAAGATTATATAAAGCTATTGAAATTATTTGAAGTGATTTATTTTTTCTGAACAGGAATTAAGGATGCATATGTCTACCATAGTTAAAGTAATGCAAATAATATTAAATAATACCATTCAACTAGTCCTCTTCAGTTTGTCCAGCACCAAATAACTGCACATTTTTATAAGTATACATATCAAAGCACGTGCCTACACAGCATCTCATGCCTGAACAAGCCAATGAGACCGAGTTCAAAAGTGTTTTGACATCTATTTCACACAGATTGCCTGTGGTCAATCAAAGATTCCTAGGAAAGGGTATTTTTTTCCCCGCTGTTCTGTAAAATCAAGGAGCATGTAATTAGAACCCAAATGATAGCATTTTGCTTTTCATGGCTTAATGATTTCTTAAAAAAATATGTTGCAAATCTATAGATTAAGTTGGCATCTTGCAGATGGAGAAACTACACTGTAGCTAGTTATGTTCAGTAATATAAATACAGCCATATAAGACCATCTACTCTCTTTGAATTAATATGTAAAATAAATATTCCTGAGGCAAGGACTTCCTGGACACTTTAGCATGCTGGCCGTAGCGGGGATGAGTTAAAAATCTGCTCATTTGCCTTCCAACTCTCACATTCTTGTCTTAGGGCATTCAATTTCACTATCCTCCTTTTTTTGATCAGATGCACTTCACTTGCACCCATATTCCAAAATCATCTATATTATTTCATTTTACAATATTTTCATTTTTACCTCTGTAATGTCATTACTATTTGTTCTTTTCTGCTTCTGCACACACAACAGTCATGTTTCAGCCTGACTATTCAATTTACTTCCTGATACTTACCCTGTGCCTTTATAGTCAGTGGGCAATTCTGATAACTCTACTTTCCCTACTCATTGTACTGAGTATTATAGTTTCAGTCATTTTCTTGACTTGCTATTCTCCACTTCATCAGATGAATGATACTTATCCTTTAAGACTCTTCAAAACTTAGCTATTCCCTATTTATCTGCTGTTCTAGTTTATCCCATCATATATCTTAGGTTAGACACTGATACAGTAGATATGCTGGAAAATTGAGAGAACTTCTCAGCAAGTTTTGAAAATGCAATTGTTGAACAGCATACCCTTCTATCAGATAAACTACCGTTTAAATTAATAAAACTAAAAATAAGACTTTATGTAAAATAGAAGCTTGGGGCTTGGGAGGTTTCTGGTCAAACTGTCTTTAACTAATGAGCTAATTTCCATTATACTTCCTTAGCTAACAATTACAGAAATATGAGCATATCTCTTCTTCCTTCGCATATGCAATAGTAGCATTGCAGAGCTGATGAAGTGTGCAGCCATTCAGACAAAACAATGATAACAGGCCCCTCTCTCTCTTATATTACTGTCTGATTTGCTACATGATGAACTTTACACCATGACATGCATAACACTGCATTATGTTGCATCAAAGATCCCATGGGATCAACAATTTTCCTGGGTTTTACCTGAAAAAAGTTCACTTAAGCTGAGCAGACCTTAAAATGCTGTTTTAGATAAATAGACCAACACTAAATGTGTCTTTTAAAGAAAGGATACTTTTGAAATGTTTAGTTATATATTGGAACATTACTGGGGGAAAGAAAGAGCTGTCATGCTTTTGCTAGTTCAGCAGCTATGCCAGCTGTGTTTTCACTGGACCAAGATCCTTATGGACAATATCAAAGTATCATGAAACAATTACCCTACTTCATAACCTTTTTTTGTTTGTTTGTTTTTTCCCTCTTGGAAGGTTCAGCATCTATGTGAAAAACAATTCTCCTTGGAAATTCTGAAGAGACATGAAGAAAGCTTAGAAAAACAGAAAACTGAACTTCTTAATCAAAAAACTAATCTTCTTAAAGTCTTTGTACGTTTCCAGCTCTGGTATACAGACACCTCTTTTCTACTGTATGAGAGTATTCAGCTTTAAAAATTATGAAAGAAGTAATGCTTTAAATCTGGAAGATAATTTATTTTGTTTTGACTCTAGTATTCTTAACAATGAAAATTTAGATATATTCTCACTTTTTATTTAAATCATGTTCTACGGTGATGTTTCCAGCAGTTTATCTATAAAGCTGATTTCACATTCTTGACATCATTTTCTAATGTCTACTGTTGTATGACATGAATCCCGACATAGCATACAGTCTCTGATGCTAGACATACCCAACTACCTTGTAAAAGGTAGCTACTCATAACATACACATACAGCAAGCTTTTCCGTTCTCTCTTGTGCTAGCGTGAACATTACCTTACCTCTTACTTCATCATGGATCCTTGGATCTGCAGATATTAAGAGGTGTCACACAAGTAGTCTACTCTGCAAATGTATTTGTACTTTAAATCAACAGAGCTAAATTTTAAATATTCATTATGAATCACCAGTATTAACCCTAACACTTAAGGCAGATATCTTTTAAATTAAGTAATATTTCTTCAGCATCCAAAGTATTCCCAATCCTAAGTATACAAAGAAAGAAAAAGAACTATTATAACTATTATTTAGCTATAAAAACTAAATTTCCTTTGAAGAAGTGTGAAATTTCTTTTAATTGTAACCAGTGAAGTGTGATATGTAGGTTATAATTTCTTTCTTCCTGTATATAGGAAAGTTATATAAGTTCCTATTATTTCATTTTATTTATTTAGCAGTTAAGTTTGTTTTTTTATAATAAATTTAATATTGCCTTTCTCCTTAGAATATTTTTTCCAAAAGATGAAACCATGACTTCCTAACAACGTTAGCTTTCTTGGTAGTTATTGAGGGAGTTAAACTAAGTCTGCATTCTGCAGAGGAATAAACACCATCCCTATTTCATTTAATAACAATTAAGAAAAAAAAAAAAAGAGTGGACACTGTGCTACTGACTATAAACATAACTTTCTATTAATTTCAATAAAGTACTGAACTGAAAACCTGCTGATACAAGTCTGTAACATAATGCTGTGATTTCTTAAAATGTTTTATTTGTAAGAATATATTCTTCACTTTTTCAGAGAAAAAAAAGTTGAAAGAAGAGACAAAATGCTAGAGATATAGACCATTTTCATATTCTAAGTCAGGAAAAGTAAATATATTACATTTTGTACTCTAAGATTAAGCTCAAACAACTGTGTCTGCCTAGCTTAACAAAGACTTTCCATTTTTTCATTTGAGCATTCAATTTTCCCTTATTTTTTTTTTTTCCCAGACAGATGCAAAGAGAAAAATGACTGAAGAGGAAGATAATTTTACTAGAGAAGTAACAGAGTTTAACAATGAGTATGGACTAACAAGTAACAGAGATCTTCTGATTAAAAAAAAAGTCAAGACTGAATTAAATGATTTAGAGAATGAGACAGCCTCATTAAAAAATGGTAAGTCTTAAACTATTTTATCTTGGATTATCAGAGAATGAATATGGTTCAGTAAAATATAGCTGTGCAAAACAAGGATTTTCATTTCATCCCCTCGCTGTTTGGAACTTCCTCTTAGCACTAAACTGAAAGACAGCATATTACACAAGCATGATTAAAGCCTCTTCAGTCTTTTCTGACTATGAGCAGTATGAGGAGAAGCAGAATACTTGCAAAAGTGGCTCTCAGGGTTTAACATCAACCAACACAGAGGTGAACTGTCATACATAGCCTACTATATTAGGTTTGTGCTGAGTCAGCTGTGGCTGAGATTTGTAAATTCCCTTAGCTTATATGCACAGATGTCTTGTAAGCCTTGTCCTTTACTGCCACAGTATAACTTTATCTTTAAGATACAGAATATGAGATTTCTCAGAACAGAGGGTCAGACTGAAAAGCAATCATTCAGCAAGGAAATAGGAGTCATCCTGGATCACCAGCTGAACATGAGTCAATGATATCAGAATGCCAACACCATACTGAGACATAAACATAATTCTGACCTCTAAGACATGCAAAATAACACTTTGCTCTATTTAGGGTAGTTAAGCTCTTAGCTGGAGTGTTGTACATCTAGGTTTGGTTATTACACTTCAAGAAAAAATGTGGAGCAGCTGGAGAGAATCCACATGGGAGCAGTGAAGGGGATCAGAGATCTGGAGAACATGAGAGGGAAAAAAAATAAAATTGGGTCTATTTAACCTATGAAGGAAAAGAGTAATGGAAGACGGATATCAGTCTTCAAATTGTGAAGTGATTCTGGAGAAAGAAAATATTCTCTCCATACCTGTAGTGAACTGAATAAAAAGTAACAAGCATAAATCACAATAAGAGAGAGTCTGGCTGGTTAGAAATCTAAGAACAATGAACAACTGAAACACTCTGTCTTAGGAGATTCCATTACCAAAAGTATTAGGAGTCTCCATTACCAAAGGTTTTTAAAAACTGTTTAGATAAGCATCAATCAGAATGGACAGATGTGCAACTGAGCCTACCTTCAGGAGAAGCAATGCAGTAGATGACGTCTCAAAGTCCTTTCATGCTTCTATGATTCACCAAGTGACAGCACTTTGCATTCATGATAGCTGATATAAAGTTACTGAAATATGACTATCCATTTGAGTTTATACTTGGTGATACCTTCTTTCTGTATTTCCTGTGGCTCTGATTCAGATCTAGAACCCCAGTACAGTCTGTGTTGGGGGCACCTGTTACTTTTAATGATTAATTTTTAAATATTGTGATCTGATCAGTAGGACATGAAGAGTGACTAAGATTCCTCTCTAGGTTCAGCTACTGTCTTAATTCTACCCTTTTATGAACCCTTTTGGAGGTACAACTTGTCTGTCTTTCTGTCTGCTACAGTCCTGAGCACACTGAAAAGAAATGTTTAGAAATCCTCATAACAAGGAAATTATATGAGGACCTCCAGTTGTCAGGGAAACAATGACAATTAATTGCAGATGTCAATGGCCAAGTTCAAATGTCTGTAACACTAAACAAAATAAGGGTTTGGGGTTTTTTAATCCTCTATTTAATTAGTCATCTTCCTTTACAGCTGGAGTACCTCTAAAGGAAAGCATTAATTCTATACCCAGTCAACAAAATATATCAAACATATTAATTATATTTAACAAGCCCATGTGATACATTATATCACATACAATTTCCTGTGAACTGAGTTTTATATGACTGATTTTAGTTGATTTTAGTTTTATATTTAAGGTTCTTTATAACTAGCTGAAGATTGGTAGAAGTAGTTAAGTAGTTAAGTTATATTATGGAGACTAAAACTGCAATGCATTTTAACAGAAAATATATTTTTTCTTAGAAATGGAGACAATGGAACATAAAAATGTTCAGTTAAATGCACTCCAGTTGCAGAAGAATGAATTAAAGCAGGATTTGTTTACTCTTCAAAGGAAACTTAAAGGTGTGCCTGATAATCACTTTTTATGACAATTATCTGTGGATTGACAAATGCTTCTGAAAAACCTTTTGCATCAAGTTATTTGTCTGAAGAAAAAGAAATCTTAGAAATAAGATTTAACATATTTTTACCTTATGTAATACTTTCTTTTAAATCATGGTTAGAAAAAATATTAAGAATTTCATTAAGTTTAAATACCAGTGATACTGAGGTCTGCAGATTTGCTGAGAGGGATGTGTCAGAAAAATCTAAAAAAAAAAAAAAGCAGCCAAGAAAGGTTCCGTGCCATTAGAAGCAATAGGGATGATTTTGAAATATGAATTAATAAAAAGTAAACTAGAAGTGATTTAGTCACTCTTTTAAAATGTGTAAATAACATGCCACAGAAAGAAACCTAAGAAATTCAGGCTGTAAATATTGTCATAAATTGTCTGGGGAGAGGAACAATATTTTCTGGAAGATTTCAATATGCACATCTTTTACAAAATAAAATAATTCATGTTCTTTATTTGGATGCTTTTACCCTATAGACAGTTTCATGAAGAAATATTAGAAAAGATAAATTTAGAAAATGTAGGAAATCTTTGAATTTGGATGATTAATATACACTTATAAGGTAATTGTTATTTTATATTTAGACCTTGAGAAAGTAATCAAGGAGGCTGAAAGAATGACAAAAGATTTAGAAGCAGAAAAAGTTAAAGTGACTGAAAAACCGCAGACTGATCCTGAATGTTTAAGGTAAAAGTGTCATGTTAATAACTTCCTAAATTTAGTTGTAGGTTTTTAACTGCAGACCAGTCCTGGTGGCAATGACTATTTTACCTTTAATGTCCAATATTCCTATTAAACCAGAAGAATTTTTCATTTTTATTACAGAACACAGTTCCTTTTTTTATTACAGTCTTTTGTCCTTGCGTGCATACTCCAGCAAACTGCAAACTGAAAGTTTTTGCAAGTCAGACAGACTTGGAAGAGCAGCAAAAGTCTACTCCTTGGGTGGAAGGCCAGTTCTTAAGTTTTTGTAAAAATAGTGGTGGCATACAGAGCACTGATGAACTACCCAATGCTATACATACTTCTGCTGTCTGGCAGGACAACCTTCCCCAGAGCCTGACTGCAATAGAGCGGCTTGGTCACAATAACCTCCTTGGGTCAGATGGGCCTTGTACTGGAGCTTTGTTTTCTCTATGACCTCTATCATCAGTTCCAATTTGCCTTTAGAACAACTTTTTGAAGATTTAACTAAGACATCAGACCTTGCACAATTTCTCTTAATAGTGAATATTATTTCCCAGGAGCTGAATAGTAATGACTCATTTCTTGTCAATTTGAGTAAGTGTGACATTTACACACTATACACAAAATAATGTAATTTTTTTCAAGAAAAACTCTTCCAATGGAAAAAGCCCCATCTCACAGAATTAACAATCTTTTTCCTGTTTTATGGTGCTCCAGATGAATATGCCCATGGATATTTTAAAATATTTAATAGACAATTCAAAGGTATGTTTCCTAGAGAAGCTGCTCCAAAATATTCTCTAACAGAAATTGTAAGGATTTGTAAGGGTAAACAAAACCTTTGCTACCATCACTTTTTTTTTTTTCCTATATTTCTGAGTTTTTGACAAAAATAAATAAATATAGTATTTTTTTCCTGAAAACGTTCAATGGAAAAATAAAATTTTGCAGAGAACACTGAGCATTTTTCTGAAAGACAATTTGGTAAAGGCCCATTTTTTGCTGAATCTCGTTTTTTGAAAGAAAATGATCTATCAGCTCTATTACTAACTCTCCTCAAGCCCTTACATGGTGTTAAGACATGGCCAAAATTCCCTCAGCATAAAAATTAATTAGCTCACAATTCTGCATGCAGTAGCAAAAACCTTGCATTCAACATATACATAGAAGACACGATATAAATAATAATAGCAGCAGCAATTTTGTAAGACAGCATGTTATAATTCACTCTTCTATTACTCATTCCATCGTGATATATTCAGTCTTGTGACACGTGAAGTTGCCACCTTCCTTCTAAATTACATACTTCCCTTGGAGTAGTTTACTGTCATGATGACACTTAATATTTAAATTGGTGTAATTAGTTTTCTATAACTAGTGCTTATCAGATACATATGACTCTTATAAGTTTTATTTAGTTATTTAAACAAAACCTACTCATTACCCATTGCTTTGGGCTAACAAATTAAGGGAATGAAAGGAAATTTAAGGTATTATATGCTATAAATAGTGCAGTATATAAATGGTTCCCCTGAATGTACCTGATCACCCTCCAGTACCTACAGCGAAGTCTGCAAGAAGATGAAGCCATGATCTGCATAATGCTGTAGAGTGGTAGAACAAAGGGCAAAAAAGCAGAAGTTGAAAACAGAGTGGTTTAGAATGATTTTAAGGAAAAACCTATAGCAAAGGAAAAGGTTGCCCAGAGAGGTCACATGGTTTTAATCCTTGAAGGTTTTCAGACTTGACTGGATAAAGCCCTGAGTATCCTGGTCTAACCTTGTAGCTGACCCTGTTTTGAGAAGAACATTGGGCTAGATGACCTCCTGACATCTCTTCCAGTCTGAATTACCCAATGAACCAATTATCATTGTGGATTGCACAGCCCATAGATCAATACAAGTGCACTGGCTTGTGCCTACACTGATCAGAGGAAGCATTATCTGCAACAAACCAGTCCTCACCACACTGCCTAGCATTTGGTGAGATCATATCTGTTCTGATCTCTTTGTAGTGTCTCTGTGACACTAAGATATAAAGTCATGTATATACACGTATTTTCCATTCAAAAAGCATGAAATATTTAAAGGAGCTATGTCTAGCAGAGCAGAGAGGTTCTTAGACTAATAACATAAAATTTTCCCCCATACAGGATCTATTGGAATAAAATTTTAGTTTTCATTGAAAATCATATTTAGTGTATATGAAAGGAAGAATTTTTTTACAAAAATAATGTGGATCAAAAATGCATCTTTTTGTTTTTCTATGAAAGAAGCACAAAATTAGATTTTTTTTTTTTTTACAGGGCAGGAAATCACACCACTTTAAATGGTAAAAATACCAATGTTTTTAATGCTTCCTTAGGACAAATATGAGAGACAGTCAGCATCAATAACCTGATATATGTAACTCCCAGATCACCCTGTAAGTCTGTTATTGTATCACATACCTAGTCCCAGCTTAAAAATCAATATCAAAAGTAGCTGGCAAGGCAAGAATCTTCATTACAATTAAGTATATATCTTAAAGTAAATTGCATTTCAGCTGAAGAGTGTAGCTAGCTAATTCAAATTACAGCAATTCATCTTTGATATGAGAAAAATGCCCTATACCATGTCTGCAGTTTCATAAAATTTCTCCCAAATCCATCAAAGAATTACAAAAGGTCACGAGGAGCACACACTGGTAATTTCTACAGCTGTTGGTGCTACAGTTATAGGCTTATTCTAATACACATCACATATAGGAAAAAGCTAACCAAAATTTGAATGTTAAGAACAAATATAGTTATGGATAAGAGACCGTACCCTCTTCCTTGAAGTAGGCATCCTGCAAATTGTAAGTCTCATGATACAAGTGTGTAATTCAAAGAAATGTTAAAGATAAGAAGGCTTCTTTCTTTTTCTTTTTCTTTCAGAAAAAGGTCTGAAAATAAAATCAAAAGCCTTATTCTAATTAACTGTTGTCCCAGTGCCAACCCCAAACACAAAAAAGCAGGAAAGAACTTTGACATCAGCTCTCTTGAGTCACATTTCCCTGGCAGGTAGCTAGTAGCATCACTTAAGTGGAACAATGCAGGAGTCAAGCAGAGACAAACTGATACCTGTAAATTCCTGGCTGTGCCATTTCACTATTAGAGTAATTCTAATTACCTTTCGCTTTTTTTTTTCTCCATGTGTTTCCTTAAGTAAAGCAACCTAGAAATAATCTTAATTAAGGGTTTTTTCAGTCTAAGAACAGATGTTTTTACCTAAAACTAATTTTTGTCACACTATTCAAAAGGTAGGCCAAGGATAAGTTGTTTCTTTGAAATCTGAATTTCTGCTCTATTTCAGAAAAGCGGGAGAAGAAGGGAAATCATGAAGTCAGCATACCTTGTAAATAATTCAAGGCTTTGTATACTTGCCTGATTCCTAAAAATAGAGTATTGCTTTTTATCCTTCATAATACAGAAAAAAAAAACAAACAATACCAAAATTAGCAAGGAAAAAGTCATGCTTTCTTTCATACAGGAAATCATACAGGAAATATTTTCATTATAGCTCAACAAATGTTTCACTCTAACATTGGACTGTCTAAGGCCATGCATGGTATTGGGGCTTTAAAAAGAAATATTTGGAATTTAATTTTATGTTATATTTTATAATCAGGAAATAGAAATCTCTGGAGTAATATATGTGGTTCAAAATAAGTTTTTTAATTACAATTTCCTCATTGATTTTTTAAGCTTTTCTTTTTAATAGCAGTGCCCAGTGGAACTATTATAGCTTGAATTATGTTAAAATTGTTTTCCATTATAAATTGTATTATGGATTTAAAAAAAGTAGATCAAATCCAAATAATGATATCTTTCTTTGATAAGACAGCAGATTGGTTAGACAAAGAAAATGCAAATCCCATCCATCTAGATATTAGAAAGGATTTGATGTTATCCCTCATGGGAAACTACCCATTATTGTAGGGAAGACATATTAGAAGTTATGAGTAAGGAAATGACTAATTGTAGCAACAGTAATAGGTCTGAAAAAAGATATTTTAGGGCTGGAAAAGGTAACTACAGTCACAGCTGGTTTTGCTTAATGTTTTAAATATAGACTTGGAAATAGAAAGTGTTTTAAGATAATAGTGTAAAATTGAGAAACTACACCTTGTAGACTGGAGTTGCTAAAGAAGAGGAGGAATATACTTACATACCATGCAAACTTATGTCCTTGTACACAGCAAAGGACTTCAGTAATATCTACCTGGAAGCAAAGGAGAAAAGCGGCCTGATCATACTATGTAATCAAAAAACAACTATAAACATCAGAAGTAAATACAGCTGTTGAAAACATAAAAGCAAGATAAAACATAAAAGCAAAATTTTATTTCTAATAAAAACTAGGAAGATATAAAAATACTGTGTACAAATCTCTCACTTTTTAAGAAGGATGCATTCTGCCTAGAAGATGAGCAGAGAACAGAGAGCCCATAATGCAGAAGGGAACAGGGACATTTCTAAATCCTTTATAACTCTCAGAAAATTATGTGGATCACACAGTTTAGAATATTCACAGTACAGTATAGAGATACTAATTTTAGCAGTATGGTAGCCATATTAAACATTCAATTTGAGATCTAATTTTTCCTATACAATAGAAAATTCAAGATATTTGAACCAGAACGATCATTGATCCATATTTATTTTTCCCGCCTTTCAACAGGAGTCTTACTGACCCCTAGAAACACATTTCAGTTTTGATGGCTCTGATACTCATAGATTTTTTTCTTTCCTGTGTAACTTCTTACAGTTCCTGTGTAAAGCAGTTTGTATAACTTTGGTTTGCTGTCTGCACAAAAGCAAATCTCATCCTAAGTGTGCACTTTAATTCAGCGTGCCTTGACGTTTGTGTTGTTTTACGCATTTGAAGAATATATATATATTTATAAAAAACAAAATCCCAAAACAAAGAACCAAAACAACACCCCCCCACACTTTTCAACACCTAGAATTACTTTTCTAAATAATTGCCTGATAGCATTCACAAAATGCAAGCTTTAATCAATGACACTGATGTATTTTACAGTTAGCATTTGATCCATAACAATAAAAGCTGAAATTTTCTTAATTTATCTAAGTTATTTACATTCAATTCTCATTTTTAGGTACCTTAGTACCCTGTTTGCTTTCACGTTTCATCTCTTTGCTAGCATTTATTATTACTACTAGATCACTTTCTTAATTTTTATTCTATTTCTGCTCCATCAAGCATGTGCTTTTATAATTTATTTATTCAGCTCAAGTGCTTGAGTTTATGTTTTGAGATGCTGAATGCCATTTAGCACTTATTTTCTCCTTTCCTCAATCAATTGATAATAGTCTGAAATTTATTGACTTCTTCAGCTGTATCAATAACTTTTTCTGCTTAGGAGAGTCAGCAAATTGTAAATACCTAGGAAAATCTTGCTCTCACTGTAGAATCATACGCATTATTTTAGTCCCTGTACTGAATGACCTCAATGTGTTAGTTCTGCTTTGGCTTGAGATAATAAACCAAAGTTTTCTATAAATTTCTTCACACACAATAAATTCTTAAAACCTTTATAAATGTTTCTCGAGTTTTATGATAAAATTCAGGAAAATAACATATATGCACTCAAGTTTATATATAAGTTCTTAGTGAACTTCATTTTCTACCATAAAGTATATGCCCTGTATATCAGCGTCCTTCAGTTCTGTTTTATAATATACTCAAATGTTTTGCCTTGTACTTATCATTAAAAAAAAATAATGGTGGCCATAGACAAGGCAAAGACAAGAAGGAAAGAAAGAAAGAAAATATGTTCTATTTTTGTCAGCAAAACATAACCAAGAGACAGTCTGCTCCTTCTGCACTCCAGCAATAACCAGGTACGGTCATTCATCCCCACTTAGAAAAAAAAATGCTCTAAAACCACATATTTACCTTGCCTCCTACATGAACCATTTCTTTTTTGAGACCTCTTTACATAAAATTATTGTTGGAATACAAGCTTTGGCTACTGAAGTCTTGATCCGGTGATTTGAATCTGTGGATAATTTTCAGAGAAACCTGTTTGACAAGAACATTATTTTCATCATAGTTCAATTCGTAATACCAGCATGTATTGATTTCACAATTATTTTTCCTATTTGCCTTCTGCATATACAGCTGAAATTCAAGAAGAGTGGTATCAACCACAAATGCCAATGACATTTAATAGCTGTGTTCATTTCAAAGCTGCCAAATCGATTGTCTTCAGTGATCTCCTTTTTCATCTCTTTGTCACTTCTGGCATTCAAGAGTAAAGGAAAATGGACCACTGATAGCATAGCTCAGTCTAGGGCAAGCTAGCATCCCAAAAAAGTGCTGATGCTCTTGTCCCACCTACTTGATTTAAGGCTAGGTTTTGCTATCACTATTTATCTGGAAAGTTTTTCAAAGGAAGTCAAACCTCCTTTTACAAATACATCATTTCAAATCCAGCTATTCAATAGCGCCCATTACTGTAATGCTGTAACTTACCAATACACTGTTAATTTGGTGCAATAACTATTTTAAAAGATATACTTTATTGTCATTAAGGAAATCAAAATGCTAGAAATAAAACCAAAGCAAAGGGCATGGAGAGCTAAATGCTAGTGTGATTTTTTGGATGATTTTTTAAAGAGATTTGCTTTTTATTGTAGTCATGAGGAGGAGATAATTGTCATATTAATCCTTGCTCTAGCAAAAGGTACATCTCTTTCCATTTCCTAAGGTGACAGAAAACCTGTTCTCCATCTAGACATTATAGTTTCATGAATAATTGGTTTGCACATTCAATCTGATAGTGGAAAGATGAATATGAATATGCTGCTTATCTTAAATGTAAAATAAAAAACCTAAATCTGCTTCCAGGTTAACTATTTTTTTTAATAGTTCCTTTGTCTCACATTCCTTCTGGTAAAACTTCATCATTTATTCAGTAACTCAGGCGTCTCCAATGCATTAATTGTGTAGACTGTAACCTAACAGACAGCCCTTGTTTTGTGAGTATAATATTCCTGGCACATACTGTAATTATCTAGCTTCTAAATAAGAAAGAAGGAAGACCTGAAAGCAGAATCAATTGATTAATGTAAAAATTAACCACCACATTTGAATGAATGTCTTTTATCACCACTACCACATGCTCTGTGAAGAGTTGCGCTGTCACCACGTTTAAAAGTTTTATAAAATATTTTAAATAAAATTTTAAAATCCATATGCAAAAATGTTACCATTTCAAAGCACATCATCAATAGCAATTAACTCACAATCCCAAGGCACAGATAAGCAACTCTTACTACTTATCTTTTGGTTGTTCTATCCTTAGTGTATACCTAACAAGGACTAGTATCATTCTTAGCTGACAACTAGCAAACAGACAATGCATCAATTTTACAACGTGGAAGACAATGAGAGCATTTTCTCAGAGAATAAGAGACTATGTCTTTTCCTAAAGTAAATTAGGCAAAATAGCACACTTTTTGTGTGTGTGTGTGTCTTAAACAAATTAGGGTTCTAGTATCATGCTAACAGAGACCACAGAGAAAAAAAAAATGAGGAGGCAATGCAATGAAGTCAAGCTGATTTAATCAAGATCAGAGGCTGTTCTTATACCTCAAAATGAACTTCTCTCCATGAAAATGGTCTGTAAACTAGTACTGTACTACAGCACAGTTAATATTTCATTTCTTAAGGTGTAGCTCAAAATTTCCTTTTGTTTGAACATTTGTATGTACTATGAATGCAGGAGGAATACTCCCGAAAGAAGAGGCATTTACTTATTTGTAATACAAATGTACAAAGCTCATACTGATTCCATATTGATGATAAAATATTTACATTTTCCACAGGAACAGTAAAATTAGCTTACAGTCCAGTCTTGTGCTACCATTCTAATGCCACGTGGTGATTCAGCTATTCCTCCCATATGAAGCTATGCCTTTTACTTTGACTAAAGCTATTTTCTTGTGTAGAAAACAAACTCTTTATCTGCAGTAGGACAGCTAAAGAGGTGCATCATCTATATAATAGGGTTAAATAATTTATTCCCTATTACACTATATAAAAGAAGAAATGGTTGCTACCTCCTGTTTCAACTTCAGAATAAACAAGGTCCTGCTTTGATGGATCAGTTTAGCTATTTAGTGAGAAGTAGAATATATATATTTGCTCCTTTTTTAGTCTGTCTATATGTCCCAGAATATTCACATTGTTTGCTGTATTGTGTAAGCAACTTCAGCTTTCTCATGATGCTTTTCTTGTGACAGCCATGGAAAGACTCAGTATAATCTCATCATCTCGTATTCATCAGACTCCTAAAATCTCTGGCATAGATTTCTCCTGCTCTATGAGTATTTATTTAAGCCACTACAGTCATTGATGTGCAAAGCTTAAGCATCTCCTTTTAGCAGGACTAAAAACTCTTTTGAATACAAAAATCGCTATATTAAAACCAGTCCTTGTAGAAAAGTTAGAGAATTCCTGGCTGAGACTATTGGGAAACAGTCATAAGTGCTAAAGAATAGGAGCAGTGGGGAAAGAATAGCAGCAACAGCAAAGGAGTCTTGGAGGGGTACAAAGCAATGATTGCTCAGGAACGGCTGCACAGAGTCAGGCAGAGGACCCATTCAATCCAATATGCTATCTCCACCGAGAGCTACAAGTAAAGACTGAGGGAAAGTAAGAACAGTAACATATGGTACATCCTCAGTATCAACATTCAAATTCACAAGTTTAAATAAGGAAAATGATGACTAACGAAGCTATAAATCTTTCATGGTTTATGAAAACAACATGGTCCAGAAATTTGTCTAACAGAGTCAAGATATACTCTGTAAAAACCCAAAATGTCATTTTTCTGAAGATCCTCACGTTGCCATCACAACTGCCAGTGCTGAATGAAATCCAACATTATTGTGGGAGAGCAGCATATTCGACTGCCAGTTACAAAACTAGCAAACTTAATCTCTGACCATGCAAATACATCAGTGAGGGTTTTCTCACAGTAGGAAAATTGACAATTTGGAAAAAAATACTTACCCAAGCAACAATTCTCTGATCAAAAAATATATTTGTTTTTGGACACAGGCTTAAGAAAGAATTGGAAAATTGCAAAGATGATGATTGGGAAAGTATCTGTGAAACTCTTCGAACAGAAATTGAAATCCTGCAAATGGTATGCCATTTTCATTGTGCGTTTTAAGTGTTCGATAATTTTAGTTTTAAAGGTGCAATTTTAGATGATGAGCAGTGGGTTTAAATAAGCAGTTTCTTGTACTACATACACAGCCACACATCCTTGCATTGCAGGTGCACTACAATTCTCATTTGTTTTAGCCTATTTCCAAACATCCAGGAATATAATTTCTCTTAGAAAAGGGAAGCAAAGAAAAGACTTTAAAGATATGTTTTTAGCACAAGAAAGACCTATTTGTGGGACTGGTGCTATTCATTAGTTTCTTCAAAGGTGCAAAAGATTATTCATTTAAGAGCTCTCCAGCTGTCAGTTAAATGGAAGATGGAAATATGGAGATATAGGAATATAATAAAATCCTTTTATCTAATACTTTATTTTGTCCACTCACGAATTCCTTACAAAAACTTGTTAAGTTGTGTTTTTTTTCTCTAAATGTCAATCCTAACTTCACATTTCTTGATAAACAGTCTGTGTAACAATACAAAGAGCAAAACTATTTTGAAGTCCCTTTTTTTGAAATAAAGGGCTTTTAAAGGTTCATTTCAGAGCCCCTCATTGGGCTGTATGAAGGTGCAGCTGTCACAGGAAAATGGTATTATTCACTTCTATGATCAGTGTCAAGCTTCTATTGGAGGAATGTAACCTACTTGTACTTTATCCCTTAATTTTGTCATGCTTGTCAAACTTCAAAAACAAGACAAAAAGCTCAATGTTTAAAAATTTCTCTGTAAAGAACACACTGAACACTTTCATTTTAATTTTCTATAATTTAATTCATTCTCTTTTCCAGAATCTATCACAAAATAAGACTTCAGAGAAGTGAAAAAATTGTGGCATATGATATGGAGTGGCATAGAGCTAGTTTGAATATTTTAAGACCATTTTACTCAGCCTCTATCAGGTTTTATTCTATTTATTCTCTTGTTGTTGTTTGATTAAACCACAGTTTGTATTTGCCATTACTTTTCATTAAAATAAAGTTTTATTCATTTAACAGTGATGGTGGGGGGTGTTCCATCCTCAAGATCAACAGCTATACACCCTCAGTTTCCTCTTTGTTTATGTTAAACATAACATAGTCTACTTCACATACAACCAAATTCCTTTATTACTCAAATGAACCATCTCCTACTTTTAAGGTATTGATGTGGTCTTATTTGACAGGAAAATTTCTATTACCGTCAAGCAGACTTGACAGGAACTTGGCTACTTACTTTATACCTTGACAATGCAATCCTGTAACAAACTCTCTGAAAGAGCTCAACTCCAGTAGTACTGCATGATACTGCAGAATAGTTTCCAAGTCTACTGAGCAGTAATGCCACCACTGATGGTAAACCAGCCCATTACTTGGCACTTGTGTACTCATTACATGAGAATTCTTCTTTCCTTCCTCTCCCACAACCCAGAAAATACTGAATGCTAGTTTCAGCAGTTGACAATAAAGATAAAATCCATATTCTAAATGAAAAGTCCATATTTCTAGAGAATTGGTGAAGAATCTCCATTGAATGAGGAACCCTATTTATTCAAGCATGCAGGGAGAGATAACTGCTGCTACAGCAGTTCACAACCCCAGAGTAGAAACCGACTGTGATTCAGGTGCTTACAATAGGACCATGTGAAAACATTCACTCTGCTCAGCTGCAGTCCACTCTGTGATCAACATCTCCCCACATCCAGCTCTGTGTGAAAACAGTTTTCAATCTGCTTCCCACCTAGGGGATGGGATGGATAGTTGCTCTTCACTAGTTTTTCTACACCCAGATCTCTCTGAGCCACAAAATGTGTCTGTCACACATAAAACTTCTAAAGATCTTTTATTAAGGGAGAAATAAATCCCTTTTGGAAGGTGACCAAATTCTGCCTGCAATGGAGAAAGTTTTTTCTTCCTAGGCACAGCTGCAGTTTGAAGTCTGGCAAGGTTTAATCTACAACACTGGTATCAAAGAGTATTCTGATCCACTGGGTTAACTAGGATAATTCTGAGAGGTTGGAATTACTGTTCTTAATAACAGATGCAGTTGGAGCTGACATCCTTATAAGGCTTTTTCTTGTCTCTCCCCTAAGACAGATTTTCTTAGGATGTGCTTAATTTTCATCATATTAGTCCCTCTGACTTCTATGGCACCATCTGATTCTTTTAAAGTTAGACAGTTACTGCTTATGGGTTTTGATTCAATCCAGGTCATATTGCAATATGATATAGTTGCATATCAGAGTTTCTACAGACAGCTAAAGCAATGCTGTTTCTGGGTTTAATTGCTGGAGACAGACATAAATTCAGGATTTGCTAGGATGGCTGAGTTTATCCTGATCATTTTATTCATTTAAGAGAGCTTGCTTTTGTTAAATGTATTGATTAATCAACCAGGAAAACCTCATTTTTAAACTTTGGGGTTATCCACTTGCCATTGCTTTTATTTATAAGAATCCCTGCATGTCTTTTGCAATTGTCTCATATTTATATAGTTGTTTGGTCCATACAAATGAAATACTCAGATATGACATGGCACAGCTCATTGGCTTATGCCAGCATTCTACATACACAGTCCAGGTAATTGGAATGAACAATAACATCCAATAAATATCAATTAATAATATCAATTAAAGTGCTTAAGTCACCTAAAAAAAACCTCTGGGGAAAAGAAATATGGTCAACCCTATTCAGTGATACTTTAGATTTCAGGAAACCAGTTGCAATTTCATACAGGTTTTTTTGTTTCTTTGGGGGCGGGATTGGTTGGTTGGTTGTTTGTTGGAGGGGGGAGTGTTGTTTTTTTAATAGCTGTAAAGGTCTGAGTTCTTGATTATTGTAGTAGAATTACATCTTAAATATAGCAAAATTTGTAATAAGTCAAATGGCTAAAGCTCTCAAAATCAATAGAACAACAAAACAAGAGTAAAGCTCACCAAAAAAAGTGAAACAGAAATCAATACAAATCCTATTGGGCTAAAGAAATCCCTCAACAGCTCTGAAAAAAATATAATGCCAGCCTAAACCAGCTGTTTCAGGGTAAATGTAAAACATACTAATTTCTCCAAGTATAAAAACACATTTGTCATCACTGTCTGATGAACAATGTAAATTGGGACAAATACAGTATTTCTGTTTGAAAGATCCAAACTACAAATTAAGCAAAAGTTTCTTGGATTATCTTCAAAATTCTCAAAGCAGGGATAAGCGATAAATAATGAGTAAAAAAAAACAACCAAATTTTTTGTCATGTTTAATAAATATGTTAAAGAACAGAACACTGACAAATTTCCATGAAAATACACACAGGGTTATTATGAATAAATAACCTATTTCATAGATGACATAAAAAGATATTTTTTTTTAAAGGATAGATTATATATGTACCTTGCATATGGGAGTTTAACAGAACCTCTGAGACGAGAGGAATTAGTTCTCCCTTTTTATGACTAAAAAAAGATTAATTAGACCCATAGAAATACTTGCAGCAGTTAGTGAGAAAGTTGAAGATAGCCCAAGAAATGAGACAGAGAAACACTTTAGATTACTAAATTTACCTGGTAAGGATTGAGATTTGACAAGCATCAAGTCCTACACCCTTCACAAAAGACTTGATGAATTGCAGTTTTATCTCAGGCTTACACACTGATACCACAGCTCCTCTCCTCTGCTGTGACCACAGACCTAAACCACAGCTGAGCAGCCTGATTTTTTTATCATCAAATCACATCTCCCAGCTATGCTTTCTAAAAGACATTTCCCAGTAGCAGCCTAATCTGAAGAGATTACTGGAAAGGAGAATCCAAGATCCATTTAAAAAAAAAAAAGAACAGGAAAATACTTAAACCAGGCCACGGACCTGAGAAGGCTTGGGAAGAATCACTGAACTTTGAAAAAGAGTTTGCCAGCCAGGCTGAGCAAGGTCTAACCACAGAGGCCCAAAAAAGAAAGTCTATTAAACTCTGAATCTACCCATTTCCAGTGGGTTTACAAAATGAATGAATTTTAAGATAGAGCAAGAACAACCCAAGGTCAGAAGCCAAAGAAACTGGGAGATACACTAAGCCAAAGACATGGTCAGAGGCTATGCTGAGGAGCATAAGACTCAGGAACTTCAATAGCCAGCAAGCCAGGAAACAGAATACAAACCGCAGTGAAAACGTGGCTTAGCTGTGTAAAAAGCCACCCCATGACTGAATTCTCTCATCCAGATACTGACCTATTCTTGAATCAAGAAACAGCTACAGCTGGCAGGAAAGCAATAAAAGCAATCAGAATGCAATTATTTTGTTTCTTATAAAAAGGAGTTAAGCTACCACATTTTCTTCTTATTTATTATTAACAACTAATTCAAAGACTACCAAGAAAGCCTCTATAATATCTGACAACAGAATAAAATTAGTTAGCTAATGCAACAGTACCCACACAAATTATCTCTAATTGTTTGACATAACTGTGATTGAATTGGTGATAGTGCCAAACTGATGTTATAAAATGAAGAACAGCAAGAAATAAAGAATAGCTTACCAAAAAAAGGTACCTGTTACTGAATGACACACTGAGTCTGTGGGAAAAAATTCATATGTGTGACCCAGGGGGCAAAAGATCAATTGAGGTGACACAACCCTATTCAGCTAATCTAGCTTAGAGGGTCCTCAGTCACAGAGGCAACTGACAGTCTCCAGTGACAGGGCCTGTTGCCTATGTAGAGTGTGACAGTTTGGCAGTCTTGACAAATTAGACCTCAAGGGAAAGGAATATTTTCTAAAAAACCCCTGTGACTGAATTACATGATAGATCAAAAACGAATAGGAAAAGTACCTGCATGAGCAACCCATGCCACAAAGCTGAGTGGAGAACCTGACCACACATCCTACAAGAAAGGTAACAGGGGAAGACCATAAAGAGAAAACGTGTTCCAGCACTATCTCCCTAGCTAGGGATGCCTTGCCTGACCAACACTGCCAGCTATCTGTAGCAGATCCTCCTTGTCCTTCAATAGGATAAAGAGCACTGCTTTCTGATTTACCATTCACTGCATTTCTGCTACAGATTAAATCAAATGTACAGTGTTAGATCTTTATATATAATGGGGGTTAAATACATTGGAAATTTAGAGATATCTGTGTGTTTATCTCTGTTTGTGTACCTGTTTGGGTGCTTTCTGCTCTAACTGTTACCATAGCATCAAGTCAGAATAGATTTGGGTGAAACAAAGGGTATCTCTGCATGTTGTCATGCTAGCCCAAGTTTAAACTCATACTAAGTCATTAGACTAGCTGTAGAGTGAGCCAGCTGGCTCACTCCAGTCATCTTCAATCTGGTAGGAGTTTGTAACACTAGAAAGGATTTTACCACTGACTGAGATGAAGTAATAAATAGGGACTGAATAATAGGGACTGAATAATAGTAATAAATGGGACCTGAAACTTTTAGCACGAGAAAACACCTCCAGGTGATTTCCGTGAAAAAGAGAACAGTTTTAGTAGGTATCCTGCACACTAGCAAAATAGTGTCCTCTGCTCTAAAATTAGATGTGATACTACAATCTGTTAACTGAGTAAAGGACAGGATTCAATGTCTAATGACCTATGCCTTGCTTATCAACAAACTAAGTAGTAGCTCTGCTGCTTCTACTGACTGCAGTTGATATGCAGTGATTACACATTCTAGTGAGAAATCAAGCTTCTAAATTCACATTATTCTGTGTCTGCTAGCACTTGTCAGCCTCTTCTCCAGATGACTTTTGTAATTATTTCACGGAATTTTGGGGCCTGAATTTACCAAGTTTCTAGATACCTTTTTGGTAACTAAACTATGTAACTTCTGCATTCCCTCAACCAGATCTATAGAGTAGTTTCCAGATATTTTCAATTTCACCACTCTTATGATTGCTCCCATGAGCAGAAGTCTGTCAGCGTGAACAGCTGAGCAGCTTAAAAACATCTTTGGAAATGTGAAATGTGAGCTTACTCCTAACTTTCCACTCATGTCTTGAGTATTTAAAGACTACATCTATTTGTTTGGAAGTAGCAGCTGTACAGTGATCAATCTCTGGGTCAATTTAGCCTGGAGAACATTGAGAGGGAATCTTATCAATGCTTGTAAATATCTAAAAGGTGGATGTCAAGAGAATTGGGCCAGTCTCTTTTCAGCAGCTCTCAGTGATAGGACAAGGGGCAATGGGAACAAACTAGAGCACAGGAAGTTCCACTCAAATACTTTGTTCCTGTGCGGGTGATGGAGCCCTGGAACAGGCTGCCCAGAGAGGTTGTGGAGTTTCCTTCTCTGGAGGCTTTCAGAACCCACCTGGATACAATTCTGGGTAACCAGATCTAGGTGAACCTGCTTCAGCAGGAGGGTTGGACTAGATGAACTCCAGAGTTCCCTTCCAACCCCGACCATTCTGTGAATTTTACATGTAAATAATATATTAAATAGATGAAATGGTAGAAAAGAGTCCTTATAAGTACACAACATATTTCTCGGGTTTTACTGAAACAATAATTCCTATTACTACACACTAGCAAATTTCTAGGCAGTGTTGATGCCATGTCCTAGTAAGAGAGGAGCCCATAGCATCTGTTTCACTTCAGAATAGAAAATTGCTGTAATTTATTTAACTAAATTTACTCTAGCAGGAAGAGAACAAGTCCTAGCGAGCAATCACACCATGGACTGGAATGACATTCAATTCTGTATTCTAAAGAACATTTGGTATAATTTGGTACTGATAAAGTTCCCTTAAACAAAGTCTCCAAACATTTAAGTGCATAAAGATAATTCATATAATCATAAACTAAACAGTATATAGTCTATTGTGTAGAATAAACAAAAAGAAAGGTTCATTCTGTCTAATATCAGAATTTTATGTCCCTTTTATTCTTCATACTAGGGCTCACGGATTCCTTTTAGTCTTGATTAAAAAATATGGATAATTAGGCTATCAAAGGGAGAGGGTTTGTAAAAGAATGTTTCAGTGCCATCTAGTGGGTTTTCCCTTTAATAAAAATTGTTCCCTTTTGTATGACAGTTTTCAATTCATAATTGTAATCAGAAAATACATTTTGCTATATGCTTAATTTTTCCTCATTTTTATACATGATGATGTTGGACACATTGCCTTTAACATACTTTTGTTAGTTCTAAGGACATAACTCTTTCTGTGCAAAAATAGAATAAATACCATGCAGTGTGTAAATACACTAAACTATATTGTGTACAAAGAGAAGGTATCGTATTCTGAGGCAGAGAAAAACAATCTAGCCAGGTTAATACCCATCTTTTAGAAAAGAACACGGCCTCAGTTTGAAGATTTCAGGGGTGGAGATGCACCAGACCTCTTCTGCTAAATAATTGCTGTGCAAATCTTTGGCTAATTGATAGTTTGAATGTATTGGATATAGCTTCTAGTCGTTATTTTTTTCTTACACTCTCTTCTCTGAGATCAAAAAGCTTTTTAATCCACGGTATATTCTCCTTGTATTAATACTGCTGTGCTACAATGAAGTTACCTCTTATACTGACAAGTTTAACAAATTGAATTCTTTCTGTCCTTCACAGTAAGGCATTTTTCCAGTACTCAGATAATCTTTGTGGCTTTCTTCTTATACCTTCTCTATTTCTTGCACTGTTAGATACACTGACACCTGACTGGTATGCAAAGTCCTAGTACTGGCTTCAGCAGTGCTTATAAAATATAAAAATGCCTTCCTACTCCTACACACCAAATAGATTTACAAATTCTTGTTAATCCTTTTTACCTCAAACATCACATTAGAAGTTTTTTTTTGACTCAGTTGTTCAAGATGATTTATAAGCACTTTTCAAAGTTGCTGTTTTCAAGGATATCCTCCCCTCCATACTTACAAACTGCATTTTTTTTCAGATATAGAACTCTGCATGTGAATATATTAAAACAGTTGCTAATTGCATGGGTTCACTCTGCTTACCAAACTACCCATGTTGCACTCTGTGTGACTTCAGCATCATTATCTGTCATAATGTCAATCTCTCTGTCATCTGTATTTTATCAATGGTGGTTGTATATGTAAGTCCAGGTTATAAATGAAACTGTAACATTGCTTTGGTTTGAGATCTCTTCTTTGGACAACACAACTGCGTACAGCCTCAGTGGGTAATTATCTCTCACTGGCATTATTTTTCCAAACCATCAGTTTCAGATTTTAATTTGTTGCTTATGTACTGTAAATGCTACAGTGACAGCTACTTAAAATGAACAGTAGTATATTGTGCTAGCTGAATGTCTTTCAGCAGTTAAAGCATCTTTTATCTACACAGTATGATTACATCTGTAATCTCTCAAAGACTTATTTATATCAGGCCCATTTTCTATAAAATCACACAGACTAACATTAATTGTATTCCTATCATTTAATTCTTTATCACTGAAATCCTTTGCCCTTATCCACTATTTCACCTGTAGCTCACGTCAGGCTAACAGGCCATTTAGCTAGAAGTCCTTATCAAATTCATAAGCTATTCACAGCTTTTCTGCTTCTGCCATTTGCCCAGTACTCCAAGATTCATTTCAAAAGCTGGTTAGTGTATGAATTAGTATGTATTGCTCAGAATCTTAAGGAAAATGGACCTGGAGTTGTAAGACCACCAGTCACTCCCCTAAGGCTCCTAAGGTAAATCTATAGCCACACCTGCCTGCCAGGTATGCATGATAACAAAAGGAAAACCAGTGGGATCACATTATAGAAAGAGCCATTGTTGTTTTGATGGACTGTAACACCGTATTTGATGTTTTCCTTAAAATGAGTTTACTCTGTCAGAAAAGATACATAAAGCTTATAGTTATAAATTTAGGGTACTGCATCTTAGAATTATTAAATAATGGGATCTGCATTCTGCTCATATCTGAACACTTTCTAGTCTCACTACAGTTCAAAGAATCATCCATCAACCACAGATTTGGCCCTCCAGATCTATACCCTAAGTTTAAACATTTAGCTTTTCATGTAGGTAGGATCTCTTTGCCCAAATCACATTAGAATTCCAAATGAGTAAACCTTCTGTTACTTATGTGTTTATAGGGTGTCTGATCCTCTCTATCTCTTGAGATCTGACATTTTCAAATGAAGGGGATCCAGAAAGAGAGGAGGCCTGGAAAAATACTGGTGCAGTTCTTTCAGAGTTTAGTTAGCCCATAAACAACACTACTATTAATATATTTCTATTATTTCTTTATATGTAATAACTTTACATTTTTATTTTTGAGCAAGGGCAAATACAGCCAGTATTAGAGAAAGTTCTGCTACACACTAAATTAACTACATTTTTTCCTTATTGACATATTGAAATAGCCTTGGAGAATTGAACACAGTAATAGAAAGCATTAACCTGGCTAACTTATTAAAAAAAATATTTTAAAATGTTCACTTGTGACTCTAAAATAATTCATTAATTGATACAAAATGAAGATTTAGATATAAAATACACTCAAGCCCTTGGTAAATGGGCAGTGTTTTTATGTATATTCATTATTACATAGTTATACTAAGAACCAATATTACATTTGGTCTTTAGGAATTTTCTTTGAATAATCCTTACATCTTTTGAGGATGTTTATTGGACATACCTTTTTTAAAAAAATGGACTGTTTCTTGAGAGAAACAGAATGTCACCAAAGCAAGAGCTAGATACTACTAATTAGCAACATTCATTAGCTGTTTAATCCATACCATTCTTTAAGATCAGAATGCTAGTACCTACAAATGTAGAGATTTACTGTGGCTGTGTACATACCATGCAACAAGAGATCTAGAAAAACTACTCTTCTTTTCCAAATCACACTTCAAATATTAATAGGATGCTTGTACAAATCAACCACTGTTCATTCAAATAAACCCACGGTTGTGTAATACAGCAGGAGTGTAGGTGTGTATTATTGTGCTAGGGAATGATTACTGTCTTGAAATGACTACATACACGTGAGGAAATAGGCTTATAAGGCTTGGAAGTCAGTGTACTATTTACAGAGGGCTTAGAGGTAGAAGAACAATTGTGTTCTCTTTCTGTTTCTTTCATTAATATAGTTATTACTGTAGGCACTAAATACATCAGCTAGATTAATTATTCAGAGGATTTCATAAATAAATAAAGACATTATACTGTATAATGCTGTTGCATTATAACATGAATTGCACTAGGTGGTAGTATGAACTTGTGCCTCATGAAAAAATGGTCTAGGTTTAACAGTAATAGTTGTGACACTCATTAAAAAATCTGCAGTGCTTTTTCCTTTAACCAGAAATATTTTGCCTAGGAGACACTACTAAGCTGATTGTAGCATTAAATACCAAAAAGTGGGAGATTTTTCAGAAATTAACTTCTAAAAAAGAAATAGAACCCAACCTTGTCTCATATTCATGACTCTACATATATAACCAAACACATTAGGTACCTTAAGGCTTCCTTAATAGTTATAAGCTAAATACCCAAGAAAGAGACCAAGACATAAATGGGTTCTAATCCTTTTTTTCCAGTCCTTTAATCCTTTTTTGGTCCCCTTCAAAAAGATTTTTTCATTTGGAGCTTTTTTTTTTATTTGCTCACTTATTTTTTCCTGTTTGTTTGCCTTAACCTACCTGTATCCTCAGCACCACAATTTTTCTAGGCATCTTTCAGATGTTCATGATAACAGATTTTTCATTCTCCACTAGAGAGCATCACCATCAACCTCAGAACAACACACTAGATTTTGAAAATCTATCACCAAAATAGCTCAAATTAATTTACCTCTCTGATGGTGGCTCAGCTCCAGTACCACACTGAAGCATTTCCAGCTGAGGTTCAGAGAATTTAAAGGAAGTGCTTGGATGCATCAGGGCTACTAGAATGCTCCACTAGAACTCAATGCAAGATTTATATAGGTAGGCAGAGACATAGTCTGCACACAAAAATTATCACCTATAAATTTAAAGCACACATTTATTTATGGTACCAATTACATGACATCACAGAGGAGCTTTAAAACACATTTAAGTCAAAAGCAGGAAGCAAAACTGCAAACAATCCATCTGTAAGTGAGGCTACAGAGTTACCCTGAGAGGAGCTGAGTGCATCATTATAGTACTTACACATGAACTGAAGCAGAGGAATGTTTTGTGGGTGATGCGTAGGAAGAGGAGAGGTGATGAGAACAGACACTGAGCTCAAGTTCTAGGACTAGGAGTGGCTTAGCAGGAGAATGTGCACAACAGGAGAGGAGAATAAACTAATCAAGGCTGGCACTATTGGCTCAGCAGTGACTGAGGCCACTCAAAGAACATAAGAAAGTTGGAAAACTAAGTACAGAAGGAGTTACATTAATTCATTTCATTTAGGTAACCAGCTGTACAGAAAAATCATCAATGAAAAAAAAACCTGCAGACTCTTACTAGAGGATATTTATGATTATCAGCTGTTATCCATCTCCCTGTCACACTCAGAAAAGCAAACCATAGCTCTGTCTCCTGGCTGTAACTATGCCAGGAACAGTGAAAATAAATGCTCAGACAAACAGCTGGTATTGTTAATAATGTTATCGGGCAAAAAATAAAATAAATAACAATAGAGGGAAGAAAAAAGAAAAAAAAAAAGAGAGAAACTGCAGTGAGAAGGAACTTTCTCAAGTTTCCAGGGAAACTACCTCAACGAATAGATTAGTGAAAATCCTTTTAACACAGCTGTCTCTCACCATATCTACAATGCAATCACTTAAACCAAATGGTTGATGGTGATGGTTCTCAGAAAATATGCAAGCAAATATGATCTAAGAAAGCAAACATACTTGAAGAGCATAATTGTCTGGGTGAAAATTATTACTGTTGAACTGAATGAACATAAATCGAGTTTTTCACACCCTTTGAAGATTCAGATAACATAAATTATATTTCTCTATACCTGACAGACGATACTAGGTTCTGCCATGGGTGGATACACTTGTATATGCGCCACTTCTAACATCTCAAATATACTGCTACATACTTGTATCCTAAACTCTAAGAACAACACAGTCTGCTTCACTAGCAGGAAGGTAGTTTTTAGGTATTTTTCGTTTTTTTTTTTGAGCAAGTAAACAGACAGTTCCTCACTGTAACATCTCCAAGGAAAGAACGCATCACAGTATTACTATTCAGTTACAGGGAGCAGGAAAGTGTAGCTCATCTAATTTAATTACAATTCTCAAAAAAAAATTCAGGCAACTCTAACTTTTAATATGTGAGAACACAGAAATAAGCTAGAATAAATTTCACAGAAGAAATGCCATGAAACAGTAAATACAAAGTGATAAAAATACCAGCCCAGTTGTCATCTGATTCCTTTAAATCCTTGCAAGAGACACTGCAGCATGGGTTTACCTAAAGAATCCCAGTAAGTCCTGACAACTAATGGGGTAGGCAGCAATGACAGCTGTCAACTGTCTCATACTTTGCTTGGTTCATCACTGTCAGTCTCTTCTTCCTCCAGCCCTCCTGTTTATTTCAGGAGTTAGCTGAAGCAAGATCAAGATCCTTCCCTTTCATGTCTGTTCAGCACTAGCCTCTAGGTGCTGCTGCAGTGCAATTAACTGGCAATAAGGATGATGAAAATGACACTAGAAAATGGAGTTAAAAGGTGCCAGCCAAATTGCCCTCAATTTCATAAGCCTCTGTATTAACTTCTGAGCTTTTTTCTTCTATGTAAAGGAAGGACAAGTGTTTGTTGACCCTGTCCTGAGGAGTAAAATCCTTGCTCTGTGGAAGAGCAAGAAGCAATTGTAATCATACTTATTAGCCTCACAGGAAATTCCAAACCCATTTCAAGGCCTAAGCCATCCAATTCAATTCATTAGAGTGTCTTGCTCTGATTAATACATGCCTATTATATTTTATTATCATTTCTAAACCTTCACTAAGCTTTTCAGTACTTTAGGCTCTAGATACTCTTTTGAAACTAATATCTGATAATAAAAACTACTTGCAAATTACTTTTAAATAGATATTTTAAAGTACTTTCCCTTTAGGCAGCTAGTGAATTGATCTGAAAATGCCAGTATTAATAAAATGATACCTCTCTGTCAGTCCCAGCATCTCCCAGACTCTGAACCCTGCAGAGTGCCATTGTGTCTCAGGTGTGGAGTTTTGAGTTAATGCAGACTGCAGAAGTGAGAATTTCTGTCTTAGTCACTGCTGCTCTAATTTAGGATGATTACCTGCACACATCTTGACAAGGTACTTGTGCAGGGCCTGGCATTTGGCACTCCCGTTTCAAGCAAAGCTTCCTAGGAACATCAGTAATGCAGGCTGGTAATAAAATTAGAGTGTATTCCCAGTGCTACCATCTTATACTATTAATTTATTCTTCCCCAAAACACTGTTTTGCAAAAACATCATTTTCAACCACCAGATGCTCTCATCTAAACACAAGAATATGAGGCCAAGTTTGCACTACACTAAAGCAAGAGCAATTTCAAGTCATCTATTGATCTACTATGCAATCTAAAATGAAACTGGAAAAGTAATGTTCCTAGTAATTTGCTTTTGATTTTACTAATAAAATGCCTGCAATGTATCAATCTAACGGGATTAACTAATGAGGCAAGCTAGCAATTAATGCATTGTTTAGAGGCTATGCTATTTTATGAGATCCTGATTCTTTTCACAAAATAATCTTTTTTTTTTTGTTTTTTGAGACAGATCATCCTTCTTTATGATTTCTCTAAATGTATATATTGCATCAGTTTGAGGTATATAAATGTTTTTAGCACAGACAGGCAGAATTCAGGGCTTGTTCCCTCTGTTGTTTTAGTGACAGTAGACTGTAACTCCTCTGCAATTCACTGTTCTGGGGTTGTTCATTGCAAGCACTTTTTCTTTATGGGCAGGGTATGGAGAATTATGACAGAATGTCATATGTCATTAATGACAGAAGTTAGTTTATCTTATAATGGAATACCAAACATGCCATGACTTTTTTGGCCACTGAGAACAGCAGTCTTGCCTGTACTCCTTGCAGGCTGGGAGGGCTGTAATTGCTTCTTGTTGGGTCCCAGAGCTCCCTGTAATCAGCATTTACATACAGGAGAGAAGGATTGTGTAAATCTTGAAAACACATGCCTAACTCACTCTCTGTCTACACATTCTGTAGTTGTTTGAAGACAATTCTTTTTATCACTTGAATTACTTCATTTCAATGGCGTTAAAAATTACACCCAGTAAATATTCATGTATGATACAGACTCACAAATGCAGAGTTCTGGAAACATGGTAACAGGCACACGTGTACATAGTGCACAATAAATAATATTTTAGATTATTAAATTTCAGGAGTTTGTAAAGAATCGTTGCAGGGTATGAGAAAAGTTTCAATGATTAAATCCTATTGGTGTAAAGGGTGCAGTAGAGGAAATCTGTAAAGGTAAAACCAGTAAATCCTGAAGTGCTATTTTCAATATATTTAATATTTCATGTACTTCCAGAGTGTTATACTAAAAGGGCTAAAAGGCCTTTAACTTCCGTATTACCTTCATTTTCTGTTGTAAATTTCAAATTAATAGAAGAAAAAATATTAGTTTACCCCACCTGATAAGTGACATCAGATAGATGAAGGCCGTGAAAAACAATCCCTTTGGAGTGTGTTTTGGGGGCTAGGAGGAAGTCTTTCAGAGAAACAAGAGAGGCTTTTCTCAGAACCCACAAAACTGCCAGAGATGATGTTGGCCTTTGTTTTCTAGACCAAGTGCTCCATCTACTCAGGTCAGGCTCTGATGCCAGTGAAATCCCAGGAATCAGGCGGAGGTGATGGAGCAGTCTGTCTGGAAACCCCTTGTTTTTATTACATCTGATGCAGTCTCTGACTGCTGTTCATAACACCAGTAGCCCTGAGAACATTGAAAACCACTGGCTCCTAAACTTGACTTGCTTGGCTGGTGGCACATTCTCATCCTGAATGAGTTCTCGAGGTTCCCCTTTGCCTAGACACAGAGGAGGCAGCCCGGTGTGTCTACACTGGCTATCAATAATACAGCGTGCTGAGGCTATGTGCCTGGCACATTAACCCTGGCTGTGAAACACTGCAGCAGAGCAAGATAAAGGATTTTGTCCCAGTGGTGGCAGAGGTCCTAATGAGCCTGGTAAAGGCTGTGGTAAACTCCTCAGTTACCAGGGCTAATCCAGCACGAAGCTCAGGTGTCATTTCACTCTCGCCCCTTGTAAGCGTTGGTAACTCTAGCTTTGATCATTAGATGTTTTACATTAATCTCAACTAACTTAATCTGTAGTCTGGCTGGTAGTAACAGAAAGAAGATAATGATTGTTTAAAGCATTTGCATATGTTATGTGCCAGTAATGTTGCAAATGACAAGAACAATCTGTGCCACCTCCTTTGCACATACTACCATTGCTCAAATCAGCCCATGGTTGGTGTGTCCATAGCAGTCTCAGCATCATCTCTCCTGTAGAGGAGACAAAGACATAGACATGGACACTGCAGAGCACATCTAATGTGCTCCGACACCTCCAGGAAGCAAGTACCTGCTCTGCACACACAAACTGACTGTACACTGTGTCTGTGACATGTCCACTCATGAAACTGAGGAGGACTAATAGCCTAGAAGCCCATATTTGCCACTGGAATATTTTATCCTTCTGTCACACAGTTGTCAAGATGGAGTTCAGAAGGATGCCTAAATAGCCACTTTCATAAGATTTAACTGTTAAATAATCCCAAAACAGGCACAGCTGTGAAAACCCAAGGCCTGCATGCTGCAATCATCTACAAGTCATGTGAACACAAACCGCCCAAGTGGTTTTCAAAAAGCATGAAGTTCACCCAGAAACCAGTCCTAAAGCTTTTCAGTCTCCAGTTCTTCACAGTTAGCATTTAGTGCCTGTCCAGTAACAGGTCACTGAAATATTACCGAAATTTGACATCTTTACCAGACATTGTGTGCACCTGAAATACAAACCACAGATACATATACACCCTGAAATCAATACTGCATTGCTGGATTCTACCCTTGCTTATAGAAAACAATGGCAATACCTTCGGCTGACTTAAAAAGAGGCTGGGCTGGAATCAGATTATGAAATATTCCTGTTAAATTTATTAGGTCTAATCGGTGTGGCAATGCCTTTGTAAGTTGCGTGCTGTGCCGATTGCGACATCCCACTCCCACATTCCTTAGGCTTAAAATGACTTCGTGCTTTGCAGCCCTGCCTCATAACTCTCATTTGGGGTAGCCCTTTAAAGAGTTTTCTCTGTTTCTCATGACTGTTTTTTTCACAATAAAAAAAAAATAAAAAATCAATGTTTTCTTAATTCCAGAACCTAAACGCTTAAAATTGAAATGGCACTGCTCAGTTTTTCTGAATTTATATTGCACATAACATGGATTTATCTGGCCTGCAAAATAAATGGATGCCATCCTGCAGCTTTTTTGTTACTTACAGAAAGATGCTATAAATGAGTTACTTTTCTTTATAGTCTATCCTGTATTGGTTGGCTCCCCTCAAATGAGTGTTGAGAGTTCTTCCAAAATCAGCACAGGGTGGAGATGGTGGTTCATTAAAACCTGATTTAATTCCAATATTGGCTCACAAATTCTGACAGCATTCTCAAACTATACTAAAAAATACAAACTGACAGAAGAAACAGCAGTATTCAAAAACAAAATTAAAAAGATTTCTTGTTTACAGCCAATCTTGTATCACAAGCAAATATAATAAAAGATGATTTATTCCCTATGTAAGTCATCCTTTTGTTCAGGGATTGGCAAAGCTGGCAAGAGGCACCAAGCAGACCTCAGGAATTCTCCATGTTCTGCTTCTCCTTCTGTCAGTCTTTTCCAGGGGTCCTTCTGAGGAAGAAATCTATAGATCAATATTTGCCTTAGGTGCACATCTCCAAATTCAAACCTTCTCTCCAGACAAGACACAAACCAAGCATGAACACAAACCCGCAGTCAGGCTGCAAGCGTAGGGGACACTACAGAAGCAATACGCAGTTTTATTAAACCATTACACATTGCCACACCATGAGTAGTTAAGAACCTAAATATAATGCCACCATCATAACAACACCTTGACTTAAACCTCCTGTACTTGACTGACATTAAAGGAAATGCAATGGAACAAAAACAGTGCTTGCCAAATAACCACCAAACCCACATAAACCAGTCTGCACATTGCATGAAAGGCCCAACATCAAACCACTTGATTATTTTATAAGGTGTTTCTATTTAAGAGCAGCTAAGAGTTTCTATAATTTAATATCATTCTATTGACTTTATCATCCATTTTTAAACATGAAGCATTCTGTGCTGACAATTAGAGTCATTTAATGGTTTGAGAAAAATAAGATGTAATGATATTAAAAACCTGATCAAGATTGAGATAGAGGAAATCTAGTGAGAGAATAGAATATGTACAAGGTCTATGTCTCTATCTTTAGTCTTATAGCTCAGAAATAAATATATAAAATTATTTTATCAACATACAGAAAATAATTCAGCCATCATGAAAGCTAACTTTACCTGCATTTTTTATTTAACTTAACTTTACTCAGACAGAAGCAGCGACTGAAAAACAATAGAGTGCTTCTAAAGGCATAGCGTTTCAGTATTTATGCTACCAGATAGGAACTTGTCCCAGTAATAAAGGGTGGCTTCCTATTTTACTAATAATTACCAGCTTTAATTCAGAAATATAAAATCAAAGGCTTGCAGATAGAGCTTCTATCCCACCAATTCATATAATCTTTAAACTGTATAACAAAATATGTCATGATCAATGACAATTCATTTACCATAGCCTTCTACGCTGCTGTGGAAAACAGCTATGATTAGAATCTTTATGCCATGTTTTCCCATTACTCTGTGAAATTCATTTTATATGGTATTTGTCTTTTCTTAAGATAATCTCTGACTTTTCAAAAGTACAACACCAGTAATTTCATGCTAGATGTCTGATGAGAGAAATGGCAGCTGATTAGGAAAAAAATCAAAGATTTACTTTTTTAAAGTAAAATTGAAATTTAGATCAACACACATAGTGTCCATAGGCCTTAAAATACCCTGTGGGATGAGAGTCTAAATTTTCTGTTTATATCACATTTGTCAGTTCCTGATTTTGCACTTTTAAATTCCATGCTGCCCTCAGAATAGGCATCAAGCACAAGATTGTTTTATCACAGAAATGATGAAAAGCCAACTCACTTGGAATGCTGTTTGATACAAGTTAAGATATAACTGCAGGAATAAATTTATTTTGTTTATTAAGACACAAATTTCCGATCTTACCTGGTGCAAATCAGATTGCTGAATTCAATCAGTGACTCTGGCCTACTGTATCCATTTCCAAAGTGTAGCCTGGACTCTTTACAATCTGCAAGTAGCTGCTGTAGAGACAAGCAAAATCTACTACTAACCAGATGGTTATTGGTAATTGCACCATTATTATGTGAAAACAATAACATACATGTCTTCAAGCTTGAAAGCTTAAAATCACTAACACTGCTTGAATTCTTTTATTCTCTAAAGTCTTCCAGGGAGAGGAATATTATATCAAACTGAAGCACTATGCACATATGGGTTTTTTTTCCCATTTTTTTCCAATCTAAAGTTGATGTTACTGAATGTTGACAAATAAAGTTAAACAGTACTAGGAAGGAAAGAGGGTGTTTATGTCTCCTCTCTTACATCAGCAGGATATGGATCTCCAGTCTTCTAGGAGCTCTAAAGTGACTCTGAATTATATAACTTCATAGCATGGTAGTGGGATGTTTCAGACTCAATATGCAAGATAGGTCCATGACAGACTGTGCTAGACAGCAATTCTTGATTAAAATATTAGAAGACCAGGTAAAGCCCAGGGGGATGTTTCCTGTAGTATTCCTTGTGAAGTTTAATCATTCTTCACCCATCTTCTCATGAGTGCCAGTAAGTGTTAATGTTAACCATAGAGAGGTAAGTAGTGAATAAAGGATGGCTAATTACACACTCACATCCTTGAAAATAAATATCATGAGGAGAGCAGATAGGAGCCAATGCTCTTAAACAACTTCTTCACACTATAATTTACAAAAACATAGTCAGGAGCATTACAGATCAAATCTTCTGGTATCTGCAGGCTCAGCTCATGAAATACAAGAACAGAACATGGCCTTCCATGTGAGGTATGAATAAGTCACGCAACAGCTGTTAGTTTAAATGGTTTAAAATACAAAGCAAGTAAATCTTCACATTTGGTGCTCTCTCTTTAGCTAAGAAGTATTTTATTCTATGAGTCATCCCATTGGGATTGGCGTCAATAAAAGTATTAGAAGCTGGATCCTAATGAAGGAACAGCATATAAAAAGAATATTAATCCCTTCATATCTATTTCAGCAGCCAAGCAGACTAGAAAGAATAGAAAAAATACTTGCCAGTATTTAAAGATTTTTATTCATAAGTGTTACTTCCTTAGGGAGGGCTTTAAACCTGATGTGCTAGAAAAGGTGACCTTTACATTACTTTATCATTTATATTAAAAATTGTTCATATACTACCCAAAATTGAATTACACGCCCAACCACATGTAGAGCTAGGTAGATAGGTATGTCCCTGGACAGAAAATTTACTCTCCGGGTTAAGACATGTCAAATGAGTGCAATTACAATTAAAGGACAAAAAGAAACTAGAGCATAATCAGTCCTGCACAATAACTTAAATAAACGATCCTATTTTGTATCATAACATATTATATGCACTGTACCTTATCACATATGTTCATCTTACAGCTGGTGTTATAGAGAGGAAGAACAGAAGTCAGCCTGGAAAGGAGAAGGGGGTGTGAATATCTATAAAATGAAGAGAATCATGCAGAGGGTGAATACAAAATGTCTTGTTCACTTTCTTCCACAGTAGTAACAGAGTGTATGAAACAAAGAAGGCAGTTACACACCTCGAGACAAACAAAAGGAGATGATTCTTCTCAGAGTTGCATAATTGCAATTTATTTGATAGAGAATGCTGTGTGTGCTAGAAGTATACCTTGGTTGAGGGACAGCTCAAACAAGTTCATGGAAGAGAAATTCTCTAGAACTTCTAACTGATGGCGAGTCAGCACTTTGTGGCCTGCTACTTCCTACACAGGTCCTGAATAATACTGCAGCAGTTAACCCTGTTAAAGTGAGAAGTTTTCTAGAAGCTGACACTGAAGTGCTGACATCTAACGATGTTGCTGAGCTATGACCTTTCTTGGTCTTAGTAAACTAGCATAGAAAACCTATTTTATGCTTGTCTGCTGGAGTAAATCCTCTGACTAATTTGTTAGAAATATGAAGAGGCCTTGCTTCCCCAGTAACCTTGTCTTAAACACTGGAGGAGACCTGTGTTGTGTCACTGACGGGTGAAAGGCAGCATGAACATTACTTAAATGATAACTTCATGTGTTCTGAGAAAAGCCTAGTGAAGTTAAACTCCAATTGATAATACTAGCTGGAAAGATGATTTATAAGAATTGCATAATACATGTTTTCATTTAGGACATGAGACAATGATGGTCTCTCATCATCAGTAAAATCAGATGCCCTTAAATATGGTTTTCTACTTTTAACTTTGCAATGTCACTGAATCTTGTAAGCGATCTGAAATCTTCACCATCAGACAGTTATTGGAGTCCATGTTTCCACAGACGGTTGAGGTATGGTTTGGGACTGTAATACCGGGTTCCAGAGAGGCTTCTTAATGTAGTGGGTAATTCTGATTTGTTAAGCTCCTCAGAGAGCATATGCACCAAAATACTTTAAGTGTAATCTGTGAATTCAAGTTAATGAGAATAATTTATTGAATGAGCTAGATTAATTTAAAAGTTTGTGTGACCTGTTTCTGCAGTAAATTCTCCTCCTGAAATGGAAAGAAATTGTGAGGATAGAATAAAATGAGATTTTGGTCCAATATTACAAATAGAATTAGAAGCGGGTAATATAGAGTAGATACTAATTTTCTATGGGAACCTTAAGTTCTAATGAATCAGCCTTTCTGAGTATGTCTATCAATTCTTAGAGATATAGAAAAATGAGCATCCACTCCTTTTGAACGTGGTACTGTATCACAGATCCAAGTGCACTGTGCACTGTAGCACCACAGTTCTGAGAACCTACTGACTATCACTGAACTCAGTTGTCACCAGGATGACCTAGGGTAACTTGGAAGCAGATTTTTTGTGTGTCTTCTTTTAACCATTTGTTCCAAACACCTGGTCAGCTTTTTTGTTTGCTGAATTCTATTGGTGACTGGTTACCTGACCAGTTTGCACCCTAAAAACAGTCTTTAATTATGTGAGCAGAATATAACTCAAATGAATTTTAATATGAATAATTAAACATATTACTGCACTAACTTCGTCCTGAAAAAAATGAAAAACAAAACAAAACAAAACAGAAACAAACTCCCTAAGTTACATAATAAACTTCCTTCATAATTTTTTGCAAGAGTTATGGAGCACCCAGTGAAGGATCTATCTGCTTTTGAAGAAGCTAACCTTTCAAGGCAAGGTAAGGAAAAAAACAAAACCAAACCAACCTAGAAATATTTTTGTGCCTAGAACTCTTAAGAGTCACTTTAACCCAGTTCTTATTTCTATGTGCTAGATGTGAGATAATCCTTTCCATGGACTTATACAAAAAGGGAGTCTCCCCTTTCTGCACATACTTGGCTTAGGAGATGCTAATAGTCACCCAATATACTTAAAGGGTTTAACATTAAAATGTTGACGTGCAGGTTTCTCATTTGTGCCTACATAGGATCATAGAATCATTTAGGTTGGTAAATACCCACACAGAGGAATAAAAATTTACAGGAAATCCTGATCGGAAGTGTTAACATAATAGTATGACAACGATATAGTACTATGTGAAAAGATGTCATTATCAAAACTCTAAAACCTAAAATTACTGCAATTAATACAATTTATTTATGAAGATTCATGGTGATTAGATGTGGTGACAATCTGCCCAAGGAACTTTTCTCTCCCATTTGAAAGCATTTCTGTCATCTTTTCAGTTAAAAGTCAGGTAATTCATCTACTAGCAAAATTATAGATGAGAGAACTACAAGATAAGCAAATAACAGATGACAGACTGAGGAATTTAAATTTTTAATAATTTTTCATAATCTTTTCTTTCTGCTTTTTCTCATATAAACTTAAACCTTGTGAGCATACACACTAGCTCATCCCAAAACACCTTGTCCGTGCCCTGATGTTGTAATGGTAGACTTAACTATCAAGTACAAGTTTGAAAATTTTGCTTAAGACAGTAAATTATTTAAGGCAGGGATCATCTCCAGGAAGGATGGTTTTACTTTTAAAACTCTGAAGTAGGACCTGAAAGACTGAGGCTCTGCTACAACTTTCCAGTGTGGTGCTAAATCACTTGAATCCCAACTCAGAAACACATAGCGAGAAGCAACCCAGACAATGGCAAGAGCCTTGCTCCTGAGCCTGAAAGGATGTTTGTTTTTTCAGTGCTTACATCACACTTCCTAGCACTTTTTAGCTTTAAAAATAATTACTGGTGGATGACAAAAACACCCGGTTTGAAACTTTGCATGAAACAGGTGGAGCCATGCAGCAACTGGTCTGACCTGGTTTGTGTTATCTCAGCTAAAGTATGCTGACACCAGATCTCTTCTGGCACTAGCCAGCAAAGTCACAGATGCAGCTGGGAGCCCAAGCATTGTGGAGCAGTGGTGAGGTGAGTGTCCCTCCACCATGTGCCCTCAGAGGGCTGGTGCAGTTCTATCCTGCTTCATTCCAGGCTCTTCAAAGGGCTTCTGCAAGGCTTGTTGCTATCCACTGAGAGGTGGACCCAAAGAATTTGCCTTGTGCTTTGCCCAGGTGAAATGGTAGCCAAGAACATCTAAGGAACTGAAATACGGTGGGTTGAGATAAGGCATGGGGTATTTGGTGATTGGCTGGAGGAGAAGAGATGGGAGCAGGACATGCTTGAACCTGCAGTAGTTTTCACAGAGATGAACTCTTTGCTTCTAACAGGGTATTATGGACTTCAGGGGACTGGGGGAACAGGGGAGACTGGGGGTAGGGAGGTCAGAAAGGGGTGCAGGTCCCTGTGCAGGACCCATTGGAGGATCAGGGGCTGGTATTAGAGTTTTCTAAGAATGATCTTCTATCCTTTGAAGATAAGTTGCTACTCAAAAGGCTTTTCTTATTTCACCTCAGAGTAAATGACTGGTCCCATTTACTTCGATGCTTACCTATCAGCTGTTGATTAAGTGATTGAGCAGATCAGTGCTGATAAGCATATATGACTGATAATATTCAAAATGAGTTTTCAAGACTCTCTCTACGATTTAGAAACATGTACAGTCTGTTCCTGGGTTCTTTTAAATACAATCACTGAATAGCAGTTCAATGAGTAACTTCCTTATTAAATGCTAGAAGAAATTTCACTCTGTAAAACTATGTTGTTTCAAATGCTTTAAGAATTTAATTTGCTTGCCCATACATTGCAGCTCTAGAGAAAAAAAAAAAAAAAAACAACAAAACCACCAAACTTCTGTTTGCCAAGGTCAGGAAGAAAATCTTTAAGAGATGCTTAGAGAATATCCTGCATATGTAAAATCTCCATGGCAAACAGAAAGAACACCAAAGGTATTTTCTGGAAAACTTGCTATCCTTAAGGACATATTGACTTTTAGATCCAACTCATTAAATGCCTGAAGTAGTCCTAGGGCCACTATGTCTTTTTTTTAATGGGTCAAAGAAACCCTTAGGTCAATTCCAGACTCTTATTTTTAATTATGTTCAAATTGTGTTCTTATTTGCTTTAGATGTTTGCAGTATGGATCACTACTCTTTTACTTCTCAGTGCAGCCAGAGGTAAGACACGTAGTTGATAAAGTCTATAACCAGTAAATACTGTTGTTTGTCTTACACCAGAATATCTATATTTTAGAAAAAGGATGTGGTTTGGAACAGATTTAACATACCTCATTAGGAGCACTGACTTATGTCATGTCTTTCCTGAATTTTCTGTTACTTTTCAATTCTGTAAAGGTCTTTGTAGCTAGCAAACAGAATGGTAATTAGAAAAGTGTTTTTATATATGAGTTGGTAGTAAAAATCTCCCAGAACAGTTACCCCCACCCACTCTCAGCCCACCCATTTATAGCAGCTACAACACTTGCTCTTCACAGCACTACTCTGAGAACAAGAAAATATTTCTGGCCCAAAACACCTCTTTACCGATAGGAAAAGCCAGTTCAGCAGGAATGGACACACAGAAAGAGCAGAGAGGAATAAAAAGACACAGTCCAGAAGTTCACTGGCATCAGAGGAAAGGCCCCTGTGAAAATGACTGAGTTGTTGAGTCTCTAGTTGCAGCTCCACAATGAAATTTTCTCTCAATGTATTTCCAGTATATATCACTCTACCCCTGCATTTCATACAGAGCAATGAATAGTGTAAGTCACAGTCTGATGCAGTACGAATCTGTCACCTATACTAGGTAATAATAGTTCCTCATTGTTTTCAGCATCCTTTTAATAGCAATAAATGATATGAGATTTCATAACTGTTGTGCTATAATAGTGGGCGAAGATGACATATAATGGCAACACCCTTATGTTATATTTACATCATTACTATACTAAAGCCACAGTAGAAATTGGGAAGCTCTAGTCCTTCAGGCATGAACCACACTTGCCCAGGCTGTGCTTTGCCCCAGGCTCCCACTCAGATTCCACTTCATTGCTTCCACTAAAATCTTATGATGATAAAATAAGGGAGTCGTTTAATGTATGTTTTGCAGCAACCAGAGGTATCTATTTTAATCTTTTGGTTTGTTTTTACTCCTTCATGAATTGTTGCACAAGAAATAACAATTTAGATAATCCCAGGAGCATTAGGACTAATTTGAATGAGTGCTCTGTGCTGGTAGAAAAAGCTGGTTTGTTCTCTGGATCCAAAAAGGATGGAGATTTTCTTGTCTTTTTCTAATGGCAGTGTTAAGAATACATTTGACCAAATATATCCTGCTCATGGAGCTGAGATCTACACTATGTCTGCAGTAGGAATACGTCTGAAGTTCAAGTCCCTGCTGCATGCACAAGGCCCCTAAATGAAAAATAAACACAAGTGCCCATCCTAATAAAGGTTGGACTTGATGATCTTGAAGGTCTCTTCCAACCAAAATGCTGCTGTGATTCTATGAGCAGCATTTACTCTTTCCCTAGTATAAACACTAACATGCCAACTTAAAGTGGTGGCAGCCTAACCCACTACATTCCCAGAACACTAACATTTCTCTTTCCATACCCCAGGAAGGGAAGTTTGCTATGAAAGGCTTGGATGCTTTACAGATGAACCCCCTTGGTCTGGGATCCCAGAGAGACAACTGGCAGGCTTGCCCAACTCTCCAGCACATGTGAACACCAATTTCTTTCTTTACACTAGAGACAACATCATGAAATACCAAGTAAGAAACTGCTCTCTTTTAAAATACTGATGGTTTACAACATATTCAACACAATATATGAACAGGACACTAAAGGACAAATGAAGGAGTCAATGAAATCTTATGTGGAAAAAGAACGAAACAACAAAAAAGAGAATTAAATGGGGATGGATAAAGAAAATAAACAAGTATTAAAGATTTTTTGAAGACTGGGACTGAGGGAAAATGGAGACTAAAAAGCCAAAGAAAAAGACTTGGAGAGATATACCATGGAGAGAGCTTGGAGGTGTCTCTTACAGAGTGCTGAAACAGGTTATCCTTCATGAAGACACATCAGGTAGAAGGTAGAGACAGAAGACACTGGAGCTGTATGGAAGAAAAAAAAAAGAAAGTAAAAAGGGGAGGTTTTCTGCAACGTCTGCAAACTAGTGGCAGCAGGAGGAAGCTCTAGACTGTGACAGAGTGACAATTAGAAGTAACTCAAAGAAGAAGACTGTAGGACTGTTTAGGATGTATTCTGAAAGACACCAGCAGTGTGTCAGCCTCTTCCTCTTAAAATCAGCAAGTACTGGGAAAAGCTCACAGCTTGAGGTGTTAAAGTGTCTGGGTTTGTCCACAGCATGAAGCAGTTTTGTGGAGCTATAAACTAGTTTGGTGAAAGAAGAAAAATTACTATTGGAGAGTGTGAATTTTAGGTGGACAAACAGCAAGAAAAATGAAGAAAACTAATATGGAAAGAGAGTGAGGGGGCAGCAATCTGTTGCTATTGTTGGTTTACATTATATGAAAAAGACTTTGTATTGATTTTTCTAATATAAATGGCAGTCACAGCCAGTGGAGATGTTTAATCATTTCTGCTGTTTGAGTAACCTCAGAGCAAGTCCAACATCTTTAGCTGAGAGGGCCAGTCTTTCACTGAAGGTGAGATGTGTGCTAGTTAGTGCATGACATCTTCCTTTAATATTACAAAACTACAACAGAAAATAAGAGCCACATTTTAAAACAACACAGCATTCAGAATTTCTTTAAAAGAAAATTATGCTTACCTTCTCAAATCCCAAAATACCTGCAGCCTCCTCTGTTGGAATCCTTTTGGGCTTTCTCAGAAAATATAAATAAGCTTAGCAATGAAGGTCTTATCTTCATTAAAAAAAAAAAAATGAAAGAAAAATAGGTTTAGATTCAAAGCGAAACACATAATACCTTGCAGAAGATGCTATCTTGTATTTCTACAGCAAAGTTTGATAAAATCTTGTATTTACATAGTAAGTTGTACCAGTATATCTGAAAGCATTGTGCAAAGATTGCTAGTATCATTAGTTCAATGAGCTAGAGGAAGCAAATAATTTGTCTAAGTAGTTAATTGATATCTCAGCATCAAGGCACTTTACAAGTGAGGAGCAAGACCCATCTCTTCAGAGTCCAGAACTATGCCTTAATTGTTGGAGTACTCTGCCCTGTATCAACATGTACACTGGGATGAAGCAGTCACATCCTTGTTACGATGTTTGTCGTTTTTTCTTGATACAGAAAATTTCTGCTACAAATCCATCAACTATCAAAGCTTCAAATTTTCGAACACACAGGAAAACTCGCTTCATTATACATGGCCATCTTGCTGGATGGGACCTCCCCTGGATAACAAATATATGCAGGGTATGGTATGATTGTTGTCTTACAGTCATTTTACTTGTATTTGAAAGTCCAAGAATCCACATCATCCCATTAACTGGCTTAAAATTCCTACATAAAGTTGACATCTTTGTTGTCTTGTTAATTCAGAGAATATATGTGGGGAAAAAAAACTCAGAATGAAACTCAGTTCCACATGACCACCCTCTTGTTCCTAGCTATGAGTATAGTCAGCCTTTTGCCAAGTGCCCTTTTGCTGCATTCACCTCCACAAGGAAAGCTATAATCAATTGATTTTTCAATTTCTTGCCAATAATGGACAAAAAAAAAAGTCACTCTTCTCACCTTGGTAAAAGGTCAAAATAAACATTTCAGTTTGAGCAAGGCATCTGATCTAATAAAACCAAAATGCTTTGCTCAGGAGATTTATTTCATTTTATTTAGGCACATTTCAAAAATGAAGATATTTCAGAATAAAAAAAAAAAATGAGTGTTCCATTTCCACAAGTGTATAAATAGAATATTTTGGTTAAAATATATGAACTTTGGGACTTAACAATTCAAGCACATGAATACAAGTTTGTGAAACCTTTTAGATGATCCAAGCATATATATTTTTTGAGGAATAAAGAAGTGATAATATCTGCTTTTTCTAATTGGGGTACTGTCACTAAGAGAAGTTCAAACCCTTCAGCCATCCAAGGCATATGGAAAGGAAAATGGCATTGAATGAAGCAATCTTCTGTGGCTCTTCAGTGACTGAACCACTGCCTCCACTCTGCCTCCTTGTGTTGATACTTCAGTATTAGCAGGAATTAATATACTAAAGATGTGCCTTTACCAGTCATATAAACAAGTCCCCAGCTATAGCAAAACAAGGTAATGTTTGCATATACCCTGCTACAATTGTAATTCATGCCTGTTTGCTTCTGTTCTGCTGTTTTCCTGCTGTCCATCAGTTCATGTTCCACACCGAAGATGTGAACTGCATTTTGACCGACTGGAGAGGTGGCTCTAGTGGCTTGTACACCGATGCAGTTAACAACGTCCGCATTGTGGGAGCTGAGCTGGTGTATCTGGTGAATCTTCTTGAGGTAACTACCTATGGAATGTGAAATACCAGTCTGTATGGGAAAGCCTGTGTTCAGTGTGGCACCTTTAGGTTTTATGCAGTAGAGTCAGGAAGTACGGAGACATGCAATAACACAGCCAAAAATGTCATAAAAAGCCTCTAATCCTACACAAATGGAAATCCCTACTCTTGTGTCAGACCCCAAATAAGCATGTCCCTAGAGGCTTGAAGGTCATAGTTTCTGTAAGTTTTGCTCATAATGGGCTTTTTACTGGATAAGGCATCAGAGTGGAGACTGTCTAGTAAAACTGGCAGGGTGAAGGGTGGTAACAGAGAACCGATGCAGCTGAAACTTCACACATGCTGCCACTGAATCGCAGCACAGGGAAGCGACTCTTCTGTAGCTACCAATGTCAGGCTTCCTGTGCAGGAACCCAGCTGAGCCTGGCACACCAACCATGTTCCTGGCAAGGTCCAGCTTGTCCTGCAGGACTTGCCTGGTGGACCATCTCCATAGCAGGGTGGCCACTTGATTCACACAGAGTGTATGCCACAGATGAAGGTGCCGAAAAGTCCTCCACCACATACTGCTGTCCTGACAAAACAGACAGGTTCAGGGGTGAGGCAGTGGGGTCATTTGCCTTTTGGATTAGCAGTCAGTGCAAATGGAGGGGAGCTATGTGCTGAAATTCCCTTTTCCTTCTTTTCTATTACAAGGGCCAATTCTTAACCTCCTAGAGGTGTGATATAGGAGGGGATGGGATGAGTACTGCTTCTCTTTAGGTGCAGATACCACCACTCACATCAGTAACTTCCCATCCAAGACACTCCTTTCCACCACCTGCTGGTCTGGTCGTGTCCTGGCACAGCACGGGGCCGTGATGCAGTGCCACAGGCTCATATTCCCCACTTCACAAACTTGTTTTTTCCCTTTCCCTACACCCTCACAGAAAGACTACGGCTACTCTCCTGCTGACATTCATTTCATCGGCCATAGCCTTGGAGCACATGCTGCAGGGGAGGCAGGGAGAAGGAAACCAGGCATTGGAAGAATAACAGGTACTGAAACTATGTTAACTGATGAAGCTTTATATTTTCATGCAACTTAAGGGAACTGTTGCCTTATAAACACACAATACAGACCACGGTGTGCTGCTTTCTTGTAATTAACAGTATACAGCCAGGATGACAGCACACAAACGAAGCCATGTCCTCTCACATGCCATGCAGTTCACATGTCAGTGTTCACAGCTCAGAAAGGCTCGACTGCAACAGATCAGGAAGGCTTAACTGTCCCAACTGTGGCTAAATAGAGGTCACTTTTCATAGCTCACAACAAGTCCCAGGGAGCACTTGGTTATGATTTTTTCTGTTATAAAAGAACAGAAAAAAAATATTGTATTACATGTGGAACAACAGGCTTGAAAAACACTAGCAACTTGTCATATTTGGTTTTAAAAGATCATTCCAACATGACTTTTCAACTGTCAAAAGATTGAAAATCTCAAATGAAAAATGAAATCCCTTAGATCTGGTATGTCAGGATGGGGCAGTAATAGCCATGGACAACCTGAAAAAGAAGAAAGCAGTTAGTCACATAGCTACACAGAGACACACAGTGTCATGACATGCTCACACAAGACTTTCTTTAAAGGCTCGCTGTTTTCTGCTCTTCTTTCTCCTCCAGTCAGTTTTTTTTTCTCTGCATAGACATTGCTTTGACTAAACAGTGTACACAGTAAACAGTCGCATAAGCAAGTCAGGAAATTGGAGATCAGAACTGAGTTGCTTCAAGCTCACTGACACTGAAGGGTTAACATTTTCAACCAAGCTTTTTTGGAAATAAAAATAGATTTTTGACCAATTAAAAAATATCAAAGAAATCTACATGATCCAAGTAACATATCAGGATTTCATATATTTCACTAACATGCAAAACCCCCTAAACCTCTTCTTGAAAACTGTTCCCAAAAGTAAGCCAGGCACCCAGCAGCATTTTGCTCTGCTTCAATACCTCCAGACACCTTTCTGTTAAACCCCTGCTTGTTTTGCTGACTGTGGACCACAAGATTTTTTTAATATGTGGAGTAAAGGCAGAGATGTAATGATGTACAGTGTACACACTCTATATGTGATGAAATACATATAGTATTATTTACTCAGTCACATATATCTCCATTTATTTAGGTCTGGATCCAGCTGGGCCCCTTTTCCAGTATACTCCCACAATGGTTAGGCTGGATCCTTCAGATGCACAATTTGTTGATATAATTCATACTCACGCTGGTCATCTTTTCTTTGACTTTGGTAAGTTTTTACACTAAGACTGACACCAACCCAGAGACTGGCCATAGCATTCCTGAGAGTGATCAGCCTCAATTCATTGTGCATTTCAGCTCCAGGGATTCTTCAGACTTGTGGCCATCTGGATTTTTACCCAAATGGTGGGAAGAAGATGCCAGGATGCAAGCAGCTTCGTGTACCTCCTGCAAATCGGAGTATCAATGACCTTATGAGAGGTGAATAACTCTTACAGTAGTAATATCTCATTATGAGCTACAGTTAGAAATACAGGCTAGGCTAAGATGAAGCCTTTTGAATATATATATTATTTATATAGCTCAGATTTGGAGTAGAGAGAGAATGCTCAAAACCTGAAGATTTAAAGGTGCCTGTGAAATACCCTCCAATTTTCTCTTATAGTAACCAATGCAAATTCCAGACAGAAACTTCAGTTATTGCATGTAGACTTGTTCAACACAAGCTTTGGAAGAGCCTGCCACTGTGCTGACACACCAACCTCAGTGGGAATTCCAATGAAGGACTGGTAAAATTTCATTCAAGGATAATCAGAAAATGAGTATCTTAAAATCTGAGCTTCAATTCTCCCTAGAAAGGTATCAGTCCTAATGTTGCTGGGGTTAGATATACTCATCCACTCCATTAAGAGCTTTAGTGTCTTCAAAGGGAACAGCACAAGGTTAAAAATACAGAAAATGATAAAATGACTGCTCCACTGATAGTTCATGTTCTTCAAAGAAAGCTGGGCAGTTAATCAGAATTACCCTGGGATTGAGTACAATATATCCCCAAAATCCTACAGAAGTGAGAACATCCATTATTAACAGCTAAATATTTTGAAATCCCTACCACTAGTTAAGTAATATTCTTTCAGAAATGCTCTGTCTTAGAACTTTTTGGAGGACTCAGTAACATAGAGCACTAAAACCTGGCTGTGCACAGTCATTTGGAACTGAAACACTTTCCAATCGGATGAAGAATATCTGCACTTTCACAAAAAAAAAATAAATCCAGAGGCATTTCACAAGAGTGCTTGCAATGTTTTGTGGTGAAGGAGAAGCTCAGCTCTACTGTACATGAGCAGATGGAGTTTGTTGTTCCTACAGCTCCCAAAATAGACCCAGCCTTAACTCCTGCCTCTTGGTTAAACCTTACTTTGTGCGTATCTCTTCTGTTTGATAATATTTACATTTATGTAGTGCTTTTATGTATGAAGTGCTTTAGAAATGCAATTTAGTAACTTCTTTCTACAACTTTTGATGCAGTAGGGAGAGTAGTATTACGTTCCCACTGTACAGATGTTAAGTGACTTTAGCACTAGCACAAAGCCAGACAAATGAGAGCTGAGTTTTTTAAAGTTAGAAGCACAAACCCTTCTGATTTAGATTTAAAGAAGGAACTATAATGAAAACATACTCAGGAAGACTTGATGATGCAGAATGCTTGCAAGAAAAACAAACAGCATTTTCAGAGGAGTGTTTTTCTGATTTCCTTATGTAGAGAACTATGTGTGTCAACTGGTCAATACCAACTAGTCTCTCTTCAAGATGCATAAATACTGAGAGCAGGTTAAATTCTGATTTCACTATAAATTGTTGCAGTTTGCAATTACTCCAGTGCCTCCAAGGCTTTGCCCTGTGATTATCTGAGCCCACACACACACTGAAGCAGAGTAGAGCCTATTTTTATACAGCCTAACTTTACTATATTGTGCTTTGCTAAAGGAGAGACTTCAGAGCCAGTGAAGACAATGCTTGTTCAAAAGGACCTGTCAATGCAACCCAAATATCACTTCTTTCCTGCACTGACTGCTGATAAATTACTCTGATGGGAAAATGTACTTGTTTCAAATATTTCTAACAAAATAAAGGACACACTGCCAAACATCTTGCTTTTCAGAGCATTTCACAGAATCGTCACTGTCAAATGGTCGCAGATTTTCTAGAGCTTAAAAACACTGAAAGGCATTGAAGTTAAAGTAATTACTACAATTACCTTTAATTCTAGAAATGAGTAGAAACGGTGGTTTTACAAAATACCATGTTGTGATAATGGTAAGCAAGTGAAAATTGTTTTGTAGCAACTACTATATGCTTTACAAATGCTGTAGCTATGAATTATTTCCCTTTGATATTTCAAAGACTGGAATTCTCCTAAATCCTCCTCGGTTCTCACGCTACAGTAAAGGCAGTTAACTACACATAACAGTATAGGAGGCTGCCTGAGGTCCACTGTGGTGCATCTCCACCTTTGTTAACTTCAGCATGAGCACAGGAACATGCAGATTAGAAGCTACCTCCTCTTCTTCAAAAAAATATATGTATAAGTACACGTTTTACTATAAAACCAAATAAATCACATTTTAAACATTTTAATTATTGGTATTTTTAATCTGAGAGGTCACAAATGCTTTTGAGGAAAAAAAAAAAATAACACATTGTTGCTTTGGCATGGACTTAATGTATAGCTTTAATATTTTTACCTGGGCTTTTTCCTAGACTACAGATCTATAGGATGTGGACATAAAAGAAGTTTGCGGTATTATGCTGAGAGCATTACCACACCAAATGGATTTGTTGGGTATCTGTGTGACTCATACCGAGCTTTCGTATTGGTAAGTACCAGCTACATTATATCATCATATATTAGCTGTATTTTACAGATCAGGGAGTAAGGCACAATATGCATTAAGGTTTTTCCTTAGGCTCTGAAGAGTATAAGGAATTAGGCCATGTTTTCAACCTTTTTTCCTCTGATTTTCAATCAGATGAAATTAGCTGACTGACCATCTCAGCTCCTTTTTTCACCACACTGATAAATACTGAACTGATCTGAACTCAGAAACAAGTACCTCTTCAAAAAAGCTGGGAAAAAAATGAAATAGCCTAAATCCTTAAGATTTAAGAGGTGGGATTAAAACAGATAATGTCTTGTAACACACGTTGTTATTTTCCCTCAGGGAGACTGCTTCCCATGTCCAAAGGATGGATGTCCACTGATGGGTCATTATTCTGATAAATTTCTACATAAAACTGAAAAAGAACAGCAAAAGGTTTATTTAAACACAGGTCCCTCCCCTCCATATGCTCGTAAGTGCTCATTTCAGGTGGTGAATTCTATAGTGTCAATGGATTACAAGTGAACAAATATCTTACATTTCTAGAGAGAGCTGCCAGAGGTAATGGGTGATACTCAGTACAAAATCTAGAGTTTCAGATCTGTTAGGAACATGCAGCACCAGCATTGTCTGGGAAAGGCCAAGAAAACTATAGAAACAGATTATCTGATGCTGACCCCTAAGTTAGAAACATCCTTAAAGTTTTGTTAATTAGGTGCTGGCTTCAAAAATTCTGTAAAGCTGAAATGGGAGGAATGCTATGCTGAAAGTGTAAAATTTCAAATAAAAGAAAGTTACTTTTTTTTTACTGACAAAATATATACAACTGGATCATTTCAGGATATTTTTGCAAAGCTTATTGATTTAAAATGTCAGGGATTAATAAGAATTATAGTTTTAATTATAATTAATGTATAAGCAGCCACAGAACTGCGAAATAAGAAAATTCATAGATAAATTGTAATCCATCACAGGTGATGAACTGCAAGTGGAAAAAATGAAAGATGGCCTTTGGAGTCCTTATTCCCTAGACACTAAAATATGAAAACAAAATTAAGAACAACAGCAACAAAAATCTTATATCACATCTCTGTAAGAGCAAAACGTAAAAACCAAAAATTAATTTGAATATAGAAAACCAGCCATTTATCAAATATGAATGAATACATTAATTTCAACAGCAACAAACTGTTGAGTTTATAGAAATCATAGCCTAAAACCAAATATAATCTTATCAAGTGGGTGAAGAGATTCTCCTTTTAGTAGCCCGAATTATAGCCAGTACAAAAACCTCCCCAAACCTGTGGTTTGAAATCAATATGTGTCATTGCATCTGAGAACCTGCTTGCATCTTAGAAAACTGTGGAGGATGACGGGTTCTCCTGACAGCTGCTGGCCTGTGCACAGGTATAAGAAAAACCCTAAACAACCTGCATATTGGGATCACCCTGAGAAAGCAACCAGTTTTGTTTACCATATCTTTAACAACACAGCAGTTCAGTCAGACACACTTCATAGCTGAGAGCTGACATGCTACCAGTAAGAGCTGTCCAGATTGCTCATAAGTGTAAGAAATTAGAAAATTAAAAGTGAGGCCAAGTGGAAGAGCAAGGCACAATATTGGCCATGACAGGTTAAATACTCAGCATAGTCTGTAGGGTCAGCCAGAACTGGATCTGAAATTTAGACCACTGTCAAGAAAATGAATACTACAGGAACATACAAAACTAATATTTGCCTTAATAAAGAGTGACCTTTTTGTTTTGTTTTGGTTTTGTTTTTTTCTTACAAGCACATCTGTGCAAACCTTTCCTCTTCCTGAAAGGCACTGAAAATATGAGAACTTTTACCATTAGGAAAGAAATCTTCTTAAGACCATAATATTTTGCTTTCAAAGGCTGGCGAAAAGAAATACATGTCAGAGTATCTGCAACAGAAACCATGAAGGGAAATATAGATGTAGCCCTGACTGGAACTAACAGGATCAGGAGAAAATATACAATTGACAAGTAAGTTTAACATGGCTGCTAAAATTGACTCTAACATTGATATCATATTGAATGTATATCCAGTTATTTTTACAGGTCCTGTTCTATGGGATCTGTGATTTACACTGGTAATAGAATTAGCTGATCAGTGGATGTAGCGTCTTTTCCTCCTCACTTGTAAAGAACACAGAGCATCACTTCTGTGTTTTTCTTTTGGCAGGGGAACTTTTAAACCAGGCAACACATACTTGAACTATATTGATACAGAAATTTCTGGGAACATTTCAAAAGTTGAGTTTCTCTGGAGAAAGGATCGAGGTCATGTAGACAGAGGCTGCATGGGAGCTGAAAAAGTCACAATAATATCTGGGGAAAACAGAAATGTGTGAGTACATAATCTAATGGTGTTCCATTCTGTGGGTCTGGCGGGAAAAGTAACAACAGAAAAAGAAAAAAAGAAGAGGGGAGGGGGGTTAGGGGGAAAGAAAAAATTATCCCAATCACCTTTGCATGTTCTCAGTTTCATAGAACTCATGCTTCAACCAATTGTGAAATAAAATAGGATTTATATTGATTCTTTTGGGCTGCTGCTAAGAAAATGTCCCATTATGCTGAAAAATATTTCCTTTCTCTTCCTCCCTCACCAGGTCTGTGTTCTGTGGCTGTGGAACTGTGCGACCAAGCAGGTGGCAAACCCTGACACTTTGCTGAGGCTCAGCAAGGAATACCATGGTTGTCCACTCTGGCAATCCTCATCAACTGGAAGAGGACACTTCTTCAGTCAGCAGTAAACTATTAACAAAGCTCCTTCAATAAATTATTAATAATTTGCCCAGCCCAATACAAAAGCTCTATTTCCAAATTAGTGTTATCAGCTTTTATCCATACAGGAGAGTTACACTTCTGTGAATTCCAGTTACAAGGAAATCTAAGATGTATTTTACTAGTAATACACATAGGCAGTGTGATTACATTTCAGAGTCAAGGGGAAAAATAATAATAAAAATTAGGAAATAATAAAATAATAATTAGGAATAAAAATTCCTAGCCAATTCCCCCCTGAAATACACTTCCTTATTTTAGAAGGAACATCTAAGAAGAAGGAAAAAAAAAGAAAAAAAGGAAGAAGAGAGAAGAGAGAGAAGAAGGAGCTTAGACAGACGTACTCTAGAATAGTGCCTGCTTACTTGTTTAGGCAAAGGTGAAGCATTTGATTGCTTCTATGTCAGCAGTCTGTGGAATAACTTCAAATAAAAAAAATAATCAAAGTTTGAATGGAGCTGCCAAACATAACCTTCTTCCTTCCTGAAAAACATAGTTAAAAACCATTCTAGCATCACATCCAAAAGACTGCTTAGGATCTTGGACTGCATACCGAGTTGTACAGTAGATCTCAAGAAACTCTACTGTCAAAGTTCACCATGTGCCAAGCAGGACAGCTAACTGTACTGCAAACTATTTGATTGTTACCTTCTTTGTTGCCTTTCTTTGGGGAAGAACTCGATGTGTTCTATTCAGCTCTGCTAAACACTGGGTGATCTGGGACTCTCTGTACCTGAAACAGGCATCTTCTTTATCAAAATTACACTGCACTATAGAGGATCTTCAATTTTTTGGCAGCCTTCAAAGTAACTTTAATCACTCTTTAGTGGTGAAGCTGTTTTCCACCTCAGCTTTCATTAAGCCACTGAAGCCAGGACTGAGCTACAGTATTTTCATTACAATACACCTCTTCCCAAATCTGGTAATTTTGATTATGCTGCTAAGAAAACCAGCTGCAGAGTTATTGGCATCGGCTGATAAAAAAGCTAAGATTGTTTCTGTTTCAATACATGCTACCCACAAAAATCCTTTCAGTTTTTAATTGCCCACTGTGCTCTAAAACATACAGCAAATCTTTAAATCTAATGTGAGGTTTATCATTTGGGTGCAGAAATTCTCTGTGTGAACCATGTTAGGCAATTCTGTTCTGTCCCATCCTAACAACTAGCTATTCCAGATTACTTCCAGTGAGGTTTACCAGAAGGTACTAATGAGATGTGTTACACAAGGCTAAATGTGAGTGATGAATGTGATGAACAGGTGTGTTTTAAATTATCCAGCCATGATTTTGCAATATCAGAATCCAGTCACTTCCTATGAAATTTGCCAGAGTTTGCTTAAGAGATTTGCAGCAAAGTTGACAAATCATCTGTCTATCTTCTCAGACTTACTGTTTCAGCCCCCTTACCATCTCCACCTGTGTGAAGTGGGACCCAGAAAGCAACCTGAGCAGGGAACTCATCCTTCTCTACCCCTTAGAGAAACTCCTTAGGCAAGATCTGCTTCTTGCATAAGTAGGAGCTTCCTTCTGCACTTCCCTGGAGGAGTACAAAACAACTCCCCCCAGGTAATTCCACATAGTTGGGAAATATTTGGAGCCAGTAATGACACCATCTTTACCATCCTTCATAAACTGGGTATGGCTCTGTGCCCCAGAGTTGCACAAATAAAGGAAATGGGGGGGAAAGAAAAAGACTTATTTTCCTTTTCTTACAGTCAGAAACTAAAGCAAAAGAAACAAAAATATTTTACTTGGGGTCACAAAAAAAAAGGTGCAGCAGGTCGTGGCACTGCAGCAGGTCATGGGATGTAATGAGATGAGACAGCAGTGTGAGCAGTACAATGTAGGCCATCACCTCTCACAAGGAGGAAGCAATGTCCTCTTGAGTTCAAGACTTCTGTAAAGGCCAACCTCTCCTGACTCCATACTTGACTGTGCCACGTTTTCAATTTTGAAAATTAATTTGATGGCTTTATGAATAATTACTTTCAAAAATACAAGCTTTCATTTTGTTTAATTTTAAGCTATTGATTTCAATAGCATTCTGACAAAACATGACAGCTCATACGAGCTGATGATTTCTGCTATAAATGCAGTCCAGCTGATTAGAACCCTTAAAAAGAAACATTTTTCTCAGCCATTCAGTTCAGCTGAAAATAAAATATTGCATTAATTTCTTCCCAATGTGTTGTCCAGATTTGCATTTTCATCATATAGTTTCTTCAGTTAATTTTCATTCTCTGGTTTAATAAACATCAACACTGCACTTTGGTATACATCTATAGATAGAGCAAGAAAAAATTATTTTTATGATCTAAAGGTGAGAAAAAACTTTGACAGCAACACACAGTTTCTGGTAACAGATAGTCTTCCTCCTGTTTCTTTCTGTATTTAAAAATTAAAATGGTTTCTTGTTTGAAACCTTTGGATTCTATTCTTGGTATTATGGAGCCAGTTCAAAAAATGCAACGGTTTGATATTTCACAAGACAATCTGCCTTTGAAAAGACTGGAAGAGGTAGTTCTTTCATATCTTCACAAGGTAAGCCAGCTTTTTAGGACAATTTAAATTGCATCTTTAAAGTGTCAAATAAGTTGCACCATTTGATATGTTTAACTGTCATGTTGAAAGGTAAGGGTTTTTTAATCAAATGTACTTCATTTGTCTAGGGTTTTTTAAGACATATGATTTTCATTCAGTCTTTTATGTTATTTAAAAATTCTGCAACACTATGACTGCTTCAGAATTACAATAAATATTTTCACTGCAAAAATAATGCCAAGGTATATTACTAAGAAACCATTATAAAGTATTCAGTCTTGTGACTCTCCTTTGGCAAGGGGGTATGGTATAACAAGCACACAAACCTCTTCAATCTTTTACAGAAGGGAACAGCAATAATAGCTAATCTTAAATACTAACTCTCTGCTCCTCTTACATCGTCAACATTTACTTTATATGTAACATCAGGAAATTAATTTTAGGACAAAACATACATTTGTCATAAAGTGATATATGCAGGTGTGGTAATGAGAAAACAACGACCATTTTTGTTAGAGTTCTCCATTAACTGGAACAAAATAGTCTATGGCACAGTGCAACAGAGTCTTTTCTTTTCAAAAAGAGCAGCCTATCAAAATGTCCCTCACAAATATTTGTGAGCCCAGAATAAAAAGTATAAGAATGATTAAAATCAATTACATAGAAATAATAGGTGGAGATCTCAATGTTCAGTTTATGTGGTCATCTCTCTTCCCACTTTTAATCCTATTGCTACATAGAATCTGTGACTTTTCATATTTCTTCATGCTACTCTAATATCCTAGAATATATTGATAAAATCCTTGAAAATGAACCACAGATTTGCAGGAATAAGCCTACCAAGTCCTTCTGGACTTTCATCTTTGTTAGTGATGAAGCTTGACAAGGCCCTTGCACAGAAAGCCTCTCCAGTGTCTTCATTCTGCCTCTAAGACCATATCCTCTCTAATTGCATCATTTCACTGACCAGACATTTGCTGGCATCTTTCCCTATAGAAACTGCACAGGAAACTCCATAATCTGCTCCTGGTAAAAATACATCATCCTTTTTTTTTCTTGTCTACATAATCTGTATTTCACATTCTCCCACGTGATTTTTTTTTTTACCAGTTTCCATTTCTCTCCAGGATTCTGTTTATTCTGTGAAGTCAGTGAATGATTGCAGTGTCTCAAGGCCTGAAAACACACATGCTGAAGGTACTTTTGGTAGATCTAAGAACTGTTTGTAATTTTTTTCAGCCCCCAGTTATGTCATACCAGTTACCAGCCCACATATTGCCTAGAAGCGGGTCTATTTTCCCAGTTAGCATTCTTGCAGGGGCATCATCTCACTCCCTCTTGCATTTACTCCTGGATATTTTTTAAGTGAAATTATTTACGCACAGTTCCCTCACTCCCTTCCTTCAGTGCAAATTACCATTTTTTCCTACAGCAGGCTCCATTTGTCCAAAGTGCATCTGTTGTAAAGAAGGTAAAATAAAATCACTGAGAATTGATTTTGCTGAGACTGTAATGCAGTCAGGGCATTCAGTGTAACCCCTGGCTCTCACAGTTACATTTGTCAGGCTCCTGGGACAGAAGAAAAAATGAAAATCTTTGTGCATTCCCAACTTTTATTTGAGTTATTCTTCCAAAACCAAAGCTGACAGGGATTGGAGTTGCCACCAGGAGGGTAAAAAATTGCACACCAGTGTATCAGCAAATCTATCTACAAGGGCTCTCTGAAAAACTTGTGTCTTTCTTGTTCCTCTTCTGAAATACCACAGTATCAGGAGTTTGAAATGTCAGTCTCCAAGGCACTCTAAGCTAGTCTGTTTTCAATAATTAGGAAGCAAAATTTGATAGTACACCCAAATCTATTTTTAGGGCAAATTTCCAAGATAAAACAGAGACAAGAATCTATTTTTTATCTTTAACTATCAAGAATCTAAAAACTTCCGGACAGAACATGTCTCATCACCTACCTCGCACAAACAGAGCACGCCTATGTTGCTGTGCTGCAGAAAAACATACCTGTCCTCCCAGCTACCACAGCGTTGGATGGGGCAAGTGTCTTGCAACACCGGAAACATCAACAATATGTGAAAATCCAGGCTGACATTGGTGTCAGTCCCCTTTTCACCCCATCATTTTTTGAAATTGGGAAGCTTGGGACTAAACATAGATGTCTAGATTCTGAGGTGTCTAGCTTTGTTCTGAGTCACTGGTCTGTACCTGTGCTGGTCAGAGACATTCTTTTATCAATTTACACATTAAAGATTTGCATTCGCCTTTCAAACTCCTATGCAAGTTTACAGTTCTTTACTTTTATTTCACCTGCTTCCTTCAAATAAGTTTAACCTTCTAGCACTAAGCATTTGGAATAAGGGACTTCACCCTGTTCTCTTTATTTCTGCCCGTTACTTGTAAAGAAAGCCCATCTGTCCCTACTGACTCCTCTCTGTCTTCAGTTACTTTCACAAGCTGCTCTAAAATTCTCTCAGAGTGTTATTTCTTTTAAATGATTCTGTGTTCCATAAGTCTTGAGCTCATAAAACCAGAAGTTAACATTATCTTTGCTTGCTTTGACTGATTTAATTAGCAAGCAGCATGTGTTATGGAAGGTCATAAATATTTATCATTTTCAAAACATTCCTTTTATTGCTGTTATACAATACTGGAAAGGATACACTAATGCAAATTGGTTTTACCTCTATTCAGTATAAGATATGTTCACTTGAACAGGATGAACACATTGGAGTTAGACAACAGAAATATCACGGAAGTCTTTTATTCATGACTCTGCTGCTCAGAGACTAAAGGTAAGATTCTCCAAGGTGGTGAGTGATCTTTGTCTATACAATTAGCAATTCTCTAGGGCATGGAATACAGAGAGCTACTTCCAGATGACCTCCACGCAAGCTAAGAAATTCATTAACCATCTTCAATCTAAAATTGAAATGAGATGGAAATGTGTTGCTTTTACAATTTTATTTGTCTATCTTTCTATGAAAGCCTTGCTGCACTTGAAATACAGTTGCTGAGATGCCTTTGGAGACCATGATTCTCAGTGAGTGTTTTGATCCTCCTTTTCCTACCTATGTGAAGGCCACTCCTATCACAATGCATTTATGTCCTTGATAATTCTCAAGCTGGCATTTATAAAACTACCTGGCTGTGTTCACTTGCTTATTGTCAGAGGCAACTGCAAAAGCCAGCCATTTCTTATGCCCATAAAAACCTACTGTTCTCTTAAGACATAAACCAAACCCAGAAAGACTGATCATTCCTTAAAGAAGCTAGATCTCCAACCCGTACAACATGGGCTGCAAATTCTTCTCGCTATTAATTCGTATTTGTTACACTGCCCTACGTTAATTGACTCTGCAGCACTGTGTATTCCCTCTGAAATACACCGACAGTGAAACTCTGTGTTGAAAATGTATATGGTCCCACTGTATCCACCAGCTTGCCACTTATCAACGTACAGAGCAGATCAAAAGCAAACTAAAGAACTCAGTAAACTCATATTCTTGCCAAATTCATTTTTTAGCTATTTGTGCACGTTTGTCCCCAGAGGTATTCTTGCTAACACACACTTCTGTTTCCATTTGGAACTGTGCGAGTGGCTCAGTGACACTGCTTCAGCACTCACACAGAAATCACAAACTGTGAAAAGTACAGCAAAATATTTGAGCATATCCAGCAATCCTGGTCCCCTAAATAAAACCCCAAACACTTCAGAGGGGTCTGATTTTCACACAAAGATGTTCAGCCATTTCTGAACATGTTTCGTCACTAATAGACGCACCAAATTCACTGTCTGCTTTCCATTTAACTTACATGCCAGTATTTTGACAAATGGGCACATGACATTCCTTATCTCTTTCTGTGGCTCCCTGACCTCATTCCTCTCCAGACATACCTAATGAGCTACATCGTTCTGAGGAGATACAGGTCCCATAACTGCTGCCAAATTTCCAACTTCTAGTCAATGAATATAGACTAGCTGTAGATAATTTCTTACTAACAATATCTGTTCTGTCTTATCTGAAATTATATGTCATGAGTGTAAGCAGTGATTAAATATGAGATCCGGTCACTGACTAGCCACTGCTTCCTCCAGATTCACCTGAGACTTCTTTCTAATGATTATCATCATATATGGCACTGGTTTGCACCACTCTATCAACAAGAACCAGACCCTGATCCAAACATTCATGTAGGTGCCACATGCTACAGGGAGTGACAGATGCTCTTGGCTTGGTTTTTACAATGGCTAGCAGGCTGAGTGTATTATGTACAGTTCAGCATATTGAATAACATATTTTTGTTGTTATTTCCGAAATTATATCTCCTCTCAGACAATCAATGTACCTCAAGTCCACAAACTGGCTTCTTGTATGAACCGTAGATTCAGCCCAAGTTACTTCCTGCCCTTAGGCACTTGAATAATTGTCATCCTTGCATAAGGGTGACAGTTGCTTTTCCACAGTTGCCTGAACAGGTGATTATGGCAGCCCCTATCCTGTAGATAGCAGTGTAGTGACTTGAGGTCTCGCCCAGGAACTGAAAGACCTGGGTTGTGACATAGTTGTGACCCACAACCTCCAGAGCACAGAAGTGAACCTGGGACTTACAAAAGCATTTCAGAGAAAAAATGAATGACATGATTATGATCATCCTATTCTTGTCTTCCTGACACCATTTGGAATGAAAGTGGCTGCGATTTCTCTGTTCTAAGTGAATCATAATATTGTCAGTAGATGCCAGTAGTATTCAGAGCATGCCAACCAGCTTGGTACAAAGTCACCTAATCTGTAAATCCCACCTGGCCTAAGAAGACTTAAATTAGTCAGAATAGTCAGGTAGTGGGTAGACAGAACTTGAGTAACTTCACTGGAAAATGCTAATAAACGCTTAAGCACCTCTATTGTCCCATTGTAGCACAATGTTTTGTTACTTCCCCGTTTTTAAAGGAAGGTAGCCTGCTCTCTGTGAACATTATAAACAGGATGATTAGATGAAAACGTACATGGGTTTGCTTCACAGGGCATGTACGTCAGAGAGGTAACACACAGATAGCTAGTGACTTCCAGCAGGTGACACAGAGCAGCGAAATCAAGCTCCTGTTTCAAACTTCCCTCAAAGGAGGCTCAGCCCATTGCCTGCAACAGGAGTTTACAATAACTGGCTAACTCAGGTAAGCATTACATGCTGACTGTTGTGTACGTCACATAAAATAACCCCTCTGAGAGCTAAAATGGCCTTGTCTTGCTTTTCTTCAAACCTTTAAACAAAACTTTAAGAGGTGAAAATTTTGATGAATTAGATATGATGAGAAAAGAAAAGACAACATCTGTTATATCCAACAATAAAGGCATCATTCTTACAAAGGTCGTCACTCACCCACACGAAGCCTCTAATTAGATGCTATGTGGGCAGGTCCGCACCCACCATCATGGGACTGATTCCAAATGAAAAGAGCCGGTAGCAACCATGATTTGACAGGGAGCTGGCTGAACGGAGCTTGCAAAGCAGCAACCCTTTCTGCATTCAGAGTGGTAAGTGGCTGAAAACTTTAGTAGGGGTTTTGGGCAAGTGTCCTTATTAACTGCTGGTTGGGGCTGGAGGACTGTAAGGAATTCCTGCTTAAAAAGAGACAGGCTGAACAGTATGGGCTATGTGAACAGCCAAAAAGCAAACAGCAACACTCAGAGAGATCCTGAGGAGACCCTGGCAGCAACTACAAGGCTTAAAGCTTTTCAATTCCAGGAAATCCCAGTAGTAGATGAGAATTTCTGGGCTATGCTAATGTAATGGTGCTAGGAAAACATGGTGGATTCAGTGGGGCTAAGGTAATTTAAGACTGAATACATCCCTATGCTTTTAAAGGAGGAACCAAATGACATTATTTGCACATGGAATCTGGAATTTATTTATTTACTTTTTAGAGATAAAATGCATAAGAACACAAATAACAGCTGAGATGAAAAAGGAGGATAAGTTAGGCTACAAAATCGAGCACAACAAATTTAAAGAGAGAATGGAAGTGAGGAAGAATGACAGAGCTGTTATAGCAAAGAACATGGCAAATGAGATGTATTTTGGTAGATTACCATACAATTCGAACTAGTCATCAGCAAAGGTTATTGTGCTCTTCAGAAATGACAAATGGAAAATGGTATTGGTCTTAGAGTTGACTAAATTTACCAGTAGCCTAATTGTGAAGAGGGGTAGTGAAGATCCTCCTGGAAAGGCAGACAGGTGGCCAGATAGTGTCTGCAGGTCAGATGAAGGCTATTTGTTTTTTTACAATGCTTGTAGTCAGATGAAATAATCTTAATTGTCGTTGTAAATTTCAACATACAAATACAAATGCATGGTCAAGGTGAGACCCCTATTATTTAGGAAATCAGAGCAACTACTGCACAAAGTCCTGAACTGAGAAGCCTGGAACTTGATAATTAATAGTATTTCTTTACTATTATCTCATATTTTCTTTACATTTTTCACTGTTTCTAAGAATACCTAATATACCTTACAAGCCCAAATCTTATGGCATCCTGTAATCGTGAACAAATACATGTATAACTTTGCATACTTACTAACCTTTTATTGGAGTACTTCCCGCATTAAATCCCTCAAGAAAAGAGTGTGCATCACTACTGTGGGTCATTATTTCAGGTTAATTCCCTAGTTCAGTGTCTCAGATTCAGTTTAAGAAGTCAGTAGACACTCAGGAGACTCTATTACCCAGACCAGACAACATATGTGAGCTCTGCCTTCTCTTGGTTAGTGCTTTGTATTGGGTGGTTTGGAGAAGGAAATCTACAAAAGGTTCTGGACATCTTTGCTCCACTACAAAATTGATTTATCTAATGTTAAACTTAAGCATTTCAGAGCTATTCAATTGAGATTAGTTTCCTCCTGGATAACTTAACTGCATGGAAAAGCTGCTGAGCCAGTAGAAAAAGGGAGACTGGCAAATGCCAAGATGCTCTTTTACTTATTACTCATTTGTATCGCAGCAATGTCAGAGCCTTCATCTGGAATCAGGACACTAAGGCCTATTTATGGGGAGGAGTTGGAGATGAAATGAAGTCCTTCATCAATTATGCCAATTACTCTGATACCTGAATTAGTGCATCATATCGCCAGCACTTTGCCCAGTACTCTGCACACCAGTTTTCAGTATTTTGATAGTCTGGACAAATACTGTGTCTGAGATATCAAAAGGGGATTGTGCCTAATAAAAGGTAGCACGTATATGCTCTGTATAGAATGGGCTGAACAACAAAATTACATTCAAATAAAACAAACAAAACCAGTTATAGTGTACTTTTAGGTATTTGCACATGATCCCCTTTATGAAGCTGAGAGATACTATTGTAACTTTTTCCTCCCTTTCTTTTATCATTTGTGGTAATGTTATAAAGCTTGGTTGTGCAATTAGCAAGTGTTCTCTAAATGCCTCAGACTGAAAGCTGTGAAAGAATTTGCTGAGAGGACAGTAAACTTAACGCGTAACTTCTATACCCAAGGCTTATATGCTTAACTCTGGATGGGTGCCTCTCCTCTGTGTTGCCTTTACACTGTTAACCGAGTGCTGTGCCAAACTACTGAGAAGTATGAAAAGCTAAAATAAAACACTGGAAAGAGAGAACTGGCAAAAAATATTCTCTGTTTAAGGAAAGTACTAGTGCAGGCAATACAGGAAGTATGGCTAGACTGGTAAGGCAAGAAAAGATGGGAAAAAAACCATAAAAGGTGACTACTAAAAAGACTTGAAAGAAAGTTAAAAACTTAGACTTCAGTAACGAAGGAGAAAAGTAGACCTGAAAATTGGAAAGCTGAAGGGACAGAAGATACCACACTGAGCTTTGCTGACAAATGAAAACAAGCTGGCACTGCAGATCATTACTGCAGGAGCTGTTCCTGCTCTACCACTGCTCGCTTTGAACATAATGATATTAACAAAGGCTGTTCCCCACCTCCGCATAGGCTGCTGAAGTGACTCTAACTTCCCATTTGGTGTCTTTGAAACACAGGATGAAGTGAAGAACACCATCTAGGTCACTGACCCTCATCCGTGACACTTCTCACTGCCATATTATTATTATCATGATAAAACTCCATCTTAAAACTAGCTCTGCTTTGTGCCCTTTGTGCTATTTCAGGAGAACATACTGGACTTCTTTTTTTTTTTTTTTGGCTAGTTCTTGTTCCACCACTACTGCTCTTTTTAAGTATCACTGCTCATCTTCTGCTCTCAGGTTATATCTTTGGGGAATAACCATTTGCACTCTAAATCTGTACTCCTAATCTGAAAAGTCCTCTCCTCACTCCTTGCTCTGCATTCTCTCTTTTCCATTCTCATGATGATCCAAGAAGACTTTTTTTCACCCTTCACCATGCTCTCTCAATATCCCTCAAACTATGCATGCAGCACCAACAAAACCTCTGTACTCTTTAAATAATACCCCTGTCTACATATTAAATACAATATATATACTGAAAATTCTGTTCTCCAACTTTATACGTGGAAACAAAGACTAACAAGTTCCTTGGCACTTCAAAAATCACTAGTAATACTTGGCAAGACTTCAAAGTCCTTTCCAGTTATTGCTTCCTCAGACATTCACCTGCATTCTGTGAGTTTGATATGCAGTGTGACAGCATTTACTTTCACAAACAATAAAATATAATCCAGCATCCATGACCTGTACTTTATTTCCTAATCCCTTAGTCTAGATGTCAGCATGATCTCATGTCCAGCAATACCAGTATTGAAAGTTGACAATGCAGTGTAATACCAGGAATTGATTCCTCTAAAACCCTAATCAGTGATGATTTATCACGAGCAGCAAGTAATCATAGGGTCAAAAAATACAGCTAAAAAACCATGATCACATCTTGATCATGATGTCATGTGATGGTGCACAGTAGCAAGAACTGTAAATCCAGGAGCTGCCTTCTAGCTTGTTGCCATTGTAGTCTGAGATGCAATAATTACTCCATTTTTAATCTACTTAATCCATGCATTTAATTTTTAATCTACTTAACTATAGTAATAGTACAGGCATATAATTTTAATTCCTCAGCCAAAATATGAAGTAGCAGAGCAGATCTTATTAAAATCCAAGTATCATGAGACTTACTATGTTGATAGTAAAAGAATATCATGTTAGTTTGTCATGCCATGTAATTGAATTAAATTACATAACTTAATCTTTTGATAGTTTTTCCACAATTTTACTTTCATGACTGAGTATCCTGGGAAGAGTTTCATTATTCTGCCTCAGGCTGCTATTGGACTGAAACTCCACAGGTCTGAAATTCCTCAAGTCATTCATGCTACCTTTTTTCCATGTTAGCAAATCAGTTTTGTTCAAACCAAGTCTCTGGAATTTTCTTACTAATCAATAACTTAGCAAAAAAATGTAACTTTTTTTTTAATAGCTTTTTATTGTTTTAAGGATCTCAGCTATGAGTTACCATAGTCCAATGATTTTAAAATAGGTAGTTCCAGCAGCTGTTCTACAGCAGATCTAGAATTATTGTCTGAACAGAGTATCTCCATGAATACTTTTTCTATGTTATGAACATCATCTGCTATTGATATGAGACAAAGAGTAAAGTGTAAATATTTCACCTCAGCTACATCATTGCCTTTTGCTCCGTTTTATGTAGTAATGGACCAAAACCAGTGCATCTTTTTAATTCTTCCATGCATGAAATATTCTTTGCCTGTATATATTTAATCTCATTTCTAATTTTTTTTTTTTCATTGTACAGCTACCCAATCTTCATTAAAGAAAAGAGTGGCCATTTTGTAACCTGTTACTGCTCACCACGAAAAGATAAGACAGGTGATAAGAGAATGGTGAGTAAAGTTAGATAAACAATGTATCTTGTTTCAAATGTAAAACCAAATAAATAAATAAATAAATAAATCAGTATTTACTGCAGTGAGATTATTAGGTTAAAAAAAAAGGCTGATAATTAAAAACCCTGAGATTTGGGCTTGCTTCTCATGAGTGGACTGTGTGTGCATGTTGGTGTGCATGTCCTGAGGAAGGTATGTGGGTACACTTGTGGGTCTTAAACACATTGTTGACAGTCATTATGCAGACTTTCTTATATCTCACAAACCATCCACTAGAGGCCCATGAATCACACACAGGTTGAGCAACAGTGTCTGGAAGGTGACTTGATGGCCTATGGTGAAGGACAGCCACCACTCTAATGGAGGTTTATATACATTAGGAACTCAGTCTACAAATATTTGCAATTTTTATCTTTTTTTCTGACCTGAATAGCAATTTGAAAATCCTTGATTCTAGTTTTGCTTCAGAAGCACGTCCTCTCCACTGAGTATGACAACTGAGCTCACTGTTCAGCAGCCTTCTTGCCAGCAGTACCAGCTAGGCTGAGATCACATTCACAAACAAGTCATTCCAGTTCCTCTTGTTCAGTACTAAGCCTCTTATATGCCCAGTGATAGAATTTTCCCTCATCAAATTGTATGCTGCCTCAACTCTGTTTACATAGACATAATTTCTTAAACTCTTTTTAATCTTCTAGATCAATATAGAAAACCTACACACAAAAAAATTTTCTTCTACACAAACTATACCTCTCTTAATAATAGAAAAAATCAACATTCCACAAAAAAAATTAAACAAAACAAAAATAATTCTGCATCTTCCATTGCTTACCTAGGTACATGTTCATTTCTATTTTCTGCCTTCAAAGGAAGAACCTCTGAAAGGAAACTACTGATTGCTTTTATTTGGCAACAACTCCCCACTTTATCTAAAATCATTACTTGGCTGCCTTTCACATTTTGGGTCTGAAAAGGAATGATACTATCCTTCCCACTGCAGTGTCTAGTGTTCCTGACACAGGCTATACATCTGAGGATGAGAGCTCTCCATTAAATATAAACAAATTCCACCGAGCTCTCCAATTCATTTGCTGAGCCACATTTGCTATGATTTTTCTGCACTGTCATCAATTTCTTATCATGATGGTGGGTACTTACAGATATTCAAGCTGAGTGGAGCTGCTCCTATTGGTTAAGTTAGGACTTCTCTGTTCTCTCCTGTCGCCAGCTGCTTAGAATAGCTTCTGATCGTTTTCCCTCCTACTCTTACTCATTGACAGACCTTCCACTCTCTTCAAGCAGCCAGTTTTATTCTGTTAACTACATCAATGGGTATATTAGACTTGGAAACAGAAATACATTTCCAGTGAAATTTAATGATTCCTCTCAGCTCTGCACTTTGCAGCTCCAGCTCACTGCTTAGATATTCAGCCTTGCTCCTCTGCCCTACCCCATAAACAATGAGCTGTTGCCACACAGAGACTGCAGAGTTGCTCAGAGACACACTCACCGCAGTCTGACCTATCCCATTTGGCTTGGTTATGAAACCACATGGTTACAGCCAAGTAATCCAACTTCCACCAGAAAAAAGCACACACGTGGATCACATATGCTTCCTGTCTGGCATTTGACACATAAGCTTCAAGAACAAGGTCTGTGAAATTCCCAACTCTTTCTTCTTTGTTTCTGAGAGCATTTGTTGATGATTTTTAGAGCATGGGTTTTCTAGTTTTCTCACATTACCAAGTCTCTGAATATACCCCTTGGAGAGAGTTTCCACATAGCAAGATTATACCTACTAAAGTTACCATTTTCTTCTGCATTACTTATAAAGAGCTATCTCAGTGGCCAGGGGTGACAGGTCAAAATCTCTGCTTTACAAGAAAAGCAGTATGTTGAAATAGGAAACACCTAGAAGAAATTAAGACCAGTGATTGAGGCAAAGGGGAGGAGAATAGTGAAATATATGGAACCCCCACCATGGGAAAGCCAAATAAGGAAAGTGTAGAGGGAAGGATTCTGAATAAAGTCAGGGTTACGAAGGTACGTTAATGCAAAGAGCCCTGGGTACACCAGATCTTTAAGATCATTTTGTTCAACCATTAAACTACCACAGCCAAGTCCACCACTAAACTGTGTCCCTCAGCACTGCACCTATCAGCCTTTTTAATAACTGTGTTGATGGTGACTCCACCACTTCCCTGAGCAGCCTGTTCAAATGTCTAATAACCCCTTCAGTAAAGAAATTATTCCTAGTGCCCAACCTAAACCTCCCCTGGTGCAACTTGAAGCCATTTCCTCTTCTTCTATAGCTTGTTACTTGGGAGGAGAAAATGACCCTCACCTGGCTACATTCTCCTTACAGGTAGTTGTAGAGAGTGAGGTGGTCTCCCCCAAGTCTCCTTTTTCTCCAGGCTAAACAACCCCAAGTCCCTCAGCTGCTCCTCATAATACTTGCTCTCTAGACCCTTCACCAATTTTGTTGCCCTTCTTTGGACACGCTCCAGCATCTCAGTGTCTTTCTTGTAGTGAGGAGCCTAAGCTGTCACGCATGCAGACTTTACCAAGTTACAGGTATCACTGTCTCTGTTCTGTCACACCTCTCACCTAGCTCCTCACAGCCCGCAAAATCAGGATCTCATGATCTCATTCACTCCCTCAGCAACCTGCCTGCAGTATTGCCGGTGCAAGAAATGCAACGAACAGCAAAACTGAGTGCTGGAGAAGGATCACCTCCCTCGTCCTGCTGGCAACACTCCTAATGCAGCCCAGGATGTTACTGACTGCCTTTGCTGCAAGGGCATATTGCTGGCTTATTGGTGTCCACCAGCACCCTCAGGTCTCCTTCTGCAAAGCTTCTTTCAGGATGATGGGTCCTCAGTGTGTACTGACAAGCGTATGAGGTTACTCCTTTCCTGATGTAGGTCTTTTCATTTCTGTTTGTATTATATTAATTTCAAAAGGACAAATCACTCTAAATAAAATACTTCACCTGTATATTCAATTTGCTTTAGGTGGTGGGAATGTGGATTATTGCATTTTATCTCCTTGGCACAGTAGCAGGTGAGACACTATATCTGTAAAAACTACCACTAGAAGGTGATTTCAGATGAAATAATATATAGAAGATGACAACTAGTGTTTTCCTTTGCTCTGAACTTGTACTATGATTCACAGGTCATTTAATGACAATACCTACTTCTGTGCATAGGACTAATGCTAAAAGGGTTTGCTCCATTTAAATTTTATTATTAAGAATACAAGAGATGTAACTGCTGAAAATTCACAGAGAAATTCAGAGTCACGTATCCCACTTCTATCAAGATAGTGCATGAGCTGTCTTTACATGACTGCTGTATACAAAGAAATGCTCAGCACAGGGTGCTTGGCAGAACAGACAGTGCTAAAATATAAAAGCTGAGAGTAAGTGAGCAAGAGACCTGTTTGATCTAGGAAAAGCTACTATAGTGAAAGAAAAGCTACTATAGTGAAAGAAATGATCATTTAATTCACAGTACAAGGTTACTGTGTAGATGTTCTTCACTCCTAAGAGCAGAGACACAATACTTTGCAGTAGGAACCATGCAGGAGTAATATGAATAAATACTTCCCAAAAGACTCTTTTTTTTTAAAAAAAAAAGAAATTGCATTTATCCTTTACAACCCTAGGAAGTTGTGTCAAAGCAGCATTTGGATCTTTAATTAATTTATATTTAAATGGTTTACCTCCCCTTGTGTTACCTGCTTCAGGCAACATTTATAAATGAAAAAAGAATGAATCTCAGTTTTAAAATTAATGACAAAATAAAATACTTAGTTTTCTGCTCTTCAGACTGTTGTAGTCTCATATACATCATTAAGCGTAACAAAGTCCCATGTATAAGCAAGTTATTTCTTCTACTCCAGGAAAAGAAGTTTGCTACGACAGGATTGGTTGTTTTACAGATGACCCACCCTGGTCAGGGGTCCCAGGGAGACTTCTGACAGGTCTGCCTGACTCTCCAGAACATATGAACATCAGCTTCTCTCTCTACACCAGAGAAACAGGAAATAACTCACAGGTGACATTTATTTTTAACATCAAGAACTGACTAAACCTACAAATGTTTGCTAACCTGTTAAAAAGTCTACATCAGTCCTCGCAGGCAAATGAGTCAGAATAAGAAGATAGTTCGAAGTTAAGGTACAGTAGTGAATGTACTTTGGGGTAAAGCACAAAACAAAATATGCTGTGAATGAACTGTAGGAAACAGCAGCTTTCATGCCATTTTCCTGCACAAGGATATGGGTTATAGCAGACCAGCTTTTGCAGGCATTTAGGTCTCTGAGCAAAGTTGGGGACTCATTCAGATAAACAGCCTTCTGACTGTGCAGATGAGAGAGCAAATACTGCTGTCCTAACAGGGAAGCCAGGCTAGGAAGATACTGTGACTTAAAAATAAAAGCCTGAAGAAGATGCAATTTCCAAACCCATATTCCACCTCAGGTATCATGTGACTATGTAGCCCTTGTATGCTGGTTCATATCCCACATAAGTGGGTTATTAAGAAAATTAAATTAAGAAAAATTGATAGAAGCAGAAGAAACTACATGGGCACATTTTCTTTGCAAACCATAATGGCACTGAGAAAGGTGAGATACAGATGTCCCTGAGTTCCAAAACACAACAGACATTGTCCATTCAAAGTAGTCCCTTGAGTTCTACGGAGGGGATGTCCTAACAGACTTCTTTGAAATGTTTGAAAGTATGGATAAAATTATAAATTCCCACCCCCCCCTTTTTTTTTTTTACACACAGGTGATCTCAGCAATCAACTCTTCAACCATTCAAAACTCACACTTTTCCTCACATAGGAAAACCTCCTTCATCATTCATGGATTTGGCAGCACTGGAAAAAAAGGCTGGGTGGTAGAAATGTGCTTGGTATGAGAGAGTATCTTCTTCTTTCCATCAACAGTTATAACTACAATCTGTCAGTACCCTTTAGTTACTAACATTACCTTTCCCATTTGCAATTCTTTAGGTAGTAGCAAATACTAACCAAAAAAAAGTAAATTTCACAAAAGCCAAACTGTTCCCACGCTGGAAGATGCAAGCAGAGTCAAGACTTCTTGGTCATCTCTGACATTATGCTTCTCTGGAGAGTTTCTATCCCAAAACCCTACAGATCAGATGAAATCATTCAACTGAACACAGATGTCTCATCCTTACTGTCACAATTTTGGATCAGACCAATTCACTGCTTCCCCCATTAGGAGCAATTGAACCATCCTGCAGTCAAAAGGCCTTCCTGAGTTGTAAAGCTCAAGTGTCAGTCTACGAATTCTGTTCAGCTCCTTAAAAAAAAAAAAGAGAGAAATCAAAACCTTTTTCTTCAATTACAGAGTGCACTGAAAAAAATACTTTGAATATGATCTGTGAAAGCTACTGCAAAACCATCCGAGTGTGCCATGTCAATGACAGCCTTGACTCTGACAGACGTGCAAAATCTACTCTGGTTTCTGCTTCTCCCATACTGGTAGGGAGAAGGACAAGCTAGAAAAAGACCACCTCTTAATACTAAATCACAGATCTGCAGCATTATTTTTGTTCATAGATCTATGAAAACTTCTAATCTAGAATATCCAATTCCTCATTTTTTCAGCTAAAAAGAAATATCAGTTCTATCTGCCTTTCCACTTATGGTGTCTACAGAAAAGGAGGGATTCCAGGATTCAGTCCACTATTGCTTTAGCCTTCTGTTTTCCTTCTCAATGACCTTCAGCTGATTACCATGGATTAATTTTTGTTTCCACTCCTTGTTCTTTCTGAAACCTGAAGTGAGCCTTAGTGACAGAAAGCTATGACTGCAGACTTTAATGCATGATTCTTCCAGTGGAAAAATCACTGATCTTTGCAAGACCATGACCAATACTGAAATGACCGATGCATTAGAATTCTTTGCTGAAATAGAAACTTTCTACTCTACTCCAAGGCTTTCCAGTCTGACATGACTTTCTCAGTTTTAAAGGCACTTGGTAAATAAAACTACTTCCTATGCTGTTCAGTTAACTTACCAACATCCCTCAAATAAAAGTCACATACTGCACATAGGAATGACTGTGCAGCTGTGTGGCTTTTACAAATATGTATACAAATGGCTTATAAAGCAAAATATTTATTAAGGTCTTTCATAATTGATTTTTTTTGGATGAATGCCTTATTATATTTTTTCAAAATAAATATTCTGTATATATTTTGTAAGGAGATGTTTCAGTGTGGTATGGGCTACAGTGAAGAGTCGTTTGCAGTAAAGAATGAGAAATTCCATTATTATATAACCTTTACATATTTATTCTGATTTAAGTTGAATCTGTTTGTTATTTTGTTTCCTTAAATACTTTATCTGTTCACACACCAGCTGTTACTGGAAGTGGAAAACATCAACTGCATTGCTGTGGATTGGAAAGAAGGTGCAAAAGGCACCTACATCAGTGCAGTGAACAACCTCCGCGTGACTGGGGCTGAGATTGCTTATTTCATAAGCACTTTGCAGGTGAGACACAGCTTCATCACCTACAATTCATAAGTGGATGTAGTGAGGTTATAATGCTGCTTCTTTGATTTTGCATCTTGTCCAGTATGGGCAGCTACTGCTTCAGGAAGAGCTGTACAATACATGCAGTTGAGATCCAGCTAATTATACTAATTATCAACTCAAAGGACTTCTCACAGCCGCAAAAGACACAAATTAAGCTACTGTAGTTGAAAAAGGGTGCTAATTAATTAAAGACCAGTAGGTGGCAACATTTCCATAGGATGGTACAAGCAGGAAGTCAAAAAGAGGAGAGCCCTCCGAGCTCAGAGCTTACACCAGTTTTGCCAGCGTTATAGGTGTGTGCTAGAAGTAAATTAGCATCTCAGTTTAGCACCACTGAAACGAGCAGGACCTGGCTTATTTGATAATGCCGGTGCTGTATCTGCTGTCTAGGGGCACGATAAACTGCTCAGTTGCCTTCTAGTTGTGAACTTTTGCACGCACAGTGCAGAACTGCTCAGTTGCAAATATCAGCATTTCCTGCTGGCTGTAGAAAGACTCGTGACTATTTGTAACTGCTGGAAGACAGAACCCTGCCTGGCTGTAGACTCAATCCTGGGCAGGAGGTGTTCATCTGAAAGTGTGGCAAGAGATAGTTCAGAGTCCACAAGGTGAAGTGCCAACTCTGTGATCACCTGAGTATCAAAGAACAGTTCCCCAGAATCTGCTGGTGTACAATCTACTGGTTCTACCTAGAAAACCTCAAGCAATTAGCAAATAATTCTTGTTGGTTTTGGTCACTACAATACCCAACAAATCCCTGGATGACCCGTGACGCCTGCATGCAGGCTACACGTTAATTAATTTCCATTTCCACCTTCAGTGGCTGTGTAATACCCTACCAGTGCAGGTCTTGTACAGGTGACACTTGTCAAAGAGGAGAATGAGTGCCACCCCACCTAAGGTTGTCAGTGAAAATGTTATTGAGTGACACAGTCATATATTCTAATCAGACATACAGAGAATGGACATGCGATAAAAAAGGGCTCCATGGTAGAGTAAATAAATGAAAAATGAGATCATTTTCATGGAAGAGCAAATTAAGGGTTCATCCAAATAAGAAAGAAGGTTAATATTTTGTCACCAGTGCTAACTGAATATGGTTACATATGCCAACAATCAACAGTGAATCTGTCATCACAAGGCATTTAAAATTCTAGATTGGATCATTTTCTATCAAGTCCTAGTGTAATTTAAATAGTAATTAAATGAAGGATCTCACACCTGGTTTGCTCTGCAGGAAGGCAGTCTAGATGTTCCCAAAGGCCCATAATATAAGACACCCTCTTTGCTTACTATTTAAAGCCTGTGTTCTTGTCTCCCATCACCACCATCGTGACAACCAGAAAAACTTCAGGTATTCCCCTTGTGAAATCCATTTAATTGGCCACAGTCTGGGAGCACATACTGCAGGAGAGGCGGGAAGAAGGATCCGAGGCCTCAGGCGGATAACAGGTAGGCTCTTCATTGAGGTGCAGAGCTAATGTAGCTCATTTCTAAAGGAAAGAAACTTGCAACACACTGGTCTGTAGGCTGGAATTGACTCATTGGCAGTGCTGGGGACACCTTGTGTGAGAGCAGGTAAACTTTATGCTCCTCAGAATCAAGGGTAATTATTTTCTTTCTAAAGAAGGACAAACATATTGATTATATTTGTAACAGTGTCATTTGCGGGGTTACATCAAGCCCTACACAAAGACAAAGCAACATCCTGAGAATCCTTAGTTTTTCCTCTTTGCAAAGATTTATAGGCCAACAATAATCTCACAGGTAATAAAATGCATCCTTCATAGTAATATGATGCCATTATATAGTCTACTGGAAAATATTTCACTTGTACTGGAATAAGTTTGCAGAAAGGTTCACAAAACCTTATTACTGCATTTTTTTTCCAGTTTAGCTTAGAATTCACATCATTATTATTCAACTTGCCTCATGCAATACTAAGTATCTGATGTTCTAAGCTGGCAAAGAACTACTAACTCATAAAATTTTAGAATGCAATGGGTGGGAAGGGACCTTAAATATCATTTACTTCTAACCCCCCTGCCATTGGCAGGGACACCTCCCACTAGACCAGGTTGCTCAATCCAATTTTTTCCCTCCCTAAGCCAATAAATGTGGGCTTTTTCTTAGGCTTAGACCCTGCTGGGCCCTATTTTGAAGGTACTCCTCCTGAGGTAAGACTGGATCCTTCAGACGCAAACTTTGTTGATGTTATTCACAGTAATGCTGCTCACTTTCCTCTCACAGGTAAGTGTTCATGTGCAAGTATCTGCAGGGATGGGCATGTCACCAAGACACTAACAGCATCACATGTATATCTCAGGGTTTGGAATGTATAACACCACTGGTCATCTGGACTTTTACCCAAATGGAGGGACTACGATGCCTGGATGCAATGATATATTTCCAGAGACGAAACAAAGTGATTTTGAAGTTATGATTGCAGGTAAATGTGCATTCCCAATATGTATAGTACTTTGTTTTCATTCAATCTTGAAATGTTAACTCTGAAAGTAACTGCTTGGGAGAAAACAGCAAAACAAAAATAGATTTTTGTCTATTTACTCATGAATTAGAAAAGAAAATAAGAAACAGTAAGGGCTGGATCAGATACCATGACCTTTGAGTTGCATCTGAGACACTTAAGGCATGAATTAGGTGAAAGCTCTCTGTTCTCAGGGACTGTACTTGTCTTACATCTCTACCTGAGACTTCTCTCCCTTCACAGGCTTTGGAGAGGGTGGCAGGGCTGGTGAATTCTCCTGGCTCTATTAAGCTTTTTAAAACTGTATTTAATATTATTTTTCTGTGACATCTCATATATATATATGTCTGTCTTCTCAAAGAAGGTCTGCCATAGCAGACCAATAAATCTCACTTGAAATCTTAAGTAGCAGGCACACAGTTCTCCAGATAAAACACAGACAAAACAATTACTTGTACTGCAGCTAAAATGTGTAAATTCAGACAAAAAGTGATTACAAGGCCACACTGCTGTTCTGTTCTTTGCCTCAGCTGTTTCCATGGTGAAGAGAGTGCAACTTTTGTATGGGAGAACAGGAGGTTATTGCAGAGATGCTGATAAATTTTGTTCCAACAGATGTGACACTCATTGGGGGGTGCCATCACTCACGCAGCCATGAGTTTTATTTTACAAGTATCCTCTATCCCACCGGATACTTTGGATATCCTTGTGAAATGTACAAATCCTTTCAGTCAGTAAGTATATCAGCTGAGGAATGGGTGAGTTGTAAAGACAATAATCCAGGTCTCTGCACTCATGATAGGTCCTGCTACATGCACAGAGCACTTAGATGCTGGTGGCTGTGCTCTCATGGGAAGGTTTAGTAGGAGGAACCACGCAGAGAGGCACAGCATACAGTGGCTCCATCAACTACTCGACTGTAGACAATGAATCCCAAAGCACAGATAATATCACCACATAGGAAAAATAAGATTGAACCCCAAAGAGTTCTCACCCTAAGCCTCTATGAAAAGGGCACATATGTGCGCTTTTCACATAGTATCTACCCTACTAATTCATGGCTGGAAGAAGAGACGTTTGGAGTTTCCAAAATAATTGATTCTTCTCTCATTGACACTGGGCACTGATTAGAGCACCTAAATAAATTCACTTATGACTAGATTTTTCTTTTTTTCCCCCTCCATATTGTGTTGCAAATTGTATGCAGGCGAGTTCCCTTCCACCGGGAGAGTAAAACTGATGTATAGTTTCTCCTAGACTCTAGCTGAAATATATTTGAACTAGGGAGCTTCAGACCATCATCCACAAAGGTATTAAACCTGCTCATTCCACACCAACTTGGTATGCCTGGGTAGAGAACAGTTATCTGAAACAAGTTTTACCACCAAAACCTGGTAAAGGTGACAATATCCAGCAATGCCACAGTTTAGCAAGCTCGGAACAGCATCTGAAGCATTAATTTTGTCAGAGCTAGGGTAAAGAAAAAAAAATGCTCCTTATTAACTGATCCTTTTATTTTCCCTAGGGACTCTGCTTCCCATGTCCCCAGGAGGGATGTCCAATGATGGGGCACTATGCTGACAGATTCCCAGAGAAATTGAAGAGGGTAAACCAAAAGTATTTTTTAAATACAGCAGCAGACCCACCTTTTGCTAGTAAGTGGAGGAGGTTTGTTACAGTTGATTATATGTTTGTAAATGGATTTCCTTAAAATGCTTTATAGCCATGTACTTCTGTTGCTTTTATAAGCAAGTTTTAACATATCTGACAAAAAAATTGCCTCATTTGTTATCAAAATTCAAGCTCGCTGAGTTTTTCATTTGCTAACACAAATGAATTCCAGTTAGGAAAAAAAGAACTTTCCAGTATATTCACATTTTCCTCATATCAATGACAATCTTGTTTCATTTTGTTTTCCTCTATGCAGCATGGAGAAGAAAAGTATTTATCAAACTGTCTGGTGTAAAAAAAATGAGGGGGGATATAAACCTAATTTTCCATGACACAGAGGGAAACACAAAAGAATATGAAGTTGCCAGGTAAGATAAAATAAAATTTCCCTATAGCATTTAATGCTGCTAACCTTAATCTACACATCTTCCACAAACTGAAGCAGTGCAAACATTCATTCTGTGTGGCAGATGTTCTACTATGAAAAAAATTTATCTGATAGATAAGAGAGCAGATGGATGGTTGCAAAAAGGAAAAGGAATTCACTTCCTTTCCATGAATTATGTGATTTTATAATAAATTAAGAATAGAGTTTGACACAAGTGCTGTGTTTCTCTGAGTTGCTCTTTAAAAAAAATTTTAAAAAATCCACCTCTAGAACGCAAGTAATTCATAGAGTGCTCAGCCATTCCATATGTGCTTTAGCGGTACCATTCCCACACTGGCATGGCAGTGCAAGTGTCAGCACACTCCACGTGCTGACAAGACTCTCTGCTCTGACAGGGGCTCTCTGTATGATCTCGTGCAAGGCAATCCTGTGCCTGAACTGATCAAGTTTGCAAAGTGGATACTTCCTTCCTCCCTGGGATATATTAAAAGCCATCACTATTATCTATATGGCACATTTATATGGTCTGGCCAGTGATCTTCATTCACAGCTCGTATCATCTCCCATTGACTACCAAAATAGAAGCTGTCACTGTCTTCTGTAGCTGCTCTGAAACAAGTGTTTCAATGTGTTCTCCTACTGTCCTCTATGCATTTGCAGACCAAAGCCCCACATAAGTTCCCAGCTCATCTGTAAAACTGTCCCTGAAAACTTCACCTGGACTTCTCCCAGCAGTGATAGATACAAAACTCAGCACGTTTGAGGAAGACTCACCCTTGTCATCTCCCGGTGGTCTCCTGCCATATGTAAATTTAGTCTTCAGCATTGTTTTTCATCCTCTCCCTGTACAGAGCACAACCCCAGTGTCCTCCTCATCCAGTGTCCTGTGCTGTTACAAAGAACTGCAAAAGTGCACATTTCTGTTGTAACAAAGGAAAATCATGGAAAATGTGATTCAGTTCAACAGTCTCTAAACTGTTAAAACTGGCATTGTTGTCTTCATTCTATCTGCAGCGGAGACCTCTCACAAGATGAAGTTTATACAAAATACCTTGATGTTGAAATTAATCCAAAAAATACAAAAAAAATTGAATTTCTCTGGAATAAAGCAGTATTTACTTTGCTCTGGGCAAGACTGGGAGCAGAAACAGTCAATATAATTCATGGAGAAGATGGACATAGGTAAGCATATCCCTTTTACAGGGAAGAAGGGGAAAGGAGAGCAAAATCCCCGGGAGGCAGGATTTACATATGTCCTTAATAAATTGCACACGTGGTTTGCAATCAACAATGTGAATTCCAGTCACAGAAAAGGCAAGATATTACACCTCAGACAGAAAATAAAGTGTTCGAGTCCAAACCAGGGAATAACTGTCTGGAAAGGAATACAGCAGTGAATAATTTGGAATGTAGAGTGGTTTGCCACAGCAAAACGATTACAAACCAAAATAAAGCAAATCTCATTCCCAGCTGCATTACCTGGAGATTGTATAGAAGATCCAGGGAAGAAATATCCTAATTTGAATAAGTAGGGCAAGACTGTGATCAGAGGCGGGGTCATTTTCAGGTTTGGAGAGTACACTTCAGGAACAATGCACACAAACGGAAGTCTGGAGAAATAGCAAAAGAGATTTGGAAAAACTGATCTGTGTAGAGCAGCTGAAGGAAATGTGTTGGTCAATAAAGAAAAACATGGAAAGGAACATAAAAACATATGCATAAGCTGTCTGTGAAGGGTCACATTCAAGTATTTCACATATCCACAGGGTTTAGGTTAAGGTTTAACTGATATATTTTACCATAGAAAAACTATTGATAAGAAATGGACTGGCATAGATTATTTAGAGAAGCTGATGAAATACCATTCAGTGTGAGCTCCTAAAAAGGAAAAAGCTGCCCCAGTTAAAGCTTTGCAATCGAGTTAAGCACCTAGCCCAAATATAAGGAGTTTCTCAAGATGCCTTTCTGACTTTTTATCTAGAACTCTGTATTTGTGAATATAGGAATTAATTTTATTCATGTAATGAAACTCAAATTTTACAGCTGGTCCCCAAAAGAAGGAAATTCACCTTGTTACTGATAATACGCAGATACTACTATTCTGTACAGCAGGCTTTTAGGAAGGCTTAGGCAGGATTGTGGATTGAATTTACACCCCTCGGGGTGACAGCTGACAATCTTTCCATTTTTCTTGGGGGAAAAATAAATATATAAATCTTGATGTGAGCATTTTTTCCTTCACAGGTCAACTCTGTGTGGCCGTGGAACTGTGACATATGGAGTTCCCCAGTTACTTACACCTTGCTAGAGGTCACCAAGTACAAGCGTTTCTGCACACAGCAGCTGAGCAAACAATCAGTCCTGTGCATGGGAATGTTGGTACACAAGGCTATTAAAGCAAAAATCAAACTGCCTGTTGCTTCCTTTATTTTTTCAGTTCTTTGCAAACACACTTGTCAAAGTTTGACTTGTTCATATTTGAACCACCATTATTGTGCTTTTAACTATGGAAGCAATTTAATTTTCCAACCCCACACAAGAGCACTGCCCTCAGAAGACACTCTGAGACAAGGCAGGAACAGAACAAGACCAAGATATTTCTTCAGCAGGTCAGAATAGCCCTTTGTACACTGCACCTTCATGGAAATTACAGATGAAGGCAAACCACGTGTGTTCCCTGCTTTGGAAGAATCTAACCAGATGAATCATGGCACATGGCTACTGCTGAACTTCTTTGCTGTGGCCACTGAAAATCCTGGAGAGAAACTGTGAATAATTCCAGGCTTTCAAAAAGCTGGGGTTGCCTGTGTCACATAAAATGAACACTACTGCTCTGCAAAGAATGGCATGAGTGAGCCACCTGGAGTTTTAAGAGACCAAGGCTGTAGGCATTTTTTTTAAGTGTAAAAAACAACCCTAACTTAATAAATAAGAAGAAAGGGTTAATAATTTATTCACTCCCATTTTCTCATGTTTGATAAATTACAAGCAAGCAATTGGGCAAATAAAATTCTAAGGAATAGGAATAGAAATAGAAATATGGTATTAAATCAGTATTTATAATGAGTATAGATATCTAGATTCCTGAATTAAATATTTTTTTTCAAAAGAACACCGGTCAGTGTTGTCTCCTGGAGTAAACACTACCCAACCCTGTATGAAATTAGAAGAATAATTAAACACATGTCTAAGGTTCAACCAAGAGGGATCTGCAGTCCCCAGTATGGCAAAGTCCCCCAGGGACTTCACAGGTGGCAAGGGAGGTATGAGCAATAACAGGAAGCACCGTGTGGTGTCCCAGTAGAGAGCTACAGCATCCTGCAGCACCAGAAATCCAGTGCTGTCCTCTGCCTAATTCCTGTTCCAGATTACACATCTTAGGGACTGCAGATACATAGCTGGGCCTTCGATTATGCCTTTCTTTCTCAAAAACAGTCTTTCTTCCAGCAACCCCTGATTGTGAGGCTGCAAGGACCAGCACACAGACACAGAGAGCAGCCTGCATCATACTGAGGGACATGCATCCCAGCCCTACCCTGTCCTCCCAAACCAGGAAGCAAGTAGCTGAAACACCCATCTGACCATGGCCCAAGGAATCATCTAGTTACTCCATTTTCCTGTGTTATTACTGTGTTGAACAAGAGCTGCAGACTTAACTATGACAAAATTCTAAGTCCACTCTTTTCCACCAACACTTACATGGGAAAGACTGTCCCCCCAATTTTAAACAAGTGCTAAAACATACTAGGACATGTAATGATTCTCCTGTATCACTGAGACAAACATATTACTTCAATTAAGGATGGGAAGACTGAGGTCTAAATTACTATCAAAGGTCATATTTTAGAAAAAAAATAAACTTCCCTGCTATTTAAAGAAAGAAACCTCGCCAGCACAAATGGTAGCAGTGTAATACCCATACACACAGCTGGTATCCATTTGGTCATTCCCAGACGTGGAGTTTAGAGAATGTCAGCTCTGCAAAGATATGTGGCCACAGCCTACAAGTATAGCCAAGCTGAGAAAGCTTTCTAGATTAAGAGTTAGCTGAAATATCATTTCTTAAGTCCACTTACAGCCTTCTAGAGATCAACAGGACCAAGGAGCTCCCAGACCTAGTCCTGTTCATTTACACAGGCTTTTTTTTTCACCAGTCTGTTGATGTATCTCATAGAGCAACCTACTGGGCTCTGTAACATCACTACACAGAGTGGTTGTGCCACAATCTCTGGGGGAATTTTGTGTGTTATTTGTATATATTTCCAGCATGTTTGCTCTCACTTTATCACTCAGAGAAGGGCGCTCTCTAAACTTGAGTTACATGGGTAGTACAGAAAGGATCCAAAGGGGTAGCCAACTGTCCTCATAACATTCCTTTTTTTTTTTTCAATAAGAAAATGAAAGGGACACCAGAAAAATGTCAGACACACCAGGCCCTTTATGAAGTCTTTCTAAAAGGAAAAGGTTTCATGAAATTGAGCTGATGCCAGGAAAAGAAGCATAAAAAAAACCCAGAAACATGGGAATATTCCACATCCAGTCACTTGATGCAGGGCAAAGGAAGGGATTAAAGACAATATGGTTCCCTACTAACTCCTCCAGCAGACTCCCTATATACCAACTACACAACACTCAAAATCAAAAGCCTTCCTAGGCAAGCCAAGCCTGTAAATACACTGCTACACAGATCCACATAATCACCTTTAATGTTCCATTCCTGATGTGTTGCTGCCTCACAATTACCATACCTCTGGAGCTCCCATCCTTTTCTGGTCTCCAGCACATCAGTTCAAATCTATGTCCAGGGATTTTGAACTTTTCAGAGAAACCACCCATTAAAGTTGTTTTCCAGCTTAGCTATAATCTGAAATAAATGTTCCTATCATTCTGGGAACATTTCCAAGGATAAAGCACACTATAAAAAGTACATGCAAAGTTTGTACATTACTGCACGGAGCTTTGAGTCTGCATTGTAAGTAGTTCAGGTTTTGGTGTCTTTCTTTTACCTTGTTGGATATATAGCTTCCCAAGACACAGCAGTATAAAGTGGAAATGCAGCTCACATAGGTGTCCTTATGCTACTTTAAAAATAACTATCCTACATCCAATTACAAGTGTAGCCTCAACAGGACAAAAATCACTCTGGATTTAAATTACACTTAGGCAGATTTAGGAGCCCCACAATCTCTAGTGGAGCAAGCAAACATAAAGCTGTCTCACATACATGGCATTCATAGATCCATGTTGCAGAGAAGACAGACAGCACCCTTTTCACCTTTAAAAAATTCAGCACCAGAAAGCTAAGTGTGCTTGCTAATCAAGTGGGTTACCAAATCCTAGCTGCTTCTTTTTCTACTGTTCTAGATGCTTGGAATTTGGATCCTTGGACTATTTCTGCTCAGCACAGCAGAAGGTAAGCATATGGAGATAGTATTTATATAGTCTTCCTATGCTGCTGTATTTTGTGATATATTATTCTACATTCTGATGTCTTAAAGCTTACTGATTGAAGTTACATAGTTCATCTTCCTCTACAAGAATGGTGAGATAAATGTGTGTGCATGTTGTCTTTCCTCTTCTCCATTCTGGAAATCCCACTCTAGAGTGTGCAAGAAATGTTTGTGTTTTCTATATCAGAGAAAAGCTATTGCTGGACCAAAACTAGGAAGTTACCTGTTGTACTCTTCTTTAGTGACTGAAATGGTGAAAAACTTGGGGGTGGTGGGTGGAGGCAGTCTGATGAAGGTATAACTTTACATTCAGCAGAAGACACTGGCTTGTATCACATATAACATTTTGTGTATGGTGTAGTCAGCTGTCCAACACAGTCAAGTTATTGCTGATTATTTGCAATATCTTGGCTTTGTATTAGGAGAAATTAATGAGCTGTCTTTGCCTTAAGCAAAACAGAGCTGGGGAAAGATCCCCAATTTACGGTACAGGATACCCATGGTGGAACTCCACTGAATACTTTGTTGATGAACAGTAGAGTGGCTTCTTTCCGTTGAAGATCTGAGAGAGGGAAACTGGACTTTGCTTTCTGTAAACCATAGGATTTTCAAGAAACCAAGAGACCTTCAGAGAAGAGATGCTATGACTTATGACTATCCTGATCACACCTTTGTTCATTCATGCATTATTGATCTGATCTGTGTGCTACAGGCAAAGAAGTTTGCTATGAAAGGCTTGGATGTTTCTCAGATGATATACCATGGTCTGGCACTACGGAAAGACCAGTTCATAAGTTACCCTGGGATCCAAAAAAAATAGGCACTCATTTCCTCCTTTACACAAGAGAAAATCCTACTGTCGCTCAAGTAAGAACTGTTGTGGTTTAAACATTAGTAAATCACATGTAAAAGAGTAGATAAACACAGACCTTTACTTTATTCAAGAAGCAACCTGCTGTAGATCCTTAGCAGGGTCTCAGAGGCAGAACTTTCATTCTCCAGACCTCACAAAGCAGCACTCCCATATGTTTTCTCTATGGCCACTGAGAAGTACTGGGAAACTCTACATTTTTAAAATAATTGTGTAATTTTTCCTGCAGAAGAGATGAAAACACATTAAAAGTAAAGTCTTGGCTGCTCTAAGATATGTGTCAAATCTTGTTTTGAATGGAGATACAGACCTAAAGCCATAGTCATGTGAACACTTGTAGATGAGATTAACATTGTGAAACTATTAGCTGCCTCTACAGATGAGCATAGTTCAGGTCTTTGCAATGTTGATAAACAATTTACAGAAAGCATATTTAAATGTTTATTAATTTAATATCTATAACAGGAGATCTCTGCAGTTGATGACTCCACAATTGAGTACTCAAATTTTAATGCAAGTAGGATAACCAGGTTTATTGTGCATGGATTTATAGATAATGGAGAAGAAAACTGGCTGTCAGACATGTGCAAGGTATGTACTAAAGGGAAATCCTGTCCCTGTGAAGTTCCTTAGTTTGCATTTATAAACACGTTCCTATGAATCATCTCTTTTCTCTATTTCTAACCAGTTTCTCTCATGCTACTTGTAGTGATGAGAAGGGGGAAAGAGACCACATTTTCAAACTATTAGAAACTTAAATATGTAGCTCTGAACCTTGAGGAAAAGCATGAGGTAAAATGCATTCAGTTCCTCTCTTTAGTGAGTGAGTGACAACAGGATTTGGCTCAGGAAGTGTCCTTGTTCTTGATAAAAAACAACACAAACCCTGGAGCAAGACAGTGCTTAGGAACCAGGGTGTTTCCGGAAATACCTGCAGACTCCTAACAATTGTATCCTATTTCTCCAGATGAGAGACAGGTCTCTAGATGTGGAAAGTCCATCACAAGGTGTGGGCTGCCATGTGGGTGTTGGAGACTCAGGACATGGGCTGACCATTAGCAGAAGCAATAAAGCTGTAGAAACATACAGCCAGAAGGGACCTCAAGGGAATCACTGCAAAGAAAGCTTTCGATGTAGGGCTTGCCATGAATAATGAAGGAGGTAAAGCACTCTGCTTTACTGATTTTTGTGCTAATTCTCCAAGATATTTCTTAATCCTGTCCCCATACAAAGTTGCAATTCCAGCTTGTAGTCTTCTCAAATCGTTTAAAGATGCCTTCTATTGAAGCTGCAGCTAATGAAAGCTATTCATCATACAGCACAGGGCAAAATACCAGGCAATTGCCTATGACACTTTTAGTATAAGATTTTTCATCTAACCATTCACACAACTACAATTTTGTTTAAATTCAATATTCCTATTTTACTTAAGAGAAAATTATGAGAAACAATGTGAAAGTTGACTAAAAATCAAGATATTTCACATTTATTGCATCCTCACTACCTGCTTCTCTTTTATACTAGGTCAAAGGAAAATAAATTTATTTAACAAGTTCTCATTGAAAAAAAATCTGTTGATTATCACTTTATGAACATTGAGGAATGATTGTGGGATTTGTTAGTTAGTAATTTTCAAGTATCAGAAGTAGACGGATGTTTTTATAATTCTTAGTCTCCCATTTTCCACTCTTAAATTAGAGATTTCTTTTTTTCTAAACTTCATAATTGGCAAGATAGCTCATATTTTCCTTCAGCTAGTCCCCTGAATCCTTTTGATCAATTTTCATGAGGATGTAGAGGCACAAGATGAATATTTCAATTCTTTCTTTCACAGTGGCTTGTGCTTTATCACACTTCTCCAATTTATTGGGGAAAAAAAAAAAATATCTCAGTGAATCTTTTCAGTAAAAAGTGGAGCAAATGGGACTGTGAAAACATTTTCCCTCCTATATGTATCCATAATTTACTTTTCTTCCCACTAAATAATAATCCTATCTGCACATTTATCACTTCTAACATAGCCACAGACCCTACTATTGACTATTTTGTCCTTTGATGTAATTGTAATTGTTTTGGATGCTTCATAATATCTGAACATAAACCAAAGAAGAATAAATCTACCAAAGCTGCTAAAGCAAAATACATTTATCCAAACAATACAGCTTAGAAGACAAAAGCAAAGCTTTGGATTCTGTGGTAGACAGTAAAGTATCTGCCCATATATATGTTCCCAAATAAAGATATAAATGAATGTTCAGTGACACCATCCATTTAGTCACCTGCTTAGAAAAACACTCATTTCTTACAAATCTGTATCAGAAAAGCATTCTTCATTTCTGTCATCAAAAATATAAGTCCTAATTGAATTTGAATTAAAGAAGTACTTATAAATCCCTTAAGTGAATCAGTATATGAGTAGGTATCTTACTTAGTGTTATATATAAAGCTGGAGAGAAATTAAAAGTATCAATATTTATACTGTTTTCCCTTCTACCAAAAGGGCTGCTGTGAGTATTTGAAATGACAGTGTGGCCATTACTACAGCACCCCTCCTTGTTCCTGTACGTGCCCCTGTTTCAGCACTGTGTGAGCACACACACACACACACACACACACAAACACTTTGGAGCAGGCAGGGCCACAGAGTTACTAAGGCTTTTGTTTTTAAAATGATGTTCTACAGATTCATGCAACATTTTTAAGTTGAGTTGTAATAAGCTACATAAATCAATTCCAGGTTGTATTTACTGTGAGGGTCTTTGTTTTTTACTTTTGTTTTACAAAACAGAGGCTGCTTAGTGTGGAAGATGTGAACTGCATCTGCATAGACTGGAAAAGAGGCGCGAGATGTCAGTACACGCAGGCATCAAACAATGTCCGTGTTGTGGGTGCTGAAATAGCTTATTTCATAAATGTGCTTGTGGTAAGAATCTTCTGGTTATAAAGCTACAGTTATAATGGTGACTTGAAAGAAATAACAACTTGGGAACTTTCATGAATGTGAATGTTACTGGCAGAAAACCTTTTCTTCTACTCAGTGATCTATTTAGAAATTGTCCTGAAAACAGACTCTTTTTTTTAAAGTTGGAGAACTATGTCATAACAGCAGGGTGAGCCAACACAGGGATACATCCTCCTACAAGACAACCCCATAGTACAGCTGAACAGTTATCCCATGGATGTTAACAGATGTGAAATGTTCTGTAGTTTTAAATACACAGAGATAACAGACACAGCAAACTGCCTTTTCACAGAGACAAAACCTACCAGCCAGCTCTTAAGAATACCAGAAAACCAGCTGGCAGCCAGCAGCGGCTGGAGGATGACTGCTTTCTGGTGAGCAACACCACTGGGGGCTAAATGGGACCCACAGGTTGCACAGTGCCTAAAACTACCCAAGGTGCCACCTGCCCCCATTCTTAGCCAGCTTCACACAGGATGTGATGCTTGGTTTGAAGCCTTCTCTTAGACTAAAGTGCTTTCAACACACATTTCCCATAAATTACTCTAAATAGACAGTACACTGAGTCTAGGAGTGCTCAGACCCACGGCTCACACTCTGTATCTGCATTGAAGCCACTGAATTACTGTTCAAAAAGGCCAAAGGCATCTCTTCTCTCATGTCCTCCTCCAGCTGCACGTGATGCCTGACCTGCCAGTTGTGACTCTTGGTTTTTGTCATCAAAAATAGATGAATTTGAATTGAAGAAGTACTTTTAAGTCACTCAAGTGAATCAGTACTTGAGTAGAGCTCTTATTTATGCATGCATGCAAAGTTTGATAGAAATTAAAGTATCAGTGCATATATTGTTTTCCTTTCTACAAAAATAGGACCCAGGCTGAATCTTGTAAGTCAGATAAGCATCCTGTGACTCTTAATGTGTTTAGAATGTAAAATGGATAAAGAGCCTCTGTTGATAGAACTGTCTAGATCTATTCCACCCTCCAAATGAGGGCAGCACATGAATAAGGAGCTTTGAAAAAACTATGTACTAGACATAAGCACCTAAACTGGCAAACAGATGTTGAAATCCCATAGGGGTTCCTGAGTCTGTAGTCAAATGTAAAGCCCATTTTTGGGCTTCAGCCCATTTTTGCTCTTCCTTCTTGCTGATGAAAACAGATACAGTAATAATTGTGTCCCTATTTTCTCAGGAAAAATACAGTTACTCCCCAGCCGACGTTCACATAATTGGCCACAGCCTGGGAGCACATGTGGCAGGTGAGGCTGGCAGGAGGCATCCAGGGATTGGAAGAATAACTGGTAAGTCAAAGACATATGTCACAGCTCCTACTGAAGACACCACTGCTTAACAAAACGTTGCTGTTCATTTTCTCTTATCATTGCATCTGACTGTGGGCTGCAGTTTAGACAGGGGTCATTTGGACATTGCAGAACTTAGACTCTTCTTACAAAATGCTGTGGAGTGGTGCCCTGGTAAGTGTGGGAAAACAGTCACTGTGATGATTATTTTGCTTGCAAAAAAAGTTTCCACCGTGAAAAAAAGGCTCTATGCAGCTAAAAGAACCAGAAGTCCCCCTGCAATACATCAGCTGACTTGCTGATAAACACTGGTAGTTGTGGCAGCCTTTCCAGAGCTTGCTTTCTGGTGCTCCAACCTGGCAGCATCACCGTGAGGACCAGCACTAGCTTGGACAGGACAGGAGCAATGCTGTAACATGACGATTCCATTGTCACTGCTGAACTCACAATAACTAACATACAATCAGAACCAGCTTCAGCTGCCACAATGTTTTTTCCTAATGATTTGCCCAGCAGTAACATAACAAAACAGACCAGGGAAGTAGTCCCTACCTTTCTTCTAGCAGTTTTTCTCCTGCTATTTTCATTTTTCATTAATCTGGCCTCTTGTATAGCAGCACATCTAATGCACAACATCCACGGCTTGCAGGTCCCTCCAAAGCATGCCAGCAGCAGCACAACAGTGAGCAATTAGGTATTTTGTACTGTGATTTTGCTAACAAATGTCATTTTCCAAAAAAGGGTGGATTAATCCCAACATTTCAGAAGCATTGGACTAAACTTTTTGATATATCACCCATTATCACCTTGCTTTGCTATGTCTACATAAACATTTCACCTAGTAGAATACATTAACTGGTTTGTTTGGGTTTTTTCTATGTCCAGCAAACTTTCTAAAGTTTTATTTCTTCAGTTAACTGTTGAAACACTACATGTCTCTATTTCCTTGGCAGCAAAAATTGAGTCACATAGGATTATATCATCTGTCCAGAGTCAAACAGACTTACTAAACTGCACTGAAAGTCAGATTTCAACCGAAATCCCTTTCTTTTCTCTTTTTCTTTGTTTCTCGAGGGAGATCACAGGCATCATGTTTATACAACCCGCGTCAATTTGATATAATGGATCAAGTCTCCATGACTATGGGCCAGAAGTGTTTTCATCTTCCTTTTGATCCAAAGCCATTTTTTCATTTTTTTCAATACCCTTTGTCTTATAATCTGCTCTCTACCCACACTATCTGAGAGCAAATGACTCTTGAAGGAGCCAGTCTGGAAGGCTTAAACGATCATTCACGGTATCCCTGCACTGGAGAGCCCTCATCTTTCTTAAACTGTTTAACTGACTCTTTAAAAAAACAAATAGCAAACAGACACATTCATTGCTATATGAATGCATTTCTCAAAAAAGATATTCCAGAGACCTCACGAAGTAAAGATGCCATCTTGATTGTTTTAAAACCTCCAATACTCTCCCAGAGAGCAAAACTTAAAAGTATTATCATCTAAACTTGTGAATCTGTCACTCCTTTCTCAACACACAAGTAACTCCCCTTGCACTCTGTATTCTTTAGCAGTTTTTTTACTGTATTCAGTGCTTCAAGAGTTTAAAGCTATGGGCTTCATGTCTTTATTCATTATGCAGGCAGTGCCAAGGGCAGCATGCATTAAGCAGAGTGACCTTTCATGCACAAAAGAAAATTTTTGATATTATTAAGACAGCCCTTTTCAATTGTTACTTTTCCTTGGGGATTTCAGGCTTAATGAACCTTGGACTATTAGTCTACAAAATTCTGTCTAAAACCTGAATGAAATCTGCTGCCCAGGGACTACAAGGGATGCAAGCATAAGCTAGTAAAAATTGTGCAATTTGCAAGACCTTACAAGCTCCTGAAATTGCCACAGCAATTAGGGAAAAATGTTCTGTTTTCTGCTAGGATCAAACCGGAAGATCATCAATTCAAAACCAGATATTTTTTTCTAAAATCTGACTAGAGCCAGAAGCAGGTGGGATGGTTTCAACACCTCCAACCACACTGGGTGCTATCAGCATCAATTCCTGTCTGAGTACTCAAGCAATTTACCCTAGAAACCATGCAGCTAGATCAGATATATGGGATGCAGACACAGAAACCTCAATTCGAGCAACATTCCTGAAGGGAAGTTCAATTTAAAAAAGAAAAAAAAAAATCTATTCAAGTGTTAGGATTCAATATTGATGTAAACCAGTAAAATTTAATAGGTTTCACACAGGTAACCCTTTCTCCTTCCAGCGTGAAAAGCCACTTGGTAAGTGAGAGTACACATCATCATTTTTTTTAAGCCTATACTACTTAGATGTAAGGAACCATAAGCACCTATATATGTGATCTTCATTATATACAATCATTGTGTTATGTAAGTGATACATCTGTATCTCTTTGTCTATACATAACACTACTCTGTTTCTTTCAGGATTGGACCCTGCTCAGCCTTATTTTCAAGGCACTTCAATTGAAGTAAGACTGGATAAATCTGATGCAGATTTTGTTGACATTATTCACACAGATTCTGCTCCCACAATCCCCAATTTAGGTGAGTATTCAGCTCTAGGTATTAATACCAAATTATTTATGCCCTGTAGCATTTAAGTATCTTGTTCATAAAGAGTCAGTTGTGCTGGGTGGTGCATTGACACAGAACAAACACACTGCACTGGTCACTAACTGCTCATATCCTAAAATATTAAGCACAGATAAATTTCAAGCTAGCAGCTATGAGCATGAGACAATATTAATTTAAAAGGTGCTTACCCTTGCTTTAAATGCTTCAGGTTTCGGCATGAGCCCAGCTATAGGACACATTGACTTCTATCCAAATGGAGGAAAGCAAATGCCAGGGTGTGGGAAGAACCCTGTTTCACAGATTGTAGATCTTGATGGCATCTGGGAAGGTAAGTATGTTGATTACATTACAAATTCAGGGGAACACCACCCCTCACAATGTAATTGACTTAACTTTTCTTATTTCAGGTGGCTTGCATTAGCTTTCAGTGTTCCCACCATCAATGGCACCTGCAGAATGCAGTGAAACTCTTAATATCCTTGAAACACCCCATTTTCCAGAGCTTATTAAAAAATAAACAAGACTAAGAGTTTGCCTCTGGAAAATGAATCTCCTTTAAAGTATCTAATAGCAAAAACAAAAGTTACTGAAACTGTGCCAAAAATTCTGAAGGGTCTGTAACAACACATTTCACTGTTTCTATTTAATTGCCCAGCAGCAGTACTGGGTGGAGTGGAGCAATGATGCTCATAGATACTTCTGTTAGGGTAGCTTCAGCTGAAATACCCTTGAGATAGATGAATTAACAATTTACTTTTTTTTTTTTAATTTCCTATTACAATCTGGGTTGGGTTAAAGCAATGCCATTGTTTCTGTTTTTAGTCAGCTAAAAAAAGATTGACACGTAGCTGCTCAAATACATGGTTTTTGGTGTTCTTCTATGTGACTCTATTAAGAGCTTTAAGTATTAGAAAATGCCCACAAACTACCCAAGATTTCTGCTCTAGAGATTTTTCAGTATATTATCTGAGCTCTTACATTAATGAAAATAAACACCATAAACCCTGAGAATTCCTGACCTTACTGGTGACTTTTTCTCCAGGTTTTATTCAATGCAGGCATGACTTTTTTTCCTAACTTTTTGTATGTTTTATTTTGTTTTTTTGATAGAGTAAACTTGTTACCAATAGTGGGGAATTAAAGCATAAAAAAATAACTTTGTTGTAGATGATCTTTTTAACTTAAAGTCAGGAAAATTCAGGCAACACAAAGGAAAAGAATATATTAATTATTTTAAGAGTCTCCCTTCCTTAAGCACCCCCCAGATAATAATGTTTTGAAGTCCTCAGCAGGAGCAAATCATCACTGCCCTAGGAAGTTCACTACTAAATACTTTTCATTTGGTTTTCTTTTGTTATGGTAATGTAACTGTTGCCTACAAAAGACCTGCTTCATGCAGTTGTCGAGTCTATTGTGAAACTCAGTCAGAATGCTTGAATAAGTGTTTGTGAGGGGAGGGCAGGGGCTGAGCTGAGCTGCAGAGTCTCCACAAAACGTTTCAGGTTTGTATTTTATACCTGTTGAGCCAGTGACATCCCTTAGAGCATCCATTCATTGCAAAAGCCAGCTTCAAACCTTACCTTTGATAGTCCAGGTGCAGTAACAAGCCCTTTCAGGAGGAATGATGCATCCCAATGATGTGGGAAGGTCTGTGCCAGTATATTCCCTTGAATGGTAACTGCAGGAAGAACTAACCTTGGAACATCTTTTCACAGGAACTCGGGATTTTGTGGCTTGCAATCACTTGCGGAGTTACAAGTATTACTCCGACAGTATTATCTACCCCGATGGATTTCTCGGCTATCCTTGTGTTTCATATGATAATTTTGAAGCAGTAAGTAGTTCTCTGAGCCACAGGAAGGACCACAGCAAAACCAGTGATTCTTAGCTGTATAACTGAAATTCAGTTTATTTAAGCTTGCCTGCACTTCATGACTGTATCCATAAGTGTCCGGCATCCTACATTATTATAGCTTGTGCAGCTGACGTGGGTTAAAGTAGAGGACAACAACAAAACAGGGACATCCTTGTTTCTGTGCTGATGTGACAGCCCTGAGGCACTGCTGGGGCTAGTGTGGCTTCCCCAGGTCTGCTCTGCTGCATCAGACTGGGGAAGGGGTAAGGAGGAGTGCCTGTCCCTGTAATCACCAAATAGATTTATTTATCAAACAGCAATGTGTGGAATCCCATAGCGTAGCAGGGGAGCTTGCAAACACAGCTTAAATGTCTGCTGTTCAAAACAAGAAGTCATAAAATAATGTGTGATGACCTGCTGGGGTCAGTCCATGATCACAGTACTTTAGAGACTTAGTTGGGCACCAGGGACAAAGCACAATGGTTTACGGACCAAGGTCAGGAAGCTGTTCCCTGTCCCAGACTAGGAGATAGGAAACTATCAGGGAGGTAGCAGGCTCATCATATCCTAGAGACAGAGTTATAAGCTTACCTAGTGCTTAGATGGATCTTTACACATTCTGAACAGCTGATAGAAATCACACTTCTCAGATCACTTTGGGAGAAGGTGACTACCTGCTTCTGTCACCATAGTAGAAAGCTGCTCTCATTGTTTTCAAGACAAAGCCTTTGTTTACCCAACCTGAAGGTATAAGGAGACATCATTCTTTTTCTGGAAGGGACATCTCCTCTCTGCTCTCGTTCAAGACTACTCAAGGATGTCACTGATGTGGCTAGCTTGAGCTAAAAAGCATGAGAAAAAACACAGAGCCCTGAAAAATCAGATCCTTTGAGAAATTTGGCTATTTACATGATCATTTTTCAAGTCACAGAAAGGGTTACTTGAAATTTGTTGGTCTGATAGAGGGTGGGTATGTAAGAAATAAGTGCTAATTATTTTTTATCTTGGCTGGCTGGCTGATTCATTAGGGTTTTTTGTTGTTTTTTTCACTAGGGTAGCTGTTTCCCATGCCCAAAAGATGGATGCCCAAATATGGGTCATTTTGCAGATCAATACAAAGACAAAATTAAAACTAATTTCCTGAAACTTTACCTGAATACAGGAGAGGCCAAGGATTTTCCTCGTGAGTTTCTATTGCTTCCATTGTTTCCTACGCCTTGTAACCAAACTTTTTTATTTTCCTGTTTTACAATTAATTTTAACAGAAGCAGATCTCATAACAGTGCAATGGCTCTTCAGCCCTTCATGGTGAAGGGTCTAGAGCAGAAGTTTTATAAGGTTTATCCTGGAGAACAGGAGGCTCAGGGGAGACCTTCTCACTTGCCTTGCTTTGAGAAGTGGATGGACCAGATGAACTCCTTTACAACCTAAATTATCCTAATGTCAGCTGTCACAAGACAGTTCTTCCTTCACAGAACCAGAGGGAGAAGAGCTGCTTTTGCTAATTGCATGCTAAAAGAAAGTGTGCCCCCCCCCAATTATTGTCCTTGAGCTTCAGAGTTTTTGTATGTTCCTTCTACACTGCTTAAATTCTGATATGTATCAGTATTTATTCATAACACTGTCTTCTTTATGACTTCACTGTATATGAAAACCTTCATGGTCATAATGCTGAGGTCTACACTGTGTTTACCATGTTATGGACTAGCACAGAAAGTAATATAAATGTCTATCCATTTCTCATGTTGATATCATTAGAACATAAAGACATACATGACTCACTGGTGCTTTGTATTTGTTTTGAACGATTATAATTCAAGGAAGACCAATGAGCACCAAGGTTCATGTGTGAGAGCATTAAACTAAGCTCTTTGAGTCCAACAGCCTGGGATGCACCCTTGAGCTGAAAGCAAAGGGCAGTGATAATTTTCTTTTGCTTTCAACTACAGCTAACAGACAAAAAAAACCCCAACAAACTAAAAATTGGTGTCATAGAGACTATTTCTCTCTGGGTACAATCAAGCTTACTGTATTTTTTCTGTGTAGTTTGGAGGTACAAAGTAACAGTGACTCTCTCTGGAAAGCATAAACAGAAAGGCTATGTCAATGTTGCCCTGTATGGAAGTGGTGGGAACACAAGACAGCACCAGGTCATCAAGTAAGTTAAAAATTCTATAGAAAAGAAACTTCTCTTCTAGAGTTATAATTAATTCTAGTTATAATTAATTTTGTTTAAATAGGTCTTATTTTAGAAATCAAATTTGACCCTTAATATAAATGCAGCAACAGTTCACTCACTCTGGGTTTACATTTGAAGGGAGAAGGTTAGAATGCAGGATTTGAAAATGTTAAAATTTGGTGTTGCTTGTTTGCTGTCTGACTAAGGTCATGTGGGACTAGCAAAGTTCTGATCTTTTCGTCTTTCTCAAGCTTGTAAAATGTTGCTGCCACAGCTGCTTACAGCTAAAGCTGCCTCATGATTTACTATATAAATATCTAGGTTTTCTTGCTCGTGACTTTGCCTGCTTACACTGAAGCTGCTTGCTTGCCTCATGTGGGTTTGTTTAATTGCATTTTTCTTTTTTGGTTTAACTAAAATGTCTGAAATGATGAAAATGATTGGGTTTTTGGGTTTTAATTTCATTTTTTTTGTTTATTAACGGCTATGTCGCTTCCACTTTTCCAAAAAGTACTTCACATTTGGCAGCAGGTGTTTCCTAGGAGCTGATCCCAGTTTGCAGGCATCCATGCATTCAGCTGAGATGAGGCTGCCAGTACCAAGTGCCCTCCATCACTCTCCAGCTGCCAGTTGCAGGGCCTGTGTCAATTGCTGGAAGTCACTTTTTTTCCCCAGCAAATCTTGATGTAACCAACCAGGCACCATTGTGGATGCAGCAAAGTAACAAAAAGTCAAAGAGATTTTGTCCTGTCTCTCATTACTCCCACTACCATGAGCCTTTTAATACAGAGTAGAGCAAACATCCTCCACTGAAGGCTGATGAATCAGAAAGTGCAAAGTTAGGGGAAGGGATAAAAATCCTGCCTTTCTCATGAAGCTGCTTAAAACTATAGAGGTTTCCTCTGGGTGGTTCTGCTGGCTCCTCTGCTTTTTTTCCCCCCTCTTTTATCTCTCAGGTCATGTCTACAACAACAGATACGCAGTGACAAAAGTGTCAAACACTCAAATGTCTCTTAACTTCACAGAGCAAGGGAAAATTTAAGAAAGCAGATCTGCACCTTCAGAGCCTGGAGGTGGGAAGGGGCAAAAGTGAGGATCAGGGAAGCATTGTCACATGTTCAGTGAGATGTAGGAGCTGAAGCCTTTATCACTTCTCAAACTGCTGCCATTTGGAGCTTCCTATATTGATATGATGTGAGCTAAGTAGCCAGATTATAAACAAGAATTACAGAAGAGCAGATGCACATTTGGTGCCACAGTGCTGCAAGTGTGCGAATCTCTGCTAGAGAGCCATGCTGAGCCATTGGCAGATAATCCTTTTGGCCATCCCAAACAAATCAAACATCTGTAGCGTACAAATTAATGAAGAGTAAATGAAAATTTCATTTCTGTGCAAAAAATTCTGCCTACGTAAGCAACAAGGAGCAAGCTCTACCTTCTCCATAGGGACTGTGTTATAGCTGGGTCTTCATTGTGAGGTGTGACTGCTGCACATCAGGCCTACCTGCCCTTGCTGCTTCTGACAAACACTGATTTGGGATGAATTACACTGGAAAATTGTCAGTAATCTTTTTACCATATAATAAGGTAAACATTGTCTCTCTGCTAACTTTCTACTCGCTACCACAGCCAATCAGTTGACAGGAATGGTAATTAACATTACATGCTAGCATGCCTCATATCTATAAAATGCTGTTTTTCACAGGGGAACCCTCAAACCAGCCAACACTTACACAAGCTTCATTGACGTAGAAGCTAACATCGGAACAGTTACAAAGGTTAAATTTCTTTGGAACAACAACTGGTTAAATCCGACTTTTCCTAAACTAGGAGCTGCAACTATCACAGTACAATCTGGAATAAATGGAACAGAGTAAGTCTATGCATTGTGAAAATCTTGAAAGTTACTTGGGAAGATAGGTGACAAAATTATATGTGGGGTGAATGCATTTTCACAAGCACCTGGAAGCTTCTCTTAAACAGCTAAATGCAAAGTGGAGGGAAAGAGGCTAAAACCAATTTCTCTAGACTGTGGAATATGCCTGGGATGTTCAGCTTGCAAGCAGCATGATTTACTGATCTAGTTTTACTCTTTATACTGGACTTTTTAAAACAAAATCGCTTATTTGCTAGGTCAGGTATTTTATTTTATCCACCCCATGAGTGGGTATCTAGAAGAGGAGGTACAGTATATGTTTTAGACCCATATACAAATACACAGTTAAAATGCCATCACTTAGAAGACAACATGGAAGATGGAAAGTTTCACGCAAAGTAAAATGGTTACAGCCCAGCAGCATTACCTTTAAGCAGAGATCCAAGCCTAGTTGTACTTCCTATTCACACTGCTGACAAAGTGCATTCTTGTAGGTAGGCACTCACTCTTCTTTCAGCCCATGGGTTTTGCACAAGTGCTTGTGACCATCTACATAGTGATGCACGAGATCTGTTAAACAAACCAACCAAACAAACAAACCAAAACTGTAAAAGTAAAGGAAGATAGGGAGTGAACCAGAATAAACACAGTCTGCCAATGCTTTCCCCAGCAGTAATATTTCAAACTTAAGAGCTCAAAGTGTGTTGTGTCAAATGACAAATCAGGTTGATTTATAGTACAAATAATAAAAATCCCTGTATAATCTCAACAAAGGTTGACAACCCAACGTTTTGTTTTGTTTTCTTCAGATACCGTTTCTGTGGTTCTGAGACAGTGAGAGAGGATGTTCTGCAGACTCTTACTGCTTGCTAACAGCACATATTAGACAGACCAAAACCTTGCTGACAATAAAAGCTACTCATGCATGAAACACTGGAGTCTACAGTCACTGAAGTTATAACACTGGTGATGTCTACTGGGTGTTTTTTTGCTGGTTTGGGAGGTGGGGGTTAAGTCTGTGGATAGCTCTCTATACACAGAATTTTTAGAGTAGCTTTAGGAGTGAATGAGGCAAAGCCTGTTGAAAGCATCCCCTGATTTCATCTTATTTCAAAATCATTTCAGACAAGAGGAAGAAAGGGGCAAGCAAGTAAAAGAATTTGGCTTGTGACTTCTGCAAAGTACCAAGAGAAAGCAGAATTGCTTGTGAGTCAGACAGGAGAGGATTAAGAAAGATGATGTTCTTAATCAAACCAAAGGCTAAGACCAGAATTAATGTGAGGTAAAGATGAAACAAATAGGAGGGCAAGTGCTTACAAAATGAGGACAGAAATTTAATTTTAATTACCTGTGAGAGATGGACCAGTGAACATGATGGCAAACAGTAACATGTTTTGGTGTTAATGCTGAACTAAGTTTGTGGCATGCGATCTGGACAGAATTAATGTGAGAAAGCTGCTTAGCAAATTTCAAATGTCAGTAAAGTTTCACTAAAATACTTAGGAACAATCACCAAAGTGTCCTGAAATGCCATATGCTGGCCCTTCAGCCTTGAACGAAACTGCCAGATGGTGTGGTCAAAACAGGTAATGCAATGAGGGAGTTGCTTCTTTCCCTGCTTTCTGATAATCACATTCATCTGAAGTGTGGATAGTTCACAAGTTCATTTCTGTCCCTACGTAAACCTGTCTTGGCTCCCTCATCTGCAGCTGGAGAAGGGGGCTGCTGTTCCTCTGCTGCCAGAGAAACCCCATCCTCACTGAAAAACTCCCCAGAACTGCTAGGGCTGGGAAATCTACTGCTCCTCCAGACCTTTTGTCTTCAGCAGTTTCTCTTAAGGTTCCCCAGAACGGGGCACTCTGCTCTTTCTGCCTCTTTGTGTGACCTTTCTTCCCCCGGAATGTCTTGTCCCGAAGGATGTCAATCCCCTAGCAAGCCTTCAGATTCCTCTTGCAGTAGTGGAAGTTGAAAGCAATTGATTCTGTGTTGGAGCATTACTCTTCTAATGCAGAAGAAAAAGCAGTCAAATTAATTCAGTGCACTCTGACAATGATGGGAGGCAGAGGAGGCTGTAAAGATTAGAAAAAGAATCATCAGCACTGAAGATTGGCAACCTGTGGGCATGCTCAGAGCTGGGGTAAGTTTCTTATGTGAAAATATGTGTTCCTTGGTTTAACCCAAGTGAAGAGACTGCCCCAGCAATTTCAGGTTTAGTCAGAGATGTGCAGGTTTCCTTTTATGTCTAAAAACCTTCTAAATTGCACTTGTGCTTGTTGCTGAGACTGAAAGGGACTACTCAGTTGTGGAGCACAGTATGAACCAAATTTTGATCTGCAAAATCACTGGTGTTTGCATCCCTGAAACTTTGACCTAGGGAGAGGATAATAAGGAATAAATATATGAATTTGTAAAGGGGACACCCCTTGTTACGCTGTCATAGATGTGTGGGGCATTAAAATGTTAAGCCAATTTCTGGTCCAATTTATCTGAAGAGATAAAACCAGATGTTTTTCACCCTGTCAGTATTACTTTTGTCATCCCCTCATTACATTGCTTCTTTTCTTGTGCAGCTCCTCGTGGCAGTAGCAAGAGCAGCAAGTGCACAGTGAAGTTTGTTCGGTGTGTTTTCTTCCCAGCCTCACTGTCTGTGAGGGACTAACACTTATTTTGGCCCCAGTTTTTCCCATATGTGGTCAGCCTTACAGTGGTAGAATAAGAGAGTAAAGCGTAATAAGTTCAAGGATGTGAATTGTTTGTCCTGCATCAGGCTGTGGTAAGTCCAGTTTTGGGTTGGTCCTGCAAAGCCTTTCTCTGCTCTCCACAGCTGTATGGCCACAGCTGTATAGGAGACAGTGGATTCAGCTGAGGGATTTTAAATGTTTCCCTTCATTTGTGTCGTCCAGTCTGAGGAGGAATGCACATCCCCTTTTCAGGGAGATAAATGGTTACAGGTTTATTCAGAGGATGCACAGCCACAGACACGGGAGCTGGCATGTGATGTTTGGTTTCCATGTACCCCGTGTCCCTCTGACATCACCTGCTTCCTTCTGCCTTGATTGTCTCTCCTAGAATTTGGCTTCCTGATCTCAGTACCTCCTGCTGCAGAAATCTCAACAGGGTTATTAACTTCCTAACACTGCAGAAGAGTTTCTCCTTTGTCTTTTTTTCCTTTACCTTAGAATAACCAGATTCTAGCCTACACAATTGTTTTGACAGTCATGATATTCTCTGCATTATCCTCTGTCATAGCCACTTCAGCAGCCCATGTAATTTTAACAAACACCTAACAGAATCAAGACGTTAAAGTTGACAATAGCATAATAAAAAGTCTCTTTTTAATAATGAACTGGAGCTGCCGTCATCTTATTTTAGCAGAGTTAAATCTCCCCCCCCCTTCTCAACCACTTTACAAAGCTATTACATAAAATGCAATGTTAAATGAACAACAAATTACTTTCCCTTTAGCTAGCTTTTAATGCTAATGGTGCTATTTATTCCTGACCTTTTGAAATATTAGATTTTTTAAATGACAACATAAAAAGAATTCTTGTTTGAAAACGCAAGCGACTTTAAACCACATGTTATTACTTGTAAGTATAGCATGCACATGCATCATTCATTTCAGTGTCCCATTTATGGCTAATTGGTATATATTTCAGTTGACATATATTGTTCTCCTGCAAACGTGTCAAATTCCTTAACGATGTCGGTGACAAAAGCATAGTGCTTGAGATATATAAATTATGCTCTTTACCATATAATCATTCTTATCTATTGGGAATGCTATTTGTGACAAATCATGTTCAAAAATACAGCCTAAATTGATTATTTTTTTAAACTTTAATATCACACCATTCATGGCAAGTCTTTGATTGAACCTTTAAATGTAGAAATGTTTTGATTTTTATCTGCATCATTTTGTAGCTTTTGAAAAGCTCACTTTATTTATTACAGGAAGAGTAACACAGCGCAGATCTTAAAATGTATCTTTTGTTATCAGCATAAGAAAACAAATGGGCTATAATTGCGGATATGGAATGAGTAATTTGGTGAAAAACGCTTTGCGTTGTAGTTTAGGTTTTATAATTCCTGCCAGAAATTGCTTTTATTTTGTTGGTGGCCAGCATTGCAATCAGAATTTTAAATACGGGAGCTACTTGGGCCACATATTTTTATTATATTGTACTTTGCCATGTGCAATGTATTTCTCTCCTATATTACAAACCATCTGAGAACAGTAAAAAGAAATTGAAGATTTCATGTGACTCTAATTATTACTGAGATAGAGCAGTGCTCATTGTTGTCTTTAGACAATGCTGTCTATAGTCATTACTTTGCTCCATAAATCAGTAGGATAATGAGGTTCTATCTTTCAAGAAATATTTGAGTGCATCTTAATTTGGCATTGATGAATTCTCCTTCCTGAACCTCTTGAGGGTTTTTTTTAAATCTAGTTTGTCATATTAGAGCTTTCATCACCTATCCACAGTTGACAGTGTTATGTACACATATTTATTTCCATACCTTTCTGGGATGGGTCCTCAGAGACTGCAAATAGGAATTGTATGATGTTATGCCCGAAGGCTATTTTGTTCTTAATTTGAGTGTAAATCACAGGCTACTTTGCCACACCCTCATACTTCAGAAATATATACTCTTTATGAAAAAGAAACACAGCTAAACTTGTTAACATCTTGTTACTTACAATAAGAGTTTCTTTGAATAAAAAGATATTTAATTGAAGAAAATGCCTTCTTTTGACAAAGAAATTATCTAAGTCCAGATACCCTTTTTTTTTTTTCCTCTGCAAACCCTCTCAAATTTGGTGACAATGAAAGGGTAAAATGCATGAGCATTCTTAATCAGTCAGAACAGAAGGCTTCAACAGAGGGCAGAGGAAGAAAGGAGAAGGTCGATGTGATGCTCCCACAGCCCTGAATAAAAAAAGTACTAATAGTGGCCTACATGTCACTTACTTCTAAATTGTGCCTGTACACAAACAGAAACAAGAGGCAAAGTAGTCTATAAATTAGTCTAAATGTTGTATTCAGTTACACAGTAACAATTGAGTGGCTACCACACTTACTAGCAGATTGAAGACATGCATTATGAGAGACCCAAAAACAAAACTTGCATTCAAGCCCCTCTTTGTTCTACAGCCCATGTAATTATTGTTGTGGTACATATCCTATGAAAAAATCTTACCTTTAATTGCAGAAAGTGGATAATTGCTTCACATCAAACCAATTAGGGAAATGAAGGGGAAGAAAAGGGGATCTAAACCTCCAAAGCAATGCATTTTTTCACATAGTAATTCATAATATTATAATTCTGCATAGAATTTTAGACAAACATAAATCTTACCTGCTTTCATTAAAACTACCAGTAGTGAACAATACTGGTGGCTTGGGTGCCTCTGTTTGGGATGTGCAGTTTCAGAGTTTGAGTTCCCCTGGGAGTCCTGGTTATCCTCTTTGGAAAGTGAAGTATCCTGTGAGAGTGGTACCATTTCTCACTCAGAAGAGGTTCTTCATGGAGGAGCAATAGAGTCATCACCTTAATTATATGGGATGCAAAACACATAATGAGCATGTCTATGTCTTGTCTGAGATGATGCAAGAGCAGAAGCTGTCCCCTCCTTGTCTGAACATGGCGCTCTGTGCTTGCTGACTGAAGCCTAAATTGGGCTACAGCAACTTCCAAAGGAGCTGCTTAAAAATAAACCTAAGCTCTTGTGCTAGACTGACAACCTTTTTCTTACTGTACTTAATTCCTTGTTCAAACACCAACCATCTCTCATTCGTTGAGGGAATAAAAATCAACAGGAGAGAAGTGCGAAAGAGGTTCTCCACCACCTACAGCTCTCACCAAGGCTGCTGTCAGTGCCTTAGGAGGGTCTGTGGCCTGATCACACAACTCTCTCCAACTTTTCTCATCTCCCCTTTGCTTGCAGTTTGGAAACTGGTGCCATCTGACTATTTTATACCCCTGTAAAGGCACAGTAAATTCAGTGGGGAGTCAGAGAGGAGGATGTGTTTGCTCACTCTGCAGTCATCTGTCTCCAAACCCACATCTCCCACAGAACGCAACGAGGGAGGCTTTGGGAAGTTTCTCCACTGCATTAAAGAGAGTCTGTGGATCCTCAAGCTTTTGCTTTAATTCAAGAAGGAGTCAAAATGTCTTTGCTGTGTCATGAAAATGAGCCTCTCAGTTCCTCCACCTGAATCTGAATTACAAACCCCCTCCCGGTGGCTGGGACAGGAAGGACATTGAAGGGCAGCTCACAGCAGCAATGCTCCATTCCTTGCCAATTCTGAAGGGACAGCAACATGGCAGCACAAAGGGGACTATTTTTGTTGTAAAGGATGCTTGTAGGGGATTAAAAACTTCTTTTTAACCAAGGAAAATGTGAAGAGAAAAATGACTGCATTAAATAATTCTCATTTTGACCCACAGAGAAAGAGGTGCCTAATGAAAATATATGATCACGGACAGTGTGAAGGTAACTGTCTGATCAGATAATGGAATTGTTTTCAGTGATAAGAATGAATCCATTACTAATGCAAATAACGATAATAATTATAATTTGCAATACAGTAAAAATCACCTAGTCTACCTCCTCCTCTGACAGGAGACTGTATAATAAATTATAGGCTGAGAAAAAAAAAATCAAAGGGATAAAGGTTAAAAGATTAAAAAAAATTCTGAAACTTAAATGCTTAACAGAGAAGTCAAGACCTGAAAGCAGAAATTGGTGCTATTAAATAAAGCAATTGTGAAGAATGAGATATAATGGAATTGATTAACAAACCAGAAACTAAACGTTTCCTTGTATCACTACCTCTTGTCACAGATTTCAATAACTTTGAAAGAATAAAAAATTAAGAGTTGGTGTATAACAAGAAAATTAATTATTTAAATCTAGTTGAATATGCTAATAGTACTCTGGGAGGATGAATATAACTTAACACATAAAAGTCCCCCAGAAGGGTTCAATAAATTTGAGGAGTTTCATCAGTTGGTTTTGCTTTGCTTTGGTACCTGAAACAGGTCCACTGTTAAAGGGCAGATTTTTTGGGGGTTCTCATACCAATTCCATAATCTTCTTTGTTCATGTGAGGGCTTTTGGGCATGGAGGCAATGTGGAAAATGCTTCATTTCTCCCTTGTGGAGGAGTAGAATAGGGCAGATGAAACAAATCTTGTATTACAGAGTTTGCATTACTGAGAGGTGGTTTATTGTTTACAGCAATCCTGCGTGTTCCATCAGTTAAGCAGAGAGGAAACAGTGCTACATAAGGCTTTCCATACATCAGTGGCATCATACAAGTCATATAGATTTAAGTGATGGCACATTGGGAATCTACCAAGAGATCATGTGATTCTTCCACACCCATGAATTCTGAGTAAAATAGAAATTAAGTGACCGAGTCTAAAGCACCATCTTCCAACAGTCTTCAGTTAGATCCTAAGGGAGACTACTGTAACCAGCCCCTAATTTATAAGTGTGCGTTCTGATGGGAGCATATAAGATGACCTTTAATCAGTGTTTGCATAAATCAAAACCACAACATTCCTCAGCTACTCACATCACATTCCATTGTTTGTTGATGCTTTGCCAGGGCTTTCTGTTTTGTAGTGGGATGTGCACGAGTGCGCTGTGTACGTACACAGAACAACTTCAGCATCAGTTTCCAGACGTCCTTCCACCAATGAGATGCTTATCTGCAAGAAACCGGCATCCACTGTTTAATCCTCAAAGCTGCCAACAGAGCTGTAAAAAGATCACAGGTCTGTAAAATGTGATTGAAAGACCTGGGGTTTAATTAGAGAATTATATTCAGGACAAGCATGAAACTAATCCTTAGATGCATCAAAAGCTGTCAGGGCAGGAATGTGTTCTCTAGAGACACAGAGTTGACATTATATAATATATATATAACATATATATTCAGAAAGTTGAGGACAGTGAAACACAAACTGTGTGGGCAGGCAGCACCAGCAGCACCATTGCAGCATCACAAGCTTTATAACCAGGTTAAACAAATTGGGGGCAGCTTGGTAATAACTAATGTTGGTTTACATCAGGAAGGCAAGACACGGTTGAAGTCTGAGGTCCTTTCCAGCTATATGCATCTCCTGTGATGCTCTGCCAGAGCTACAATTGCAGTCAGCAAAAATACCGGATGAGTCTGCACAGAGAGAATAAAAATGGGAAAAAATCCTAAAGCCACAATTAATACTATACACTACCTGACTCTGAAGGAGACAAATGATAAATGCTTCCGTAGGATGTGATAGGTGTATTTTGGCAACAAGCCCTCAGTCCTGTAACACGTTTGATAGGTGAATGGCACTTTTTGATCTTCAGTCTCATGTGTCTCACCCCTAAGACAAAACAAAAGAACTGCAAATTAAAATTAGAAGTGTTTTGGAACCCCCTTAATCATGTTGCCTGATTCTTCAAATGTCTTACGCAATTATTAGACTTAAATGCTGACCTCGTGGCCCTGAGCTGACAAAATATCTATTCTCCCGCCCACCCATGGACTACTTGCTAAGGACTTTTCATGGACAAGGCAGCTAGTTGTGTGTTCCCGACACCCTGCAGAGTCCAGTGCCATCTGGGACCCCTGCTTACACGAGGAACATAGTGGGAAAATTATCTGAAGGAGGATGCTGTAACATTGTGGAAAAACACACCGAAATGCAGGAACCTCTGCAGATGTTATGCAGGACCAGCATCTCTTTTGCTGCACTCAGCTCTGCTCACAGTTAACTTCCCACAGCTCCACTCACTTTCAGAAGTTGACAGTCATCTAGATAAAGTGTGTGTATGTGAGCGTGTGTTGGTTGGGGGAAAAAGGCTGAGAAAATAGATCCATTATGATCATCACTAGATGAGAGGTAAAAGCTCTGTGAACAATACATCACATCAGGCTGTGGTGCTGCAACTGCAATCTTGGTGAGTGTTAGCAAATAGCTGGGATGGTGCAGGCACCGTATGGGGTGTACTGGTGTGGGGGAAGCATCAGGTCTGCATTGAGGTTGCTCTTTGTGCTACAGAGGAAGAGGATATGTTTGGTCTGGTGTCTGCTCTTATCAGCTGGTGGCAGACGGAAGTTCCTACTAGAGGTGCAGAGCATACTGCTCAGAGGGAAGGAAATACTCCTTGTTGTCCTTAGGAAAGGGAGCATGACCTTTCTAACTCCTTAGAATACTATGGTTTAATAAACTTACATCCACAGCTGTCAGTCTTAACACACTTCTATTTTGAAACCTTCTCTGTCTTCAGTTACTGCTGGAGCATGACAATGCCTCTGTCCTCCCACATCCAAATCCTTGTTACATGCCTCTTCAGCCCATTCCTTTGGTTTCCTCACACTCAATCCAGTATCCTCCTCCTTTTACTCGTTGGCTCTGCTGCAGCACACAATATTTCAGAGTAAGTATTTTTAATTTCTCCATGTTTATGTAAACTCACCTGTGGACACTGATAAAAGGATCCTAGCAGTTGCCATCTACCAAGTTCATAAAACAATTTTTTGCCATCACATTGTAGCAAACACTAGGTCCTAGTCTGATGACTTCTGCTCTAGACACAAAGCCAGTGCTCCTCAGATAGAGCATCTAGTAAACTTTTCCCTAGTATTGCAGTCCCTGAAAAATAGATACTACTACAGAATTATAGCCAACACCTACACGACTGTGTGTGAAACAAAGAAGAGACAGTACTTTCTGGTATGAAGAAAAATGTTTGCAGCTGACTCAATATAGTGCACTTAGTCCCTTTATATCAGTGAAGTGCACACTCAGCTGCTTTTGATATCCCCCTTAGTGATGCTGAGATAATCTTACCTTTTTTTAATCCATGAGCACATCCACATGCTAAGTCACAGATATAAAACCAGCTTTGTCATGAAATCCTACATCACAAACACACCATGAATGTCACCGCCTTCCAGAAGCTACTCGTCACTCCTGACATTTGCTGGGATACATTTTCAGGATGGCGTAAGACAGATTTTGCTGCAAGAAATGGATCTTTTCATCTGTGGAATTGCACAGGCTGTAGTACAAACTTCTTCCTTTGTTTGAATACCCACTTTGAGATCTCTAATTCGGAGGGGAAAAAAGCACAGAATTCTGCCCTTTCAATACCCTGTTGTCATGCTACAGAGGTCCCACCACAAAAATGATTCTTTTTCTTAGAGCAAAGCAAGGGATGGAATGAGAACTAATAGAAAAGTGTCTTCCTAAAAAATTAACTACAAGTTTTCCAACATCCATACCTAATGAGATTGGCAAATAACAGGCCTGAATCCCAGTAACACAAAGCATCTGCAGTTCTCACCAATTTATCCCACCTGCATCTCTTGAAAATCAGGCAGCTCTTGCACTGAGTATGGGCACTCAAAGCCCATTGTCCTCAAGACAGGTGTCTGGATGGTGTTTTAATGTAGCTGCTTGGAAAACTGAAAGAAGAGAATCTCTGGGGAAGGTGGACACTGCTGTCATAGAGGTTGATTTGTAAGTTGTTTTATTCCATGGCTGTTAACATGAAAACACCACCTGCAGATTTTGGGATTTATGTGATCTTGGTAGAACCAATAATTTATATAAACTCTTTCCAATCAATACCAGGTTGTAACTTTAAACACACCCATATGAGAAAACCTAAATCTTAGATATAGAAAAGTCCAGTGAAAGGACCAAATTGTGAATGCACATACATGAAAATCCCCTGGATATAAGAGCGATGCACTAGAACACTGAAAGCAAAATTTGGTTCTTAATGTGTCTCTGAAGACTGTAATTATATTTCCCATTGTACTAGTAACATTAATTGAATGTTTAGCTGAAATCAAGTTCATTACAAGTTAAATACAGTACCTAGCCTATTAGGATGGTGTTTATAATTATAGTCATAAAGCACTTGTAAAACATCTTCATTGCAGCAAATAGGTGGAAGTTGGGGTGTAGTGGCTGCTACGCATCTCAGTTCATTCTCCGCATCTTTGCACCTGAGCAGCACTGTAGGCCAAGGTCACACACACCACTGACCATCTCCAGAGCTTGTGACAACACCACTGACTTTGAGAGGGAGATGGCCTGCAATAGCTAGCAGAAAATATATGTCACAAACTATTAAGCAAGCCTTTTTTTAGTGCAGCTGCACCTCACTAAACATTCCTAGACCTATTACACAAACTAGAGATGTACAGTCTCATGCAAATGTATCTGGTCATCTGCCAGTTTATTGGCCTGACAATACGATTTTAACAATAAATCAGCTTTTGGCAAGGCCTAAGAGACTAAATCCTCTCTGACATAGCACTTTTTATACTTGATTTCCTGGGTCTCTCAGACCGTTATTACAGAAAATACCTGATCTGCTTTTGGCATTGGACATGGTCTAACTCCAACACATCCCCTTCTCGTTGCTACACAAACTTTGGTGGGAGTAATCACCAGCAGTGGACTTCTACCTCGGGCACGTAATGGACTCCCCCTAGAAAGTACACAAGTGAACTTTCAACGAATGTCTCTGTCAGAGAGCTGAGTGTGCTGCACAGGGACCTGCAAGCCCTTGGCAAAGAGTCCATGTGTCCACACATCTAAAAGATTGAAGACATCTCAGAAGCAGTACATATGCTCAGTGTCACTTGTGCTCAGTTACATGAAAAATAATCCAAATGCAAGTATAACCTCTTAGCCTTTCTCACTTTCATAATAAATTAGGGGGTGTTTTATAACCTTTTTCATAAAAGTAGTAACACCTACACAGAAAAATTAGTTTTATGGTATTTTATTTGACATGATTGAAGACACAAGAACACTCAAGATACAATCCAGACAAGTTGTGAACAGCTCCAAACATCAGTGAAATCTGAATTTATCTTGCACAGAGGTGAACAAGACCACAATGGTTGTTTCATAATATAGTTTTAGACTATTTCAAGCAGGTGAGTACTGTGACGTTATGCCCAACAACTTTTATACTATTCATCTGCTTAAGCCACTTCATATCATAAATATGCAGCTTATCTTGGCGGTTAATTCTCTGCAATATGTAATTAGCCTTCTCATAATAATGCATTAAAACTCCTGTATATAAATATTGGTATGTTCATACCAACGTAAACTGTCCTAACCACAACTGCACATTTATCATATTCTAGCACAATTAATCATTCCATCACAATTAGCTGCTAACGTTCAGCCTAGAGTTAAGTAGCTTGGACCCAAACTTGCAAGTTGCTGCTTAGAGCAGAACTTCTGCCAAGACCGTCTGCTTTCCCTAGGGACAGCAGGCCTTGTCTTTTCAACATCAAGTTGCACAATGTCATCTGAAACCCCTACCAAATAAATGTTCTGCAGGAAATCCTGCAAAAGTATCAAAACTACTATTCTAAAAATGACTCATTTCCAAGTAAATTTCATATTAATTTTACAGCCTAACATCCTTTATCAAAGTGGGCATCCACATGCCACTTACAGTGTAAAGTCTTAACTGGGCTATAGACTACAGACCACAGCATAATTTTCTACTTACAATTCTAATTCCTTAGACAAGCTAATTTTCCATTCTTAGATTTAAAGAGGGCAACAGGGACAGCTGGGAGTTTGTGCAGTAGCTCAGTGCTCTGCAAAGATAAGCTTGACAGTGCTCTCATCAGACGGAACAAGGAAGTGCAAAATTATGCAGACCACATTTTACAGTTACAGTGAAGTAATTGCAGCAGCAAACCCCTGCTTGGATCCAGATGGGATCTTACAGAAGGCGGAATAAGAGAGGGTAGAGAATCACTACTGTGCAGGGAACTATGGTTCAGAAAAGCTGCAGAAACCACCCTTAGCATTCCCTGCGGACAGGCTGAAAACTGCACAAGAATCACGGGCTAGCTGATCTTGCAGTTCACCTCCTCTTGAGGGGGGAGAGGGGGAAGTTGCAGCCATTTATTAGGTCAAATTCTGTTTTAACTTAAGGCCTCTGGAAACAATTCTGTGCAGAACTGGACCAGTTCAGTTTAACACAGGATGCAAAGACATCAAAGCCTACTTTTCCTTAAATATTTTGTCTTCTGGTAAGTGGCAGTGGTAGTTGGAGACAGGGTCTTACCTACAGCTACAAGAAATCAGTGTTGCCTGGCTTTGGCAGGCAGGTTTGCATCTGGGTTTTTTAAACTAGAGACAGTCCTTAATGAAACCCCAAAAGCCAGTGAAGAAGCTGTATGTCCAGATCATACAATCTAATTTTCATCTTGGTTTTACAGGAGGATTCATCCATTATTATGATGAACTGCTGAAGATGGAATGGTCACTGTTAAGAAACAAAGAAATGAAAATCCCAGCAACAGACGAGTGCATCTGTGTAATATGCTAAACTGGTATGACTTGCATTGCAGGAAGAATGTTGTATTCTCTGACACACCAACATTACTTTCCTATTATTATAAGATCAGTCTTTTACATTTCATATCTTACCATCTTTAAAAGCCTATAATTACAGAAGCTGATTGAGAAACTATGTTATTTAAAGTTAACAGCTGAATGAAATCAACAGAGGCAAAGAGCATTTTTATACAAGAAAATAGCACTGTAGAAAGAAAGAGTCTGTACAATATTTAAATATTGTATATACATAAAATTATATTGTTCATAACTCATCTTAAAGTTTCTCTTGTTTGTAAACCATGGAAAGCAACACACACACAAAAAATCCCAGTATATAGCTTTTAAAGCATTTAGCAGGCAGCAGGAAGCCGAATGCTAGCAGCACACTTTGTAATTATAGAAAGTACCCAGCCGGATACTGTGACTAGCATTCTCCATAGTCCTTTTCCTTTTCTTTCTATATCTTAAAGCTGAATGCAGAACAGATTTCACATTCAGCTAGGGAATTCTGCAGGAGACACAGAAATCTCAATGGCAAAATGCAGTAGCATGTAGTAGTTCTGCAGCTCTTTACTGTGGCAAAACTGCAGGCTAAATGCAAGAAAGCTTAAGTGCAGGGTTGGAACGTAAATGAGTGAAATAACTGATAAAGCTTTCGTTTCCCAGAAGTCTCAGTAATGGATTTAACCCATGCTCAACTTATTAGAAAGGAAGGTTTAGTTTAACAATTCAAATTTCAAAAATGCAATGAATTCCAGCAGGTAATCAGGCAGCTCTGTATAAATGCTCTGAAAGTGCCAGGATTTTAAGGTGAGTCTACAGGTTAGTATCAGTCTGCCAGTTTGGAGGGGGGTTTGGATTTGAATTTGAAGTTGTCAGTTCATGGCAGATGCAGATTGTAGGTTTCAGAAGTTATCTGACTAAAAAAAAAAACAACAACAAAACAACAACAACAACAACAAAAAAAATCCCAACAACAACAACAACAAAAAAACAAACACCCAAACTTTTCTGATTGTAGAACAACTTTTCCAGGTGAAAGTGCTTAAGAAAACATTTCCAGAAACATTATTTGGAAAAAAGATGCTACCATGTCTATCATTGTATTTCACCTCTGTTAGAGCTGTGTGCTCACAGACATGTAAGGAATGCTTTATTTAATGCTCTTTGTGGTTTCTTTCTCTTGGCTTCTGCCTTCCACTTTACTGGCCATTCAACTCAACCCAGAAATATATTTTACTCAATAATTTTGCTACTCAAAATATTACAGTACTTTTGATCTGGATGTTTTCTCTCTTTTAAGTTTAAATCCTCCTGGACAGACATCACCTAACTGCACTTCCAAATCTTAACACAGGGATTAACAAGAAAATAAATATAATCAACACAGAGAAGTGCTTGATAAACCAGATGGGTCAGAGGTACCTCAACAGGCTGGAGAGATGTGCAGACAGGAACCTCTTTAAGTTTAACAAACTGAAGCGCAAAGTCCTGAACCTGGGGAGGAATAACCCCATGCACCAGTACATGCTGTGGGCCAGCTGGCTGGGAAACAGCTTGTCAGAAAAAGACTTTGGGGTCCTGGCAGATACAAAGTTAAGCATAAGCCAGCAACGTGCACTTGTGACAGAGAGGATCAATAGCTTCCTGGGCTGCAGTAGGAAAAGCATTGCCAGCAGGTCAAGGAGAGTGATTATCCCTCTTTATTCAACCCCGGAGAGACCACATCTGGAGTGCTGGGTGCAGTTCTGTGCTTCGCAGTGTAAGAGAGACATGGACATAGAGGACTGAGACCAGCAAAGGGTCAAGAAGATGATTAAGGGATTGGAGTATCTGTCATGTGAGGAGAGGCTGAGAGACCTGAGGCTGCTTAAACTTGAGAAGACTCAGGGGATGCCAGGAATGTGTATAAAAGCCTGATAGAAGACAGTAAAGATGATAGAAGCAGACTTCTCAGAGGTGTCCAGTGGAGGAACAAGAGGCAATGGGCACGCACTGAAACTCAGAAAATTCCTTTTAAACATGGGGAGGAAAAAAAAAAAAGCAAAACTTTTGCAAAGACATTTGAGGTTTGTGAAATACTGCAACAGGTTGCCCAGCGTTTAGACATCTCCATCTTTGGAGGTACTGGACAAAGCATCCTGCTCTAGTTAACATTGCTTAGAGCTGAATGTTGGACCAGATAGTCAATGGATGTCCCTTCCAAACTCAATTACTCTGTGATTTCAAATGGAAGTTCAGAAGACTCATGAGGGAAATAGCTTTGTTCTTAATAATTTTCCAAAGTACAAGGGCAATTCTAGATATTTACTCCAACAGCTTGTTCTGAGAACAATAAAGGCCTTGTTTTCAAACTGGAGCAATCAGTATTAGGCTCATAAAATACATATATATATATATCTCCTAAATCTAATTTTAAGGATTTGTGAAGATTTTCTTTTCAGTAGGATCTCAGAATTTAAGAATCTCAGCTCCGATTTCCATAAGCCATTGATTTGCAGCACTTCAAATTTTGAAAGCACAGGACAAAATCAAAAGAATACCACAGACTACTAATTTGTTCCCATTGCCAAAGGATGATGCTGTTTAAACAGCTAGCTCACATAGATACACCCCCTACAACAACCACCTGAGTTAGTGAGTTTTTCTTGGGAGGAAGAGGAAGAACAAGAACAAGGCAAAGGGATTACGATTTTATATCTTTTCAACTATTCTTCAATGCCCAATAATAATCAGTATTTACTTCATAAACTTAGATTTTTAAGCATGCTTGAGTAACATGGGAACTTTTACAACCTCTGGAACTTTCGCTCCCAAAACTTTTTAAGGGTCTTTCAAAATCCAGCCCTTGGTTATCTAAAGACACATACACAACATATCCCACCTTACTGGCTGTTCTCATATAGCCTGCTGAAATTCAGGTTGATTACATGATATATGAAATTCAAAATAAACAGAATAGTGGAAGATCAGTCTCACGAACAGGCTGTGGTGGGAAAAATGGGCTGTTAGTAGTTTAAGAAATCAATACCAACTTTGACACTTTTAGAGGTGGCAACATCAATGGCCATGGCTTTGATTTCAGTGTCCCCAAACTGCATAAGCGTTTTGATCTCCCGCCGGTTTGGCACTGAAGCATCAGTCCCTGTGAGATCCAAGCGCAGGGTGCCACACTTCTTCACTCCGGATTCGGTGATGAAGCCAACATTATCTTGTTCTGAGCTATAGATATTGATCACAATTACTAACTGAGAAGGCTTGGCAGGTGTGTAACTGCGTGTCACAGTTTCTCCAAGGGCTACAGATTGGTCAGCTGAGATAAATTTGTCAAAGACATCAGTGCACCAACGTGTGCCATCTTTGATTAGAAGCTTCTCTGGTGGATGCTTCCCTTCCACAAATCGATTGAGCACACCCACACCGTAGGTGAGAGGTGAACGCCGCACTTTGATCACAGCAGGGTCTAGACCAAAGAGAACAGCTCCTTTGAGGATCGTTAGCCCCACATCCTGAGGAATGATGACTCGACATCTTGAACCAAAAGCGCTCTGGACAGCTTGCTGGAGCAAGGGGGATTCAGCGAAGCCACCCACCAGGAACAGAAACTTGACATTGGTCACTTCTGGCTTATCAAACACATCACCTAAACAGAAACAGAGCCTGTTCAAATCCACTGTGACAAGGCAATGCGAGTTAAACCGCTAATGTCTAAATGCACTGAATGTCCCATGTGCATGCACCAGATCTGAAACTGCCACATCTGTGCCCACACTGCCACTTTCTGCAGGCACTAGCTCCACTCTGTAGTCTCTTCTATGCTCTGTTTCACTGTGAATGGACACTTACCTCAAAGCATATAAAATTTCTCAAGTGGCATTTAAAACAGAGTTCTTTATTTAGCTTCTATCATTAAAGGGAGACAGATTTCTTGCAAAGAAATCCTACCAGTCACATTATGGGTGGTAGGGAAACAGATGACATCTTGCCACATCAAGTATCAGTGAGATATTCCAAAATCTAACTGACTCACACACCCTTTATTGCATTCCAGAAAACATTTTAAATTATTATTTCTGACCCAAACATCTTAATGACTATAAATGTAATCTGAAAACAATGTCTCCTTACATTTTTACAGATGTTCCTTCTTAGTTTAAGCCCACATCCCCTACTTTCAAGTAAATCATACAGTTCAGTTACAGGCTCACCCTTAGCTCAAATAATTCAGTCACACCACTTCAGTTATCTGTCATAACCACTGTAATTTTAAGTCTCTCTCTCCCTACTCACATATAAGCTGTTCTGTACTAGTTGCCTTACTAAGTTGAGACCTCTGAAATTTACCTAATAATTCATCATATACAGTGAGCAAAGCTGGATATCCATTCCAAATACAATTCAATTAATGCTTTGTAATGTGTAGAAAAGCAATACTTGGCTCAGCACAGCACATACATTATACTCAATATAAATCCAATCTTCCAGCAGAAAGACTTTAAAGAATACATTTCCCAATAAGGCTATGTCACTTTCTGTCACTGCATAAATAAATTCAGTGCTGCCTAGGCCAAGCCTGCAAGTACTTTTACCTCAATGCATCACTATTATTTGTGGTTTACAGATGTCAGTGATTTGGATGGTCATGAACAAATGTGACCTTCCACTGAGGAGAAATAACTAGAGGTCTTAATAGCAGGAATAATCAAGATTCTAGTTACATAGCTGCATTATTTAGTTGTTGCCTGAATCACACAAAAAAAAGGCAGGATCTGGGTTGGGCAGTGCATTTCAGCCTTCTGAATGTTTGCAGTCCTGTAAATACAGGATAAGTGATGCTTAGGCAGTATCAGGACTAAATCACACTCAAAAACTAGGTAAGAATATGCATTAAGATGATGTCCCTTACACTTGTTATTTTCCTGACTATTTTGTAAAAAACTACAAGTTTCATAACTGAATTCCTTGCCCGCATCTGGTGTATATTAGTGGGGTTATTTAACTTAAATTACAGTTACTGGTATACAATAGGGTAGGGAAAGCTTCAGTTTCAGCTGAGTCGGAAAGTGGAATTACACACAGATACTTACTAAGGTGCTGAACAATCTGGTCAATGGTAGGTTTGAAAAGAGCATTCATTGCATCTGGGCTCATCCTCAGCATTCCCTGGGAGGACCACTTCACAAAGTCCACACTACAAAAGAACAGTTAAGAGAGGACGTTAAAACATTACAGCTGAGCACTCACAAGGCACACTGAAAAAATAATGAAATGAGTTTACATTTTGCTTATAAGAAAGTGCCTCACCTTACCCTAGCCCCATACCTACTACAGCAATGTAAGATTTCAAGGCAGAACTGTTATTTTTGCTGGTCTAATTGTTATTTTCTTTGCCTGATTGACTTCTGTAACATTACCAATGCTCAGTTGCTTCCTGAAACAGCTGGCAGAAAATTAAGTGCTCGCTCATCTGAAACAGCACTGATTCATCCCCAGAAGGGCAACATTTAGATTACAGCAGCAGCAATCTGAAACCACTGGAAACACACAAGGAAAACAAGCAAGTATGCAAAGCCTCAGGAGGCAAAAGGGAGCACAGCATTTTTAATGAGGCATAACATTTTTGTTAAGTGAATAGAAGCGTTATGTTATCCTACCACTGATACACATCCATATTGCTCAGTAATCTCCTTGTCATTCATGCACATTATATATCACCTTGGTACTCCTTTGTCCCTGCTCCCTGCAGGGGGGTTGCACCAGATGACTTTCAAAGGGCCCTTCCAACCCACAGAATTATATGATTCTACCCTGTTATCCAATTAATTTCATATTATTTGGAGAGAATATTTAGCATTCCCTCTGAGATTCACCATTAAGACTATTAATGAGAAGGGGCTGGTCTTGTGAAGAGGAAAATTTACAGAAATTTTTAATGATTTTACAACCTCAGTATCATTTAAGTTACTTTGAGCTGGATTCCAAGCCATTTAGACTTAAAAGTACATTTACCAATAGATTTAGGAAGAGATGCAGCAGTTCCAGCCTGTATGCTACATTCAGCATTCACTGGCATAAAAAAAAACCCACAAAAATAAGTCAAGGTCCAGCACGTGTTCTGCTCTCAGGTACAAGCATTCTGCCCCGGATTTGCAGGCTCTCTTGTTCATTTTCTTATGCCATTCATCTCCAGGTCTCCTGTAGTATATAATCTTAAAAGATGCAAAATGCCCACTTCTACTTTCTCCTCATTTCCTTTTCTGTAGTAGCCCATGATCTTGTAATTTGGAGTGCCTTCTCAATACTGAAAATCACAAATCTAAAATCTCTGTAGGGGATGATGTGTGTCTACTTACTGAGCAAATTATCTAACTGGTAAAGTGCTAGAAGAAAAGAAACCCTGCCATTACTTCCAAAGAAGGATTGCCTCTTGCAGAGCTCTATGCAGTAGTACATGTTTTCACCAGTGATCTCGTATTGTTAATAACTTGCCCCAAGCCATGAATTTATTTACACATCTCACCCAAGATCTTGGATTTTTTTCAGGCCCCAGGTCTCTACAACTTAAGTTTCTAGGTAACTTAACCTTTAGACATGAAATTCTGTACTTGACTTGATGTTCTTAATTAACATGTAAGGGGCTCAAAATACATGGTCAAATACAGGAAAGTGATGCAGTGGTGGCTTAACAGTTAATCATATCTCCACAGTACATCGACTGCAAGTCTTGTATAGAAAAGATTTTGCAAGAGATTGATCAAAACTTTTCACTCCGGAAACTGCTCTTCAGGCAATCCCACTTTCTCATCCTTGCATTTTTACATTATTATCTTTCAGTCTACGATGTAATTAGGATATTTTAATTATTTATCTTTGCTATCAGTAGTTAGTCCTGCATTTCATTTAGGTTCCATTGTCTACTCACTTGCTTTTCCTCAAGGCATGTTCTACACTGTGACCTCGAAACTTCTTGTAATAATCAATGAAGGAGAAAGGCAGAGTGATGTTTAGTGGATTGGTCCTGTCTGGAGCCGCTGCCCGTTTACGCGACTCAAACGCTATCATCAGATCTACCCAGGCAGCAGGACGCTTGATTTTAAATTGCTCAATGAAATCTTCTCCAAATATTTTACACAGGAGCTTTTCAAATTCATAGTCCACACCTAGAGATCCATACGGCCCACCTGGATTACAAACAAAACACAGCTTTAATATTAGGAACTGCTTATTAGATTTTAGGTTGACCAAATGCACATCAGATTGACACTCCTAAAAGGTCTACAGAAAGAGGTATCTTTCCTAAATGTAACAGTCAGTCTAATACAGAACATAATCTTACCTTGGACTCATTTTTAGTCCCATACCTGTACAGTCACTGTAACACCACCACTATAAAACAGAAACATTTTTATTAGAAGCAAAGGAAACTGCCTCTTTTTCCACACATAGGAAGGTGCAGGTTGGATTCCTATTTAGGAGCAGACAGACTTGACGTACACTGTCCTCCTTGCTCTTACTAGGTGGTTTCCACAGGTAATCTTACAGCCACCAAGACCAAGAAGGCTCAGTGATTAACCATACAGGTGGTTAACTTGGTAAGGACACACAGCTGCTTAACAGCTCAGACACAGGACAAAGTCATCCGGAGCTCAGGAAGGGAATGCAATTCAAGGAATTGCACTTTATTATCTTTGTTGGGGATCAAACATTGTGCATTTTTCCCAGGGGATGGTAGACCCTCCTTGTTATACTGTCCGTGAAATTACTGGAATATATTACTCCCCTTAAGTCCAGGGAAATTTCTTTTCAGCCAACAGTAACTATACAAGGATCTTGTTGTGATACTCAAGTTAATCATATCTCCACAGTACATCACTGAGTACCTGGATACAGAAGCAATACACAGGTAACCTCTCAAAGGGCAGGAAGATGACTCTACTATCAGAAGTCAAACCAGGACCATGGCAGTTGTTCATGGCCTGAACAGGAGTAACACAGGAGATGGCAGTTTCTTACTCTCCAGTGTGAGGTTTACCATCCAAAAGCATCAGAAGTATGAAGTGATTTAAAGATGTCTGCTGACCAGCAGTTGGGTTGTACTAATTTGGAATGATGGCCTTATTTCAGGAAGAACTGTTAGTGAAATGTAGTGAATAACAAAGGCATACATTTCCTTCACTGACAAGTCAAAATATTACACAAGTAAAGCTAACAGTGGAAATGACACTACCTGTTGCCTTGTACAGCTCTTTAAGATGTCCCTCAGGGAGCCTGATCTGATGGACAGTCATATCCACTGTGCCTCCTCCGCTGTCAACAACGATGTAACGGTCACCTAGTTTGCCGAAGGAACAGGCAGTTGGTATTCACATTAACATTATCACAACAGCATCTTGCAAAGAAAGCTGTTCAGGGGCATTATCACCATGAGAAATAGTGATTTACTGAAAGTCATGAAGACTTGATCTTTGTTAGTGGTAATAATGCAATGATTAAATAAAAATATGAAATTCAGAAGACAAAAGATATGGATTTAGCACAGATGAAAGACAGATCAGTGAAACTGCTCGTGCTCCTGGTGTACAATCTGTCGGGCTACTAAACTGATACTATGGCATATTTATAAGGCCTATTCTGAAGAGAACAGTCATAGCATTTTAAAACCTAGATTCTTTTATACCATCTCCCTAATATACCATATTTTGCTAGAGCATGCAGAATTGCAGTTCAGCCTTAGTAACTAAAAGCAGCACATGAACTTATATTTTTTTTCTTTTCCTATTTATAATCACTATGAGAACAACACATTCATACGAAACACATCTGCCTGCAACATAAAACAGTGAGAGCAAAGTTTATTCAAGAAAGGACACTACCTTCCTCCAGTTCGGACCAGATCTCTCCTATGACATTTTCCACCAAAAAGGTACGACTCTGTCGATTACGACGGACGTGTTCCTTAGCTGGTCATTGACAGAGAAAAAATGACTGAGTACAAGAAAGCATGAAGAAGTTGATATCATAAGCTGCAGAAGACAAGTGCTAGCAGGCTGACAGATCTGTACATATCACTTCTTAACAAAAGAAACAAATAAAAATTATTGCATTAGAATCAGGACCATTATAACATTATTCCTAGAAAGAAGGAAAAATGTTTTTCATGGATCTGCCTTGATGCTAACTGAATCAAAAAATATAGCCTAATATGAAAGCTATAAGCAGATGTGAATTATGTTGGGGTTTTTATATTCTGGTTTTCAAAGGGCTGCCTGGCACTGGTTGGGCTGGCAGCCAGCTATGCTGGGCTCAGGCTGTGTCGCCAGGTGGCAGCCCCGACCCACTGTCAGACTGACCCGCAGCCAGGGGGGAGACAACCCCCGCCCTTCCAAAAGCCACTGCTGATTTTGGGTGCTCAGGCACAGACAGCCTCCTGAGCCTTTCAGGATGTCAGTCTGTCTCAAAGCAAGCAGCCAAAAGCTCTGCTCAGATTTATAACTTCCTAAGGCCACAGTGACCACCAAGTCTGACCTTCATAGTACTTTAAATATACACCAATTCAAAATGAAGCATAATCTAGCAATAGCATTATAACAATCAGTTAATCTGTGAGTTTAAATTGTTACTTAGACAAAAGATGCAGAACACTCTGTGAAGAGAAAACAGACAGTGGCAGCCTTTGCTATTGTGCTTCTAAATCAGCCTCTACCACTGAATGATCAAAAAACCATCACTCCCTGTGTAACCTTCACTCACCTTCACAGGCACTTCTACAAAACACTACAGAAGAGAGGCATCCTGTCACATATGAAAATATCATCCTTTCTGAAAACAGCCACATGCAAATCACCAAATGCATTTTACTTCTTGTTTTTATAGTACCTATCATCAAAAAAAGACCAGTGGCTCCACTTGCACCCACACACTCCCCATAAAGACCCTAGGATGCAGACAAGAAGCATTAGCCTCACTGCACTGACTCAACAGCACACAGAGCTTAAACGACGAAGCATTCAATGCAGAAAGAGCATTAAGTCCAAACAAGGGCCTGACATAGAGCCCACAGAAGTCAATGGGAGTCCTTTCATTCCCAGCTGTGGGCTAGAAGTGAACACAAGAGCCAGTCTTTAGCTATGACTGAAGTAAGGTTATCCTGGCTACTATGAACAGTAAAATTTTTGTTTTGACTTCACAGCAATAATATGGTCCTTGGAGTACTTCTCTCTGTTTATATTTAAAGGGGTTTTCTCCTTAATCTGTTCTCAGCTTGTCTTGGGTCCCTGCCATGCCTTTATGAAATTTTAATTCTAACCCCAAATTAATTCACTCCAAACTTTGTTTTCATTAATTCTGACAGGAAACCTTTCTCATACCAAATAGCTTTTACCATACAAAGTCAATAAGGAGAATGGTAGCCCCCCATCCAAGAAAAAGCCTGTTAGTAGAAGCCCGTGATCTGCCAGATTCTGCCCAGCTTCAAAACTTTAACCAGATAAACTTTTTTATTATTTTCCCAGAAGCAAATCCCTGTGTAGCCTGCAAGTGAGTTCTTGTAAAATCACATGGAACTGGAATGGTTCAGGACATGAACAAGGGGCACAGAAGACGAGGGGCCCCTGAAGGGACCAAGTCCTGTGCTCTGCATGGGCTTCCATAACACTGAACACATCTGACAAGTGCTGGCTAGGAGAGGCATGGATCTGAGAGAATGATGTCGTGACTGCCTAACTAAAAAACATACCCTCTGGTAAGTACAGGAATAGCTTTACTGGCTTAATCTTCCATTTGCCTGTACTGCCTCCACCTAGTAAATGTTGTAAAATACAAATTCTTCTGAAAAATTCCTTCTGGGGTAGACTGGCACACTACCACCAATATCAGTGCAACTGTTACGATTCACATAGATAAGAAATCTGTGCATTATGCAGCAATCACATCTTACTGCTCCCTTGTTTTCCTTTTTT